>CAWUFW010000567.1:2070000-2487500 GCA_963921515.1 Calotriton arnoldi
TAGAGATTTCATTAACAGACTTACCCTAGTAACTGTCTGCCAAAGACAAGCAAATTTCTCAAACACTGAAAGATGTATTAACAAATTAACACATTTTTGATACTCCTTGAACTTTGTCCACCCTTCTTTATAAATGGGTATAAAATTTAAGGGATGGTTAGCCCATTGAGCCTTGTTGTGGCATTGCAAATTTTGTGCAAACTCGTCAAACGAAGGGAAAGCTATTAGCATATAAGAGCTTTTATGACACCCACCCCCTTTTAATTTTGCTCCTCCTTGACAAATTTATAGAAAAACAAAGATGCAAGCACTTGGCTTAACATTGAAACTGTACGTTAAATTTTGTGCTGATGAGACAAAAGGCATCATAGTTTTTAGCAAATAAACTCTGTTTTATCCCCCCTCCCATGTCTGCCCTTGACGGATCCACAAAAAATACCAAGAGTAAGCTAAATATACTATCTGTCTCATAAATTCCAAACACGTTTTATCAAATGCTCCAAAGTTATGAGCAAATCAAGAAACTCTTCTGTAAATTTTAATGCTTCAGAATCCAACGGATGCCTTTTCATATTGTCATTATTTCAAAAAGCACTGAACAGATTTACACTAAACTACCAAAAGGGTCTCCTTAGCAAAGTTCTACTTTTATACCAGGTTTGTAGTAATTTCCTTCAGGGAAATGCAACATTTCTTTTCTAAATAAAATGAAAATCAGTTAGTTTTAGGTCTGGCATTGGCCAAAATCTTTTGATTTTTTCTAAAATATTATGTATGATACACTTACTTCAAGTGGCTTACAGCCACTACTCTTCATTCATTGGTCTGTTCATTTCCATTTTGCTTCTGCCCACTACAGTATACAGCATGGGGCATTCGGTCAGCCTACTCGAGCCTTTGGGTGAATGTCTCTTTGAGAGACTGCACTTTGCTCTTTCACAGATCCGCACACAAGGAGTTCCCTTTAGTGCCAGTGTTGCCTGATGTGATGGTAGGACACATTTGAAGTGAGTCTAGGGCACACTCCAGCTTTATCAATTCCTGTCTCCCTCCAATGCTGTTCTAAATTCCCTTTGAAGTAGACTGCTGCTATGCTGCTATTTCACAGCATACTATTTTGTATTCCTGGACTCTATTTCACCAATGGTTCTTTGATAAACTTTGCCCAGGAAGAAAACTGATCTTTATAGTGTTCAATTTGTAGCATACTTTTATTTAACCATAAGTGGGGTGTAATTTCGGTTTTGGTATCCAATATCTTATATTGAGAACCCTCTTTCATTCCTTCTTTCTATCTTCTCTCCTTCCTTGTTTCTTTCTTTCCTTCTTTCTATCTTGCTTTCTATTTTCCTTCTTTATCTCCTTTTTGTCTTCTTTCTGTCTTTCATTCCTTCTTTCCTCCTTTCCTTTTTTCTTTCTTGCTTTCTTCCCTTCATTTTTCTTTTTTGCCTTCTTCCCTTTTTTCTTTTTACCTTCTTTTAGTCTCTCTTTATTTCAATTTCTTTCTTTTTTGCCTTCTTTCTTTTTTCTTTTGTGCTTTCCTTTTTTCTTTTCTTTCTTCTGTCATTCATTGCTTCTTCCTCCTTTCCTTTTTTCTTTTTTCCTTCTTTCTATTCTATTTGCCTTCCTTCCTTCCTTCTTTCTTTACTTCTTTCTTACTTGCCCATTTTACTTTTTATTTCCTTCTTTCTTTGTTCTTTATTATATGCCTTCTTTCTCTCATTTCTTCCTTTTTTGCCTTGATTCCATTTTGTTTCCTTCCTTTCCTTTTTTGCATATTTATTTCTTGCCTTCTTTAATGTTTGCTTTTTATTTATTTATTTCCTTTTTTCTTTCTTTCTTTCTTTCCTTCTTTCCTTCCTTCTTGCCTCCTTTGCTTTGTTAATTCTTTTTCACTTCTTTTCTTTTTTCTTTTTTGTTCCTACTTTTGTCCCCTTTTTCTTTCTGCTTTGCCTTCTTTCTTTCATTCTTTCCCTCTTTCCTCCCTTTTCCTTCTTTGCCTTTTCCCTTCTATCACCTTTTTTCTTGCCTTCTTTCTTTCTGTCTTCTTTCTCCCTTTCTTTTCTCACTTCTTCACTTCATTCTTATTTTGCCTTCTTTCCTCTTTTGCCTTCTTCCTTTTTCCTTCTTACTTTCCTTCACCCTTTTTTGACTTTTTTACTTCTTTCCTTCTTTCTTTCTTTCTTTCTTTCTTTCCTTATTTCTTTCCTTCTTTATTTTTGCCTTCTTTCTGTTATCCCTCCTTTCTTCCCTTTTGCCTTCCTTCCATTTTTGCCCCTCTTCCTTCCTTTTTTCTCTGCCATCCTCTCTTTTTTCTGCCTCCAATTTCTTTTCCTTCTTTCCTGTTTTCCCTTCTTTCTTGACTTTTTCTCAAAGGCGAGGCTGGCAGCTAATGCTAGAACAATGTTTTTTTTTAGGTCTGTGTTAGCCAAGACCTTTTGATTTTACTACAATTATGTATAACATAGTTGCTTATGCAGTTTTTCAGCCAGACTTCATTCATTAGTCTGTGATTGTGTCATTCACATTTTTCTTCCACCCACTCCAGCATGCACCAAGGGGCAATGGTAGCCCACTTCATCCATTGACTGACTTCATTATGAGTTATGGCATGCTGCCCTTTCAAAAGGAGCACATCCACACACAAGGTAATTCCCTTCAGTACTGGGTGTACCATGGTACTGTATACTTGTTTGAGCCTAGAAAAGCACTTTTGCCTTTAGCCATTTTTTTAGGCTTAATGAGGGCCCGGCAGCTTCCAGAACAATAATATTTTGCAAAAACCATGACAAAGCTAAACAAGAATAGCCAAACGTTTGGCTGGCAACGCCAGACCCATTAGCTTTGCCACTGCTTGTTTTGATTAACTGTTCATTTTATTGAGCAAGGAGGGCATGCAAATAAGTGACAACATTTTTGTATGATATTTACAGATTTTTGGTTGACATTATCTCATTAACTAACCCAAGACTTCAAGGAAAGTAATGCTGCAAAACATATATGCTTTCATGTTTTAAAACATCATAATAGACCATCTTTTTGATTTCTTTGCATAATATTTTCTTTCACTGAGTAATATTTATAATAATGGCTGACATCCAGTGTTTACTTTGCAGTGGTGTCTGGAAATTCTAGCAGGGAGGGTGATGGGGGGGGCACACACGAGCTCATGCACACCCATTCTCACCCATGCATTCACACACTTGTACACACATACCCATTCTTAACACTCACTCACAAATACACACATACATACATACATACATGCATGCACACACTGAACATCAAAAAACATAAAACTTACCTTCACTGCAGCTCTCCGGGAGGAAAGCCTCAGAGATCCCAGGAGGGTTGGACTACTGCCTTGCCTCATTAATTAGAGGGAAGGCAACAATTTCTCACTCATCACAGAGTGGTATGGGGTTAGTGAGACTGCTGACCCCACTCCACTCTGTGATGAGGTGTCACTGATTGACACTCAGCCCTGGACACTTCAGGGCTTAAAACTGAACTGCCCAGGTGGAAGGCAATCATTGATGCTCCCCCTAGTCATGAGGGGGAGGGCCTCGAGGCACTTTTGCTAGACTGAGGAGGTCACGCCCACAAGGCTGAGAAATCCTCCCCCTAGCAAAGTTCAGCTCCGACAGCCAGATGCCGGCGCATTTAGTGCATGTCTAGCTCCTGGCTGCCTGACCTGAACAAGAAGAGTGTCTGTCAGCCTGGCCTTTGTTCAGCCTTCCCCTTTGTTGGGGGGAAAAAGGTGGGGGCGAGGCCTCTCCACCCGTACAGGCGGGTCGCTGCTGGTAATTTGTAAAATAATACGTATGTGGCCCAAAATGTTGTTCAGACACCAGCAGCCGGTGCTATTGAAGGTCGGAGTGTCAAATACTAAGGTTGCATAGTCTTGCTTCCACCTCAGGCTTCTTTAATGCACCTGCAGACACTCCCTGCCACTGTATCTCACTCTTGCAGGTTCTGTTTGACCCGTGCTTTCTCCCTTTGTCAATGTTTTTCCATCTTTCTCTTCCTCCTTTGGAAGGACAAATAAGTGCTGAACCCCAAAAATGAGTGCTGGTGGGCTCCACCTTCAATCACCGGCTCACATTAAGCACTGCTGAGAGAGAGTATGCAGTAGTACAAGGGGTGGGGGCTCTCAAGAATGCTTAATATACCTCTTGGTGTCAGACAAATTGAGTTCAATTTGTTTAGGTGAGATTGTTAGGTAAATATATTTTGCAAATAATAAGGCACTTCACAAAATAAGATGAGTTAGTCAATGGAATTGATATTTAGTGGTACTTATAAACCCCCTTCTATGTATTACTTTAACATGTTGCGTCCTTTTTTGAATAGGAAGTTTTCCACTTCATGGGACTCTTGTGGTTCTTGAGTCCAAACAGTTTTTGCAGTAGGAGGGCATTCACGTGGGCATGGGGTTTATGTCCTTCTACCTGACTGGTGCTTCCTTGGTCAGTGTGATCTGTAGGTCACAGGTTTTCCAGGAGCTGGCAGGCACACTATGTTGGGATTGTGAGACTTTACTACCTTCCAATCAGATTATGCGGTGAGTGTGAACATTGTGACCTGTTGACGTGCCACGTGCCCTTGTTCCCATGTCCCTGTATCCCCCGTCCTATTGTCTCTGTGAATTCCTCTCCTCACGCCTTCTCTCCATCCCAGTATCTCTCCTTCCTAACTAATGGGCAAGTAATACTATCCCTCTTTCTGCGCAGCAAACTCCATCTCGAGTGATCCCAAAATGCATTTGGTAACCCCCCTTGCATATTGCATATTTGCCCAGTGGCGTAGCAAGGGGGTGTAAACGCAGGAATCGCCAGCACCCGCCCGCCGCTCTTACGTGCGTTTGCTGCAGGGCGGCAAAAGTAGGAATCTCCAGCACATACCCCACACCCCCTCCCCCGCCCTACCATGTGGCATCCGCGGGGCAGCAAAGGCAAGTGTCTAGCTGCGCCACTGTATTTGCCCCACTGATCTACTGTCCAGGGCCGGACTGGGAACCAAAACCGGCCCCGGCAAAGTGCTCGGCCGGCCCCCCGGGGGTTGGGGCTGTGGCCGAGCTGTTTGCCAGGGCCGTTTTCGGTCGTTTTTGTTACACGGGGAGATATTGCAGCTATGCTGCAAAAACGGCCCTGTAACAAAAACGGCCCCCAGGGGCCCAAAAACGGCCCCCACCCAGCCGGCCCACCGGGGAAACGCCAGGTGCCCGCTACGGCCAGTCCGGCCCTGCTAGTGGTTGTGAGCCGCCCTTGGATAGACATTCAGAATGTTGGAAGTCCTGGATTTCTCACTGTTCAGATTTGCTTAGTAGCAGATATGTTTAGTACAAACAGTAATAAAAAAGCAAGAAGGTTCCATTTGAAATATGTAACTAAATTATGCTGTGATAAAAAGACATGATTGGAGTGAATTCAATTGCTGTAGAAGTGTTAGGGGTGAAACACACAGCTCTGGAGCAGAACTGAACGTATTGGCCAGTTCCTTGGAATAATCACACCTTTGACTCCTGGCTTTAAATCCACTCCGATAATAAACATAATCAGGGCAAAAGCAACCCGGGAGGTAAAGCTAAGTGAAGTGCGGGCGCGGACTCTCGGTTACAGCCTTCTGTCGCATGAAATGCAAATTTGTGTAAACTGGAGCCTGCGTCATTCCAGATGCTGATTTTTAGATACTGACTGTGGAACACCTTTATTTCTCTTTCTACATCTCACAAACGAACAAGCTAGACACTGCTCATCATGTTAAGCACCAATGTGATATTTACAAAAACAAATGATCGAGCCTTCCCTCTTTGTCGTGTTGTCTTGTAACACCCTAACGTTTAGCCTTAGCCGGCGCAGCTGACTACTGCTCATAAAAGAAAATTGAACTCGTTAATTAAAACAAACTGTAGGAAGTCAGCACCAGACAATGCCCAGAACGATTTTAAAAAAGTATCTATCTGTATACTGAATGAAAATCGCTTTTTAAAGTAACATTGATTTTATTTTTGCAAAACTCTAATACACTACTCATGACCTCTCTCATGACATCACAAATGGTATCAAGTATTAATATTGTTGATGCCTTTACAGAAGTATTGTTGCGCATAACATTAAGTGACTTGTGGAAGTATAAGCCTCCCTACATTGACGCCTACATCTCAGAAAAATGGCCAATGGGTTTAATCCCCAATAACTATGGCTGTTTGTAGCATTGTGTTGTAGTGTATCTTATGTTGATCACTTTTATTATGTTGTTCACCTTTAAGCCTGTGATGATGTCTTAGGCTCTAGAATGTGTGTCTCTTAGCAACTGCATGAACCTAGGGACATTCCTGTTGGAGCTGTTGGCAGAGCTGGTCTTTCAGGTTCTGCCACCCATGTAGCCAATAAATAACCAGCATATTACTCTTCCTGTGTCCGCCTGGTTACTACACATTGCTTAGTTCCTCGAGCAACTGTAGGATTGATTGTTGCAGTTCAGATAGAAATCAGTTCCAGATTTTGGGAAAGCACCTTAAAAACTGTTATTTCAGTGTTTGTTTCTTTCTAAATCTAATTGTTTTTCAGTCTCAGTACATCGTTGCTTCAAAGACACTGTATTGAACCTGAGTTTTGAGCTTTCTCCTAATGCTGTAATCATTTACAATTTTACAGACTGTCTTGAAAAGGAAGCAAACCATCAAGAGAGTATCAATACAGAGAAATCAGAAAATATATAGAACAGTCACAAAGCCCTGTGTCTAAAATTAAGGCCTCTGCTTCATGTTGGATGGATACGGGGAGGGGGAAAGGTTTGTTCTTTGGGAGGCTTGTTAGTAGTGTGTGTTGCTGTTGTCAGGAAAAATGAAGATCATGGTGCATTTCCAGCGAGTGAAGATTTTGTTCAATATATAGTTGTCAACCATTTCCATTTTCGTAGTCTAACACTACATAACTATCAATATTCACATTTATTTCATTCATCTTTTTTTTTTTGCATAGAGGCAGATTCATTACAATGCAAAAGGTTGCGGAAATGACATCATGTACCTTTTGACTCCTGCTTACAGCCATTTTATTCACTTCTTGTCCCATCATTAACCTCTCAACAACCCCCTGCTGCTTCCATGCAAGCGGAAGCGCAGGGATTTGAATCAACATCAAGTAAACAAGGCCCTTTCTGTTCAAGGGGCCCGTTTACTTTCTGCTCCTGGCACTGCCTCAATGACCTGTGAGCCCAGGGCTAGCAAATGTAGTTCTAGCGCTTTCAAAGAGGCTGCTACCCATGGCTACCCCTAATTGACATCTGTGATTTCTTACTACAGTATACTCATTCATCTGCGGTCTAAGATGTCTGTATGTGGTATTTCTATAGTACAAACCTAGCAGCAGGACAGCGGAATCTTAAAAGTGGAAAACGGTAACATAAGCCTGAGCAGATTAAGTAAATAGGAAGGAAAAATGTAACACACAATTTGCGTGGTTTGGCATGGTAAGCATTTTTGAGTAAATATAGGTGATTATTTCACAAATTTCTCCTTGATGATGATTAGGTTCCAACAAACAAGTTATTCTAAATAATTGAAAATATGACAATCTGGGTTTTTTTGCCTAACGAAAATGATTTACAATATTACAGTTTTTTAGTGATATTAATAGTTTTAGTAAATTAGTAGCCAAACATGTCTTTAATGATGCATTTATAGTTGACATAAGGGCAGGGCTAAAGTATGTGCATTTTTTTCATATTGAGACAACAAGCAACACCAGATATGGTGGATTACCTTTTGCCTTGTTCAGGTTAGTGGACTGATTTGTAGAAAGCTTTCACGTCAACCACCACCACTCCCAGCACATAGAAAACACAGATCAGTACCACTTCTTTCTGCTATACAAACGATAACCCTACCTTCCTGAATCCATCTTGCAAGCAATGCTCTAATGTCTCCCATATTTCACTAGTTTGCAGATCATACAATACTCTAAATCATAATGCTCCTGGGGATGTCAGTGATTCACAGACCAGTATGTCTCATCAGTCAGCACTCGTTTGGTCACATCCCCTATACAATAGTCACACTGCACTGATTATCCTTCTAGGTTGATTAACATTTGAGACCGGACGAAGTCGCGACATATCTGGCATAGTGCTATGTAATTATTTAGTGGGGACCACCACCCTAGAATCCATTCACCTGCCAGACTACAATTACACAGATACAAAAGGGAAAAGACCTGGACACAAACCATGCTAGTGTGTGCTCCGAGGGCCAGATGCATGAAAATCTGGCTGTATTATACTGGTCACAAACTGTGACCACTATTTTGGCAACCAGTTAAGATTTTTAAGAACTGACCTATGCAATAATAGGTCAGTTCTTAAAAATCCAAATCATAGTGGGTCACAATCCAATACCTCATGAAAATTACTGAAGTAAGTCACCAATTGGGATTGACTGTGATTGGAGGGCATTACAGGGATGGATTGTGGCCTGGTAGGCCAGCATATCACCATGTCCATGATTGATTTTAAATACAGCAAACATTTATTCAAAAATCAAGCCCTTTTTTCCTTCATGGGAACTGGGCTGCTTTTGAAGAAAAAAAAGAATTGTTTTTTTACATTCACAAATGGGAACTGATCCTAAGGGGATTCCTTCCCTTATGTGAATGAGTTATCACCTACTTTGAAGTGTCAGTAAAGTTTGAATGTTTTGCAACTGGATTTTGGTCTCAAAACATTGATTTATATAATACTGATTCAGTATTCGAAAGGGATACCTACAACATGCCACTTTGAGACACTGAAGGCCTGATTCACAAAGCTAAATGTACACTTTTGTGTAAGTTTATGGTTGTTTGCTATTCACTAAGGGATTTACAAGAAATATCTTTACTAGTGCGGAGTTCTGCACATCAAAAGATAGGCCTTTTTATGTGAGGAGACTCCGCAGTAAAGATACTACTCTAATATCCCTTTGTGAAAAGCAAACAATCGTAAACTTGCACAAAAGTGTAAGTTTACCTTTGTGAATTAGGCAGAGAATTCATATCCATTCAGAATCCCGTTATAAGTGGTCCTTAGTAAACTATCTTCTCGATGCATTATACCCTCTAATATTTATTGTGTTTACCTTTTATTCATCCTTGCTAACATCTACACAAGGCTCTCACAGTTGAATTTGCCACACTTATATAGAATATTCTCAAGTCCTGAATTCTCTCGAAGTTATGTTTCATCTCATCCTCTGTGTGGGTTAGGAGTTGATATTGATGTCTCTCCTAGATGACCTCAGATGTGCCCCTAATGTTGGTGGTGTTGCAGTCTTTAACACTGTTGACCGCAGTGTCTTACTCTCATGGTTTTCAGGTGCTTTGAAAAATTTAGTCAGAACATTCTCATGAAGTCTCTTCTCTCATTCATTTTATTTTTCAAACCATTACAAAGTGAATACAATCTACCATCAGGCTCTACTGAGGTTCACTTTGCTTCTCCATACCCTCTTTTGAAGGCCCAGGATGCTTTATTGTCCACCACCTTATTGGTGGCTGACATTCTCTGTCATTGGGGGGCTATTTGTCCATGTTAATGCTTCCTTCATAGCACAGAGTGCAGGAGCAAAGGGGATTCACACAGTTGAAAGGAGAGAACCCATGATTGTGAAGTAATGCCCTCTTCAAAATGCACTGGTGTTATCTTTGTTAATGTGAATTCCATGATACTGATGGGGATACACACAACCGATTTCAATATGCGCCAACTGCGGTGCGAGCGGCATAGAGTGTCATTTGCACAGGTAGCACAGATTTAACTATATTGTCTTGAAAGGCAAATGTCTCAGAATTAGGGGTGAAAATCTGTGAAATATGTAATTTTCTTATCATCAGTGTCCTAAAGCTTGCAGTAGCCTAATTTAAAAAAGAACTTCGGGTTCAGTCGTTTCAAAGTATAACTAGCACTGAGAAGCCAATATCTCGGGCCTTCAGTATTCGGCTGCAGAGATATTGGCATTCCCAATGCTTGTTTGCATTGACATACTAATAAATCACTGCAATCATTTGCATGCAACCATTCAAAGATGGCTTCCCATTTATATAAAGTAACAATGAGGACGGGCCCTAGGGGGAAATCCAATTCCGCTGCATCAATAGGCCAGAATACATGGGAAACCCAATGGGTTTATAGAAGAACCCTCACCCACCAACCTAGTTGGTGGCATGCTTCATCATCAGGTTCCCACCTAGGGTGCCGAGTGCATACTAGGTGTGCTTCGACGCCTGATTACAGCGGAGCCAGTGTTTTTTTGTGACAAACATGCAATGAGTGTGCAGGTTAAAAATGCCTCTAGGATCCTCCTTCGAACTTGAAGTATTTTAATGCTGAGGTCCTAGGACAAAAGGTTAAAAAAGGGTATAGGGTGGATACCTTTAAGACTAATTTGGTCTTTAATATCCTGATGATGGTCTACATGTTTCAGCCATTGTACCATGATTGTATAGGCTTTCTTCAGGACCAATTATATATGCACACATGGTTAGCCATCTTGGAATGTTTTTAGTGCACTTTTTTTATTACTCCAAGATACCAAATGCATTAACAAGCAATTTACCAACATTTCAGTGATGGCTCCTCCGCTAAGGTGGAGGAGCGTCACCCCACTGCTTTCAGCAGTGGAAATAAAGGAAAAATAAAATGATAATAACTAGATGTTATTATCATTTTTTTTGTTCCTGCTGTTGCGTCTTTGCAGGTGGAGCTGCTCTGCTCTCAGAGCAGTGGGGAGGAGTGGTGGGCACTCTATAAGTGCGCAATGACTGATTGGCCAACCCTCTCGGGCCGGCCAAACAGTCATGCGTACTTTGCATGTTCTCCACCCAGGCTGCATTACAGCCTGAGTGGAGAACATGCCCAGGCTCCCATTCCCTGCCTGAGCACCGAACCACGGCGCTCAGACCAATCACAACGCTGCATTGTAACTTTGTGATTGGCTTAGGGGAGCCTGGAAGCCTGGGTGCTTACTGTTCCAGAGCGGAGGAACGATGACAAGGAGAGACGCGGCGAGGATGTAAGTTTTATTATTTTCTGCTTTACCTCCTTCCCCCGCCCTCCGCCCGCCACCCCCGATCCGTGCCAGCTGGCGCTGCAACCTTTTTTTGAATGGATGAGTAATAAAATATTCCATAAACATTCCAAGATGGCCTCCTCTAAATGTGTCTGTAAGTGTGCCCATCTTTGAAAGGATTCCTGCATACGTGGATGAAAAGCATTCCAAGATTGCTGGCAGTGCGTGCACTTGCATCTGCACCATTGTTCAGTTCTCTTGCAATGGTTTTTGCCAAAGTTTTTAAAAACACCTTCAATAATGGCCGCCCTTGGTTCTGCATGCATGCACATCCATGTGCATGCATGACCGGCTGTCTTAGAATAGTAGTTTTAAAGTGTTACACACAGTATTCAAAGATAACCGCCAATGCAAGCATATCCGTACTCTTGCATGGGCAACTATCAGGGAATGGTCTTTAACATTCTTTATCTTTATCAAATAATTGCAAAGATGACTGCATGAAGCAGTGAGAGCCCGGTAGCAGTGTCTCTGGAGCTGCTGGGCCCTTGCTAAACAATACTGAAAAGGAATAAACCTCACTAACTTCTGCATGCTCTGGCACGTAAGAGACCTATTTTAATGGCAGATGTGCACATTGTACACCAGTAAAATATTGTCACTTACACAGACAGGAGATAATAGCTAAAATGAGCTGAAGAACCATTACCCCATGCTGTATGCTATGGTGGATGGAAGTAAGGAGTAAATGACAATTTTACAGACTTACAGATGAAGACCAGAGACAAAAAGCTATTATATGTGTGTAAATTACTTATCATTTGTAATAAATATATAATCGCCTGGTGAGAGGGGTGGTGCTGTTTCAAAGGCCAGAACTAAAATGGATCTGAATATTCCTTTAAGACAACTAAAGACAGTATTGTGTGCTATAATTGTGTAATGTTTTTGTTGCTGTTTCCTCATCTACGCTCATTTGTATAATAGAGGTATCAGTTGAGGGGTCAGATCCTTCCACTTTGATTTTACTCTTAAGCCCTGACTCCTTGTGTATTTTACTGCTGATCTTATCCCTTTAACACTGGTGTAGAATGTTATTCCAAACATAGGTAATCATTGCAGAACTTTTTAGATGTATCTGGCAAGCAAATTACAAGGTTACTATACTGGGTACAGTACATTCTTAGCCAAATAAGCATCTTGCTTGTCCTCTCATCCTTAGGGTGGTCTTCCCCTAGACTTTTGTCCTTTTGACACCATGTTTTGCTGATTCTTTTTGTTGGCCTTATGACTCTGAGCACTTTACCACTGCCAACCAGTGCTAAAGTGCAAGTGATTCACCCCTAAACATGATGACATTGGTGTATATCTGATTGGCATATTTGTTGTATTGGTAAGACCCTTGTAAATTGGTATACTGTTAGACCTGGCACCATTGGCGTGGGTCTCCCTTGCATTTTTTGCCTTTGCCTCCTGTGTTTTTGCTGTAGGTTGGACTCCGTTTTGCTGGTCTAGATGCTTTGGGCACTTTGCCACTGCTGTCCAGTGCCAAAGTGCAAGTGCTCCCTTTGTAAATTACGGTAATGGATTAGTGATTCCATGATTGGCATATTTGATTTACTTGTCAGAGCCTAGTATAGTGCACTGTGTGTGCCCAGGGCCTGTAAATCAAATGCTGCTAGTGGGCTGCAGCACTGATTGTGCCACCCACAGAAGCAGCCTGTAAAATGTAACTCTGGCCTGCCATTGCAGAGCCTGTGTGCAGTCTGGGACTGCCATGTCGACTTGGCAAGTGCACACACTTGCCAGTCCCTAAACTTTCCCTTTTCTACATATTAGTCACCCCTAAGGTAGGCCCAAGGTACCCCTGTGGGCAGGGTGCATTGTATGTTAAAGGTAGGGCATGCCCTGATGTGTGTGGCATGCCCTGATAGTGAAATACTGCCAATTTCGTTTTTAACTATTGCAAGGCTACCTGTTCCCATAGGACAGAATGGGGAGTTTGTTTATAACATCTTATAAACATAACTGGCCCTGGGAACAAGGTAGAAAAATAAAGTTTGCCTGAACTCAGAATGTTAAAATACATCTTTTAGTGAGGATGATTTTTACATTCTGTGTTTGAAAATACCACTTTTAGAAAGTAGGTATTTTCTTGCCTAACCATCCAGGGTGCCTCTGCTAGGTTTGTGTATTGCATGTCTGGCTTTTGGATGACAGGGGCTGGAGAGGGGCAGCGGCTCAAGAAGTCTGATGAGTCAGGGCTGGGCTGAATAGACCTGGGCTGCATTTAGAGTAGGGGGAGGAGATTTCCTTTCACCTGAGTGGGCCTGGTCTGCCTTCAACAATGCTGTCTCCACCTCCTGCCAGGAAGCTGCACCAGTGAGGACAGAACTGGTTATGGCTGGGTACAGACACTCTCTGCCTTCAGAGAACAAAAGATTTTTTGGGTATAAAAAGAGGGGCCCAGACCCCAGACTTTTAGATCACTTCTGGGAAATCAAGAGGAAAATTTGCCAAGGAGAAGAGCCGGATAAGCTGAGGAGGAATACTGCTCCTGTGCTGTTTGCTGTCTGGGGTTGGCCTGCAGTGGCTGCTTGCTGCCAAGGAAAGGAGAAAAAGGACTTTGCTGTTTGCTTTGTCACCTGCTTGAAGAAAAGATCTCCAAGGGCTTGAAACCGAGCTTGCCTCCTGTTTTGAAGTCTCAGGGACACAAAGACTTCACCACCAGCTCCCCTGAATTTCCTTGCTGGGAATTCCAACCTGCAAAGAGGTGCCTGCTGCTGTTTAGGACCTCTAGAGACTGTTTGTCGCTGGGAGCTGGAAAACCGGCGCAACTTCGAAGAAGCGTGACGCATCCGCACCTGTTTCCGACGCATCGCCGAAGAAACCGTCACAGCGCCTGCCGCGGCTCGAGAAATCCCTGCACGACGCATCGGGTGCAACGATCTCTGAAGTCCGAGATCACCGCACCGATCCCGACGCAAGCCTGCTGTGCGGCTGCACGAAACCACGCATCGTACTGGATCGACGCATCACATCGAGGCGCCAAGACTGTCGCATCGTTGGGGGACGCAGTAAGAAACCGACACATCACCTCCTCTCCGGTAAGGAACCGACGCATCACCTCCCCTGCGCTGCAGTAAGGAACCGACGCATCACCTCCCCCGAAGCAAGGAACCGACGCATCACCTTCCCTGCGTGTAAGGAAACGACGCATCACTTTCCCTGCGGCCATTTTGTTTGTTTTGCGTCACGCATCTAAGGTACTTTGTGAGAAAAGTGTTGCATTTACAACTTGCATTGAACTGAACTACTTCTGCCATTTGAAAGCCTTATTTTTAATACTGTATTGTGGATTTTTGTCATTTGGCCTTGTTTTGGTTTAGATAAAGATTACTTATTTTTCTAAACTGGTGTGGTGTCCATTTGTAGTGTTTTCACTGTATTACTGTATGTGTTCACAAATGCTTTACACACTGCCTCTGAGATAAGCCTGTCTGCTCGTGCCAAGCTACCAAGGGGGTGAGCAGGGGTTATTTTAGCAGTGTATCCCCCCTACCCTGACCAGAAGCAAGGGTCCCTATTTGGACAAAGGTAACTACCTCTGCCAACTAGAGACCCCCATTTTTAACATATATCATATAACCAGGGCCTGTAGTTCAAATGCTACAATTGGGTGGCAGCACTGATTGTGCCACCCACAGAAGTAGCCTTTCAAACCTGTCTCAGGCCTCTGCCACTGCAGTGCCTGTGTGTGCATTTTACTGCCACTTCGACTTGGCATTTAAAACTACTTGCCAAGTCTTACACTCTCCTTTTATTACATACAAGTCACCCCTAAGGTAGGCCCTAAGTAGCCTTAAGTACAGGGTGCTCTGTAGGTAAAAGGTAACCCTGGGCAAAGCACTACGCTACGCTCGCGTAGTTTGCGAAGTTTGCGCTACTTCGCACAACGCGAATTGCACGTAGCACAGTGCAAACACGCGTAGCGTAGTGCAGCGGTCATTTTTTGCTTGCTCGCGGTCCTCAACGACAAGTTGGCGACCGCGAGCAAGCAAAATGACATCCCGGCGAGACTTTTTCCTCGTTCGCGATCAGCAACATCAAGTTGCCGATCGCGAGCGTGGAAAATAAACCTCCCGGCGAGATTCTCAACGCGGGGAGGTCAGGTTTCTCATTGCGAGTGGTCGCGTATGCTCGCGACCGCTCGCGATGAGAAACTACCAGTCCACATTGAGAAAGCTGCCGCTCGAGTAAAAATCTACTCGAGCGGCAGTAAAAGACAGCTCGCACTGTGCAAGATGCCGTGTTCAATGATTGCACAGTGCGGACAAGCATCCGGCACTGTGCAATCATTGCGAACAGTGCATTACGCAGTTCGCGTAGTGCTACGCGTAGCTCGCGTAGTGCGAACTGCACTTTGCGTAGCTTTTCGTAGCGCTACTTTGCGAACTACGCCCAGGCTTAGTAAAAGGTAGGACATTTCCTGGTTGTGGCAAACATCCTATTTCATTTTTTCTACTATGAGGCCTATCCCTCTCATAGGACAGCATTGGGAATGCCTTAACACACTTTTAAGCTGTAATTCCTGATCAGAGAGGAGTAGCTTTTTCATGTTTCATATGTTTGGAATGGTAATGAAAAATCCTCCTTACTGGTGAAGTTGGCTTTAAAATTACTGTTTTAGACATGCCACTTTAAGAAAGTTGACATTTCTCTGTACTTACTGCCATTTGTGCCTTACAGCCTGTCTCCAATACACGTCTGGCTTGGGTGACAGCTACACCAAATGATCTCCAAGGGTTTGCTGGCTTGCCTCCTGATTTCTGAAGTATGAGGGACACAAAAGACTTCCTGCAATTCTGCTGATGCTGCTGGACTCTGCCTTCTGTGAGTCCCAGCCTTGTCTGAGGTGCCCTCTCCCAAGTTCTGGGCCTTAGAAGTAGATCCTGCAGCTGTTTTGCTACAAAACCGACACATCATCAACTTTACGCTGATCAGAACTGATGCATAGCCCTTTGATGCAGACACAGAGGCTGTTCGATGAAAGCAGTTCAACAGCCTGCTCGGCCCGACGACGCTCTTCACGGCTCCACGACGACGCATTGCCTTCACCTCAGCTCGATGACGCAGCGACCCGACTGTGTGGAAGAAATTGACACATTGTGTCCTCAGCATTGAGGCTTTGCTCCTTCCAAGGTACTTTTCCAGCGGGCCCTGTGTAGGTCCTGTAGCCGGCCTTCCTCCATCGCGGTCAGCCAGAACTTTGGATTTGCCCCGGTTCCTTGCAATCTCAAGTTACCTTTTCACCGCTAGTTACTTCTAAGCACTGTTTTTGCATATAATCTTTAAAAATTCATATCTCAACTTCTATACTTGGATTTTTGTTGTTTTGGTTTTGTTTTATTCAGAATATAATAATCTATTTTTCTCAACCTGTGTGGAGTGTTTCTGTGGTGTATTCATTGTGTTACTGCATGTGTGTGTGTGTTGCACAAATACTGTACACATTGCCTCTTTAGATAAGCCTGGCTGCTCTGTGCCAAGCTACCAGAGGGTGAGCTCAGGGTATCTTTTAGTATGTATCTAGTTTACCCTGACTAGAGTGGTGGTACCTACCAGGCCTGGGTGCATACTTCAGCCAACCAGGAATCCCATTTCTAACACATCTGCTCCGAGGCATAGCTTACACTTTATTATTTTGAGACATACATATGGACAGCTGTGAGGTGTGTGTGTAAAAGAGGACTTGGTAAGAGATTCATATGCAATGCTCCTAGAGCATGTGAGGGGTGGGGCTGTCTATGTCATCATAATCATATATAAAAGGGATTCCTCTCATTGTGGTGTGTATACAAGGTAATATATTACCTAGACCTCCATCAAGATTACCGTGTTTCATATGATGATAATCATGCACAGATATGACAGCAGAAAGCTCAGATGTAAGTTAACTCTCAATCATAGAACATTACATATATAATGACTTTTTATGTAGTGCTTGATACTCAATTTACTGACCTCACCTACAGACCTAGAGGACTGGCTAGGTAAGCTTTGGCAAGATTCAGCCTATGACCGTCACATTACAGTAGCTAACAGAAGCTAGTATTAACTTGCTGAGCCATCTTGCCATAGCGGGTATGATACATAGGGCCAGATGTACAAAGGCCTTTTGCATTTCTTAACGGGCCGAATTGCAATTTCAGCCCATTAAGAAATGCAAAACAGCCTTTTCCTATGTACAAAGGCTTTTAGGGAGTCAGAAAATGTGATTTCTACTCAGAAAATAGGAAATTGCAAATAGGGATTTCCTATTTGTGATTTCTTAGCACATGTACAAAGCATTTCTGTGGGAGGCTGGCTAAGTATATGATGCACACTTATTTAAGTGAGCACCTTGCACTAACCCAAACAACCCTTATGGTGATTTTAGTGGTCTTAGACAACTTTAGAAAGCTCCCTAAGTGGTAGCTGTGGAGAGCAGCCTTCAGGCTTAATCCAGAAGGACTGTAAAGCAGCTTGTTTTACCAGTACTTAATCTTATGGTATAGGTTAAGTGAAAAGGAATCACACAGTGTATCTCCAACCCGGAGATATACATACAATACACACAAACACTCAGGAAATAGAACTGTAAGTAGCACAAATACACAGTGGTCACCAGGGGGGGACCAAACCATATGCTAAAATAGAGGTATGTGAACCACGACTCAAGTCGAGACTGGACCCAGAAGACTTAGAAGTGTTGGGGACCCAAGGAACCACCCAAGGTAAGTACCCAGGAACCCCACGGAGGCCGTGTGCAGAGTGTGAACACGACCGCATGATCCACGCGAGTCAATGGGTAAGTCGCGGTTGCAATTTTAAAGAAGGACTCTTCCCAGCGGACCCTGAAGAAACCCCGTGGAAGATAGAAGGTTGGAGAGTCACCCCACCCATGGATAGCCCAGGAACCAGGATACCTACACTACTCTGACCATCCTTTGTGTGGTCTTGGCATTTGACTAAATGTGGCTTTCCTGATGAAGGCGCTCTGTTCGCCGAAACACTCGTAGACATTATGAAGATTCATCATTGAATTAAAAAGCTACCAAACTGTATCTTCAAACTTTATGTATTTTTGTTTTTTCTATATGTATTGTCCAGTTGATTATTGTCCTTACAACTTTGTATGTAGTTAACCTATTGATTGATTATACAGTCTTTCCCATATGGACCATTTCTTTTGGACATACAGCTTTGCCTGTTGTATGAGGAATTGGGAAAACACACTTTTGTCAAAACTGTTGTTTTTAATGTGATGTCATTGTCTACCACATGTTGCTCTAAACAGAAATACAGAATCAATTGCAGTTTTTTAAGTGATTTTGTATGAATACAAAGATTTTATAATGATAACTGTGGTACACTGAGTCTTCTATCATGTGGGAATAATGGTCTCATATATTTAATAGAACAATAGTTGCCTAGTGATTTTTTCTTGAACAATTGTATTTTCCCTGCCCTGGGAACATATATTAGTAGCAGGGGGTCCTTATCTTTACACAATACCAAGGTTGCCATTCTCAACATCCTAGATGATATACAAACATCTCTAGACCAAAACAAATCCTGTCACCTAATACTTTTAGATTTATCATCGGCATTCAACACGTTCAGCCACAAATCCCTCAGAGAAAATCTTGAATTCAGAATGGGATTGTCAGGAGCCATGCTTAACTGGTTCACCTCCTTCTTGCAGAACCGACAACAGAGAGTCAAAATCGGGACCACCCTATCTGATGTAGCAGACATTGACAGGGGAGTTCTGCAAGGATCTACAATCTCCCCAACACTCTTCAAATTACATATGGAACCACTCACTGAAATAGTTAAACAATCAGAAATCTCATACCACACGTACGCTGGTGATACTCAAAATCTCCTCTCATAAGGATATCCAAAGACTGGATGACATCATGAAGAAAACACACGAATGGCTGGCACACAACCAGTGGCAGCTGGCATGTCCAGAGGGTGGTGGGCCGGGGGGGACATAACAAAATAAAATGCACTTACCTTTTCCACGAGTGCGACATCCTCCTCGATCCTTCTCTCCTCAAGGTAGACAGGCTCCCAGCTCTCAAGCCAATCCTGGTGCTGCTCTCTTGCAGCATGAGAGTCGCAATAGGATTGGTGGGAGCGGCCTCTATCAGCACTCACAAGAGCACTGGAGGCCTTTGCTTTCTCTAACCCAGCTGTTAAGACAGCTGCGTTAGAGAGGTTTAAAATGCGCATGCCTGGATGGCCAATGCAAGACGGCCGGCCAAAGAGACATGCGCATTTTAAACTCAAGAGCTCAAAGCTCCCTGCTGCCACTTAGCAGCAATGGTCCTGCCCCGTCCTGACGCTCAGACGTGATGGGTTGGTTGCTGAAAAATAAAATGGTAATAAAATTACAATTTTATTTTTCAGCTCTGGCTTGGGGCTTTTGTTTGTGGGGCAACGCTCCTCCACTCAAAAGGAGGAGCCGCCCCTACACACAACCATCTAAAACTAAACCTGACAAAAAACAAATTCATTCTCTTCCTCCCTCCCCTTAAATCCCATCGACAGCAACTTTGGTCCCTTAATCTCTATTCACTAAGCTTCACCCAACCATCTGCGACTCTGCAAAATCAGTAGACATCACACTAGACTCTAATTTAAACATGGGAGCCCACATACAAGCTGCAACAAAAAGTGCTCACCTACAACTGCACCTGTTAAGAAAATTAAAACCCTTCATACCGCTAATTGACTTCAAAACAGCGGGTTTTTGAAAAAAAAATTTTTTTAGAGTTTTATGTAGCGCAAACTCGACCCGAAGATATCAGGTATCAGTACGCTTTACATGAGCACCAGTTTCGTTACAGACGGACACATTCATTTTTGTTAGGCACGGGGAGATTAAGTGATTTACCCAGAATCACAGGATGTTGAGGGGCCGGTGCCGAGACTCGAACCCAGTTCCCCAACTTCAAAGTCGACTGCTCTAGCCGTAAGGCCACATCCTGTCCCCTAGCGGTTCAATCACGAGTGCTCTCAAGACTGGATTATGGGAATGCCACACTCTTAGGTCTACCAAAAGCTAGCCTCGCCGCAATTAAAGCAACAATAAATGCAGCAGCAAGATTAACAGGTACACATTGGTATGACCACATCTCACCATCACTCAGAACCCTCAACTGGCTCCCAGTTGAAGTTAGGATCCAACTGAAGGTGGCTTGCATAACACTCAAAGCCGTTCATAACTCTGGTCCTCAATACATGGCGAACAGGATCAAGCTTTCAGGAGGTGGAAGGAATTCAAGAAGTGCTAAATCCCTAATATGAGAACCACCCGGATTCAAAAAAAGGAAAACTCACGGGCGCACTTTCGCTGGACCTACTCCAAAAATATGGAACTCCCTACCACCCTCAACGAGAGCAATTACCTCACTCAGGCTTTTCAAGAAAGAAGTTAAAGCCATACTACAAGAAAAACATGTGCCTTAAGAGAAAGATTTTGAAACTGTTATCCACCCTATTTTATACTGCATGCTATTTGCTATTATTCTATACTTTGCGCTATGAACACTATGTCCAGTGTTCCTTATTTTATATTTGTATCCTATTGTTTATACCTTACCACAAGAATTTTGTACAGAATATAATATGTGCCAGGTGTTTTAATGTACTGCAACCCTCTTCAGCTCGATTGTTGTACAGGACTCTGATACCGTGGTGGTCATGTTTGCGCTTTATAAAACATAATAAATAAATAATAAGGCGGATGGAATATCCGTCTTGTTAGTGACCGGGTACCCCAACTCTAAATCAGGCCCTTTGTCTGCCAAGGCTAATGCAAACATTTATTTTCTGCTCTGTTTACCTTGTGAAAAATATTAGCCCATATGGCATGATCTGCCTGGCCTGTTTACTGCGCCCTTTCTTGTGCCCTTTCCTCGGCCTTGCAGTGCATGCCCGGTGGCTGTTGCAGCGGCTAACTAAGCCTTACTGCACAAGGCGAATTGTCTGAAAAGGTTAACTTGAAATCAATTTGCCCTGCTTTCTGAGGTCCTTCCAATCATTTGTTTTCCACGGTGTCCTTTTAGGAAGTCACAAAGATCTTGCATTTAAATGTATTAGTCAACAATATGCATCTTGCTGATCCATCAACAGTTCCCTTAAAGCCCTTCAGATGAGACAAATTACCGAAAACAATAAACTGCAACTGCTGCTTCCCTTTGAAGCACGGTTTCTTAGTGGTACCCAAGATGAACCCGCTTCATCCTTCATCAACGTTTTTCGAGACATCTCTTAAGTATTCAAGGTAGAGGAGCGGGGGACACTTCAAGAATGAAATCAATGCATGCATTTTGCAGCATCAAGTGTGCGGCCTTGCTTTGAAGTGTCAGCGCGCCTGGCGACGAAGCGATTCATGTTCCACACCAAAGGCGACACTTCAGTCTCAGCAGCTGGAGTTTGCGCTGCGCATTCTAAAAAAGCTTCCATTGGCTCCTGAGTGCTTTCCTCTTCACTTGGGTGAGGCGGTGCCAAATGTGCGCATTTTATAAATTAGCGTTACTGTTACGGATGTAAAAACAAAACCAGCAAGAAAGCCTGTACCACATTAAAAATGTGCTATTTGAATTTTTATCAGGGCGTTCACTTTAGTAGTTTAATTTTATTAGGTTCTGTTTTGTAGTTATGCATTTAATGATGAATAACATGTTTTTCAATTAGCAAAAAAAAAAGTTACAAATATTTTTAAGTAAATTAGTTGTTGTATCCCACTATAGACTACCAGATCATAAAAAAAATGAATGTGTTTAGTAAAGTAGAAGTTATCACCATAGAGCAACAGCATGCACTGAATTCCACAGGCTGAAATTGTTACATTTACAATTTTACTATTTCTATTTTCAATTCTTTCTTAGTTGTATTTTCACATAGACGCGAAGGCGGGTCCAACACGACCCGGAGGTAAATCAGACTGGGGTGCAACAGGTGTGCAATCCGGACAGCTGCACACTTTTGACTCCCTAAGTCCTCATGAAACTATGGGTGCCAGATGGCCACTACAGTTTTGTTTCACTAAACACTTCACGTTCTTGAGAATTGCTAACTGATCAATGGACTTTTTTCCCATGTCGCCTGCATCCCGCTTTTCATTTTCCTTGTTTAATGTCCTACTTTTTTTAAAATATATTCCCAATTACTTTTGTTATCAGTCTTTTGATACATTATTTTCTTTTTAATGTTTAGGTTTATGAAGTTCATTCTATTTTGAATGTATCTGTCCAGAAGACTAGATTAGTTTTTATCATCTTGCTACAAAATGTTTTTCGCTACATAAACATTAATAAGACCGACCATATAAAAAGCCATAACACAATGGTCAAAATATAAAAGCATTAGAGCAATAACATTAAAAACTGTTAAAATATCACAGAGAGACAGAACTTTACAGACAAATTGAAAAAATATTGTATCCAGAATATAGACAGTCAGTAGATTGTGGTGGTAGAACTACATATAGGTAAATATTGATGTACTACCTGTATCCTTGGTCAGTAGGGTAGAAAGACTGTTATTGTCAAGTACAGGTGAGAGTTATATCTCAGTTTGAATGTATTGTGCATATTTACTATTCTTAAATATTCCCGGTAGTATACCTAGCAAACTATGCCAGACACAGGTTTCCTTTCGTACCACTAGGAATGTCACGTGACATGCACCAAGGACTCCAATACCCCTGTGTGGAATTGGAGCACCTTTTTTCATTTTTTTCTATATGTAGAATACATTTTTCCAGTAGAAAAAGCTCTTCCCATTTGCCTCCAGCAAATCTGACAGTGATCCATGCACATTTCCACCCAGAGAGAGAAGTTACTCCAACCCTTATCTGGAATAAATATTCAACCATGTCCAGAGTGGAAAGGAGTCAGAATAAACTGTGGGAATACTCCCAAACGTACATGTTTGTGAGCAGTCCCACAATTTTTAATGCAAATTACACCTTGTATTACCCATTTCCCACCACCTCAATGGGATTTATGACTGCATATACCTCTACACACTCATGAAGGAGTGTGCAAAATAACAATGAACTGGGATGCGGCCATGGGTGCTTACCAGTGGTTGAGATTAATCAAGCATTCCATCCATCTCTGTTTTATATACTTTAGCGGGGTGTCCTAAGTGGGACAGGTATACACAGACATGGGACCCATGTGCACTATGTCACTAGAACCAAGCTATGACTGACTGATGAGCTCTAACTCGGGCGAAACCACTCCTGGATTGCTGGTGTTCCTCTTCAGGGAGGACCTGGCCTTGACAGTTCGGGCTAGACTGTTCCCTTTGGAGAAGGGTGAAGACTGATTTGCATATGGCTGAGTCCAAACTGATGTGGCTTGAGGTTCACAATAACGATCGACTCAGATGTGGTCCAAGAGATTACCAGTGGGTGAGATTAATTCAAGCATTCTACCCATCAGTTTTTTTATATATTTCAAATTTATGTGCTGTTGCATTAGTAGGCACATTTAAAATGTGACCCTAGCTGTTCATCTAGTTGTATGTGCCAAAGCCTCCCATCTAAATTTGATGGTCGGCCAAGACCCACCCAAAAGGCTGCCTGGTTTGGCTGTACTGCAACAACTGGAGGCAGCCAGAGTGTTTTAAGCCCTTTTTTGCTCTTCCCATGATGTATCCAGACCTTCTCAATTAGAATTTTTAGACCTTTTCTAGGGTTGACTAAATAAATATAATTCTACCTTAATATTGATCCAGAATATTGTGCTATTAGAATATGGTGAACAGAAAATTGAGGACCAAAATATCAACAAGGTAAATATATATACATATGTATGTGTTCGCGTGTGTGTGTGTGCATATATTCACTGAAAATACAAAAGTTACAGGGAAGTTATAGTTAGGCTCAGATTTCACTGGGCCCCATGCTCTCCATGCCACTGGAGTCAAGCTAACCTGGCTGATATGGGGTGATACCCTGAAACCAGTCCCAGGGTGCTTGTTTCCAGGCCAGGGAGGACCTGGCCTGGCAGTTTGGGCTACACTGTTCCCATGGGGAACAGGGTCAAGATTGATTTGCATATGGCTGTGTCTGAACTTGAAAGGCATGGGGAGCAAAAAACGATGGATTTTGGCCCATATCTCTGTACTGGGGTGAATGTTTGACATTGTGCAGCATTCTGTCCATCAATTGTTCTTTTTGCATTTGTCACCCCGAGTGGGACGGGTATGCCCAGATGTGGGTCACCGTGCTCTCCATGCCACTTGAGTCAAGCTAGCCTGGCTGATGAGGGGTGATACCCCGAAACCGGTCCCAGGATGCTTGTTTGCAGTCTAGGAAGGACCTGGCCTGGCAGTTCGGGCTGGACTGAACAGGGTCAAGACTGATTTGCATATGGCTGGGTCTGAACTGGAAAGGCATGGGGATCAAAAAACCGATAGATTTAGGCCCAGATCTCTGTACTGGGGTGAATGTTTGACATTGTGCAGCATTCTGTCCATCAATTGATCTTTTTGAAGATTTCACTGGTACAAAACCAGTGAAATTCAGCAGTTATAGTTAGCTGAGCGAACTATAACTTACGCCTGCTCAATGCACTGCTTATGACCTCACATATTACTTCACACATGAGCATTTGACTGAGTGAGTGAGTGGGTGCATGACTGTCTGAGTGGGTCTGTGAGTGGGTGTATGAGTGGGCCTGTGAGTGGGTGCATGAGTGTCTGAGTGGGCCTGTGAGAGGGTGCATGAGCATCTGAGTGGGTCTGTGAGTGGGTGCATGAGTGTCTTAGTGTGTTTGAGTGGGTGCATGAGTGTCTGAGTGGGTCTGTGAGTGGGTGCTTGAGTCTCTGAGTAGGTCTGTGATTATGTGTGTGAGCCTCTGAGCGGATGAGAGAGTGGGTGCATAAGTGTCTGACTGGGTCTGTGAGTGGGTGCAGAAGCATTTGACTGGGTGAGTGAGTGGGTGTTTGAGTGTCTGAGTAGGTCTGTGAGTGGGTGTGTGAGTCTCTGAATGGGTCTGTGAGTGGGTGCATGAGTGTCTAAGTGGGTCTGTGAGTGGGTGCATGAGTGAGTGGATCTGTGAGTGGGCGCTTGAGTCTCTCAGGGGGTCTGTGAGTGGGTGCATGAGCATCTGAGTGGGTCTGTGAGTGGGTGCATGAATGTCTGAGTGGGTCTGTTAGTGGGTCTGTGAGTCTGAGTCGGTCTCTGAGTAGGTGTGAGAGCCTCTGAGTAGGTGAGAGACTGGGTGCATAAGTGTCTAAGTGGGTCTGTAAGTGGCTGCATGAGCCTGTGAGTGGGTGAGAGACTGGGTGCATAAGTGTCTGACTGGATCTGTGAGTGGGTGCATAAACATTTGACTAGGTTAGTGAGTGGGTGCATGAATGTCTGAGTAGGTCTGTGAGTGGGTGCATGAGTGTCTGACTGGGTCTGTGAGTGGGTGCATGAGAACACCGGTGGGTCTGTGTATGGGTTTGTGAGTGTCTGAGTGGGTCTGTGAGTGGGTGAATGAGTGTCTGACTGGATATGTGAGCGAGTGTGTGTGAATCTCTGAGTGGGTCTGTGAGTGGGTACATGAACATCTGAGTGGGTGAGTGAGTAGTTCTGGAGTGTCTGAGTGTATCTGTGAGTGGGTGCACAAGCCTCTGAGTGGGTGAGAGAGTGGGTGTATAAGTGTCTGAGTGGGTCTGTTAGTGAGTGCATGAGCATTTGACTGGGTGAGTGGGTGCATGACTGTCTGAGTTGGTCTATGAGTGGGTGCATGAGTCTCTCTGAGTGGGTCTGTGAGTGGGTGCATAAGTGTCTGAGTGGGTGCATGAGAATATGAGTGAGTCTGTGAGTGGGTTGAGTCTCTGAGTTGGTCTTTGAGTGGTTGCATGAGCCTCTGAGTGGGTACATATGTGTCTGAGTTGGTCTGTGAGTGGATGAATGAGCATTTGACTGGGTGAGTGAGTGGATGCATTACTGTCTGAGTGGGTCTGTGACTGGGTGTGTTAATGTCTGAGTGGGTCTGTGAGTGGGTGTGTGAGTATCTGAGTGGGTCTGTGAGTGGGTGCATGAGTCTCTGAGTGGGTGTGTCAGTGGGTGCATGAGTCTGAGTGGGTCTGTGAGTGGGTGCGTTAGTCTCTGAGTGGGTCTGTGAGTGGGTGCATGAGTGTCTGAGTGGGTGTGTGAGTCTCTGAGTGGGTCTGTGAGTGGGTGCATAAGCCTCTGAGTGGGTGAGTGAGTTGGTGTATGAGTGTCTGAGTAGGTCTGTGAGTGGGTGCATGAGCCTCTGAGTGAGTGAGAGAATGGGTGCATAAGTGTCTGAGTGCATCTGTGAGTGGGTGCATGAGCCTCTGAGTGGGTCTGTGAGTGGCTGCATATGTCTCTGAGTGGGTCTGTGAGTGGGTGCATAAGTCTGAGTATGTCTGTGAGTGGTTGCATGAGCCTCTGAGTGGGTGCATATGTGTCTGATTTGGGTCTCTGAGTGGGTGCATGAGCATTTGTCTGGGTGAGTGAGTGGGTGCATGGCTGAGTGAGTCTGTGAGTGGGTGTGTGACTGTCTGAGTGGGTCTGTGAATGGGTGTGAGTGTCTGAGTGGTTCTGTGAGTGGGTGCATGAGTCTCAGTGTGGGTCTGTTAGTGGGTGTGTGAGTTAGTGAGACTGAGGGTGGGTGTATAAGCATATTTTTTTGTGATATTCGCGAATTTGTTGAGACGCATATTCGCAAATTTGTTGCGACGTTACACGGGGGTGAGCTGATGTTCCCGGCGAATTCATGAATATCGCAAGTGGGAAAAATTATTATACTCATAAGGGGTTGCACAAACACCCCTATATTCCTCTCATGGGGTCAGGACACATCCAACCTGACCCCTTATGCCACTTTTGCCATTTGGTTTTAACCCCCGGGGACTGTTCCAATGAGGTAAAATGGTGGCTGCAACTCTCTGCTCAAGTTGAAGCCAGCCAATCACGGCATTCCTCATGGCATGCACATTTGCGATTAATCGTGAAATCATCACGAATTAGCCACGATCGCAGATATACAAATTTGGATTCCCTTAAATTTCTCAACAACTACTGAACCGATCTACACCGGATAACTGAAAGTGTGATCTGTGAACCAAAATCTGCCTTCCTGCCTAATTTGATGAAATTCCGTCCAGCGGTTCGGCCTGTAGTCGTGTTTAAAGCTCCTATGGGAATTACATAGGAAACACACATTGTTTTACCCCCTTTTTCTCTGTCCCCGCTTGAGGGAGCACCCTGATACTTTCTATGCATTTTTGGGGGAAAATGTCGTGAAGATTCGTTAAACGATGCCAAAGATTTAGGCAAGTAAAAAAATGCTTTCGCTATGGATACATGGTCCTAACTATAACTAGCTACTAGTTTACATGTGGGCTGGTGGGAGGAGCATGTCCTCAGAGAACAACACAAAGCCATGTATGATACTCATGTTCTACATTGGTGGAGATTTATTGACGATTTGTGTGTAGTATGGAAGGGTTCCAAGGAATCCGCAGAAATATTTGTTAATTCCATCAACATTAACACATTCAATCTCCAATTTACTGCATACATCAGCAATACGAGTGTAGAATTTTTGGATGTCCAGCTGTACATTGTGGGGGTTAAAGTTAACACAAAACTCCACAGAAAGAATATGGCTGGGAACTCTCTCCTTCATGCTACGAGTTCCCATCCTAGACACTTGATTCGGAGCATTCCCTACGGGGAATTGTTAAGAATCCGCCATATTTGTAGTTATGACACAGATTTAGAAACCTGTCAGAACGAAGCTTTTCAGCGCTTTATAGCAAGGGCTTATAACATTACTGACCTTAAAGAAGCTCTCAGCAAGGCTAATACTCTCACCAGAGAAGCTTGCCTATTTGGTACTCAACACGAAACTGCCCTAGTGCCATGCGAGATGAGATAGATACGCCCCAGGAGATCAGGATGATAACTACATTTAGTAGGCAGGAGAGAATAATCAGCAAGATTATTTACACTCACTGGCCTATTGTCTTGACTGATGTGACTCTTTCTCAGACGTTACCTGAATTACCATCACTTACCTTCAGGCGTGTGCCCTCCATAAGGGATGCACTTGTTAAGAGCAGTCCTGAAGTCAGCCCATCTACCACTTGGTTATCTACCAGGACTGGATTTTTTAAGTGCAGTTCCTGCCGAGCGTGTAAATTCGGCCAGAACACCACTGAGTACACCACAGCATTTGACACTAAACCCATTAAGATTAATGGGTACTACACGTGTCGGACTGATTATGCAGTTTACGTGTTGGAATGCACGTGCAGGCTCAAATATGTGGGGAGCACTAAGCTCCAAGTATTTAACAGAATACTTCAACATCTGCGCGCTGTGGTGAACTCTGATCCGAATTACCCAGTGGCTAGGTACTTGAAATTAGTTCACGGAAACAATCTTAATGAACTTAAATATTTTGTAATAGGGGCTGTTCCTAAATCCATGCGTGGTGGTAACAGAGAAAAACAACTACGACAACTAGAGTCCCACTTTATTATGCAGCTTGACACTAGGATGCCTAATGGTTTAAATACGGGGGAAGATTTACATAATTTTCTCTAAAAATCTTCTCCAAACTGATTGATGAAGTTTACATGTATATCTTGTATTTATTATCTGCCTATTTATTTCATCTTAGACTTCGCAGTTAAGACATAAGTGTTGGGCAGTTTCACTCTACTGTTCATTTTGAATTACTAGTGTTATTGACATCACTGTTCTTATCCATTTCCTCATTTTGAGTTTTAACACATTAGTAATAACTCCTTTTAGTATCATCAGTTGTTCGCTGTGCACTGGCACAACACTACATACTCATATGCTTGCAAGCGGCTTCGTGATTTGTAATTTAGTTTAAGGTATGTCTTTTACTTGCACTTTTTGCACTAGCACATTAGCATCAGCACTTTAGGTAGCATGTAACAGTTCTACACCAGCACTTTATACTCATTGATGGAGAGGTTGTTCCTTGATTATGGAATGTTTTGTACATCAAGGATTAGGCATAAGAATCAAACAATATGGTATGATTTTATTGCATTTTGTATTTATGAAAGCCTACAACCTTTTATCAGAATTTAGATCTTGTTTACCTCTATTTATCAACTTTGGTTTTACTTGAATCACTGTATTCAGGGTATCCATTGAGTCTTTGTAGCCTGTTGCTTATGTTCATTGCTACGGGGTGTGCTTTTGCTCTGTTAATTGAGGGTGTGGTGTAGTGTAGTTCCTATTTCCCTAATAGGCTCTGCGAATTGGAATAATATACCCTATAGGTTTGACATAGGACTGAGGTCAGTATGTCCCTATCGAGTATATTAAACTTAATTGCTTTGTGCCAGCTAGCTCAGAGGCCACTAGAAACGCCTTGTAAACAAGAAGGGAGTAGTTTCTGGCAACCGCATAAACATGACAACTTTGTTTCCCTTTAGAATCGGAACACTCTCAGAATCGTGAAAACAATAGATAACAGTTTCACTCAGCTAATCGTCCATGCTTAGTTTCTTCAGAGTTACACAGAAAGAATAGACGGGCGTTTCAATAAAAAGGATTTATTGAACAGTCTTGTTTCTCGTGTAAGAGATATGAGCTGTTATGATCACAAGACAATATGCAAGATATATGATGTACAGCGTAAGCCGTATAAAGAAATAATACTGCGCTAGCATTATCTTTTAGCTATCGCACATATATTCATATACATAAATAACATAAGCTAAAAATGCGAGTACTCATACGATGCTTCTCTAAGCTAGTTCTAGCCCAGTGTACCTAACCTAAGTGTAGTGCAAGGTAAGAAGTAGGTGAAGTATTCTATAGTATGATATACTAAGAGTCTGGTATGCCAAGAGTCTTACTAGGTTCTAGTCAGCTCCATACCTTGAGAATTAGAGAGGTGGGAATCTCCTTCCGGATCCTCGAACTCTAACACCCTGCGAAGGGAGTCAGAACACTGGAAGCTGGATTCTCTGCAAGCAGGGATGACAGCGTTTCTTCTCAGTGCGTCAGGCCGGGACACTGGCTCCTCTAAAGTCGAGGTCTCCTCGTAACTTGCTTGGGCATGGGAAGGTATATTTATACCTGGTAGGTGCCTTGGAATGTTAGCATTGACGTGAAGTCGGACAGAGGAAGACGTCAAGAATGAACCCTTAAGGAATAGCGGTTCATGCATAATAGATGAGTTCTTGGAGAAATCAATAATCCTGTGCTAGGGGAACTCCCAAGAGCTTAAGGGTCTGGTTTCTAAGAACTCGTTGTGACGTTAGGGTGGACGGATGTCGGTGACCATGCCTATATTTGGAGTGCATGGCTAATGCCTAAATAAGGACTGGGATTTTATGCCTATATAAGGACATGTTTCAGGAAAACCTATATACGGACACCTAAAGCGGAATACAACACCCACTCCACTTTCGAATGAACGATAATACTAAATGCTAAACATTAAATTGAGTACCACATGTTGCTAAAAACATTTCTAAAAGCATATTAAAAGAAGTTTAAAAGTAAACTGTTGAATGCAATAGGTACTGTACATTTTAAAGCATTTTTTCATTTCATTCTAAGCATATATTGGAAATAAATGCAACATGAATGAATAAACAGAAATATACTAAATGGTTGACAAGTTTTCAAAAATCAAAGCCATTTCATAACATGGTACTTAAATGAAATTATAGTAAAATAAGGTGAAAATGTGTCCCTGGAAGTATTCAAAGAAGTCCGTTTTATATGAATAGTTCTACTGTAAGCAGATTGAGTTGCCATGTATTTTCAAAAAATAGAGAACAAGAAAAAGTTCAAATTTAGGAAGAGTTCCAAGTTTTGTTCTGTTTTGAAAATATGGAGGCCAAATTTCATTGCGTCCCTGGTACACTGTGAGCCGAATCAAAGTCAGTGTATGGGTCTGGTGTAAACATGAAATCATCTATTTCTATAGACAAAATATCGTCTACCGATGTCGGTGACAGTTGGAATACCTCATTTAGAAGGTTAACTGCACAGAGATGTGAAGCATCGTCTTCAGCATAGGATGCCGCAGCAATGTTCGCGTCCGTTGTTACCTGTGTGCCTGTTGATCCATCTCGTACCTCAGCAGCAGCAGGAAGCGTCTGTGAGATCTCAATGAATGCCGTCATCAGGATTGGTAGCCTTTGGGGACAACACAGAGCATGGGCCGTTATCGGGTCCAGCAGAGTATTGATATCCGTTGGCATGACTGATGGGAGTGTTAGACAGGTGTCTAGCACGCATTCTTCACCGCAAAGCAGGCAGCGTAGAACAGGTAAGATGCAATCTTGCCAGATTGGTCTGAACAACAGAAACCATGTTGTATTAAGTTCCCGTAGACGAGGTATGCCCAAAAGTTGCACTATGCGCTCACGGCACTTCCGTTCTAGGAGAGCTTTCTCCACATCGCTCGGAGTGATGCCGGTGAATAGGCTTGCCATAGCGTAGTAGTAGGAATAGAAACAGGATTCCTGCAACAAGTGCTAGAATTAATGGCACACCACCAAACACCGAATGTGCGAATTTCGGGATGATTCCGAGGACTGCCTGAAAAGGTGTTAACAGTCCTGAACAGATGGTCTTAAATACATGTACAATCCCGCTCGTATCAGACATGTTTAAGATACGTCCCATCATTTCTACGAAATGTATAGGGCAGTTTGTACGAATTAAAGCCTGTATCTCAGCTGAAGTCCTTGCAATTTGTAAATCATAGGTTTCTTTGGCCGAGGTCAAAGGCACGGTCTGTTGCAAATGCATGGCTTTCATTCTGCTTAAAGTATCAAAACGTATAAAAGAAACACTCAATGAAGGCCATAGAGGCGACTCCCTGACTGTCTCTGTTTGGGGGAACAATACTTGCATACAGCAAGTAACCCTGGAGTCGACCGTTACCAGATATGGGATCCCTGGCAACATGCCACAGCAACCCTGATCATTCAACATGAGGTAACTCCCATTAGAAAGTTGGCCAAACGTTGGATTAACCACAGCAGCTGGTGTACCTTGCAGGTGACAGGATAAATTTGCCACAGAACCATTACAAGCCCAGTGCAAAGAAATGTCCTGACATGTGAGAGAACCGCTTAATGCCTTTTCACAGTTTGTACCGCTTAGAAACACTTCACGATCCCCACTCCAACATCTGTAGTCATAAGGTAAATCCCAGGATGTCTTAATGTATTCTTTACCCAACCTTTCATATTTGCCTGCTTGCATTTGTTTGAGGCAATACTGAAAATGAAAAGTAGTGACAGGCAGAGTTATTTTGCCATGAATAAGCCATTCTGTAGCTGGTTTTTCTGCCACTGTGAATGGTAATTTTTCCAGTTTTTCAATGCTCAGCACTGTATACTTTGCTCCCCTTTGTGCCAGTTCGATCTGTTTATCTGTTAGATTGTATTCTGAAAACAGAGACGACGTGTTGATAAAACGCCAAGGCACATAGCCCGCACGCAAAGATTGCAGCGTCCAGCTTAATAACATAATAGAACGTAACTGAGATTGGCCTTGTTGTAACATGGCTAAATCTTGTTCCAGTATGTCAATAGCAGAGGATACAATGTTGTCCAATGAATACATTCTGGATGACAAAGTTGTTAACCCATTGTCGACCACAGTGAGAGATTTCTCTAAGTTAATACGATCAAGTTCACGTATTATTTCTGCGGCCTCTGCCTGTGAAACCTTCCATACTTCATTATAAGCAGCATAAATGCCGGCATATATGAAACTTTTTTGACGCGGTTTTCTTGGTCCTAGCAAGAATTCCCTAAGGTCTGCGTCTTCTTTAAGTAAAGATAAGTGTTGTTTCACATCCTCTAGTGTAGATTTTTGTAATCAGTCAAGGCACAATTTTCCTACACTGTATGTTGTTACTACCCCTGGATGTTGTCGTTGAACATATCGTGGGTCTGGCCTATGGATTGTAAAGCCCTGTGTTTTATTCAGGAATCTTTCTTGAGAGATGTTTGTGTCTGTGGGCCAGAGTAACCATTTTTTCCAATCAGGATCTGATCTGTTGTTTTGCAGTACCGTGTCTACTGTGACCGCTCCCTGTGTAGTGCTATTACTTGCAGGTGTTGGTACAGAAGGTGTATTCATGTCTTTTATCTTGGCTAAACCAAGGCAAGACGTTTGTTGCACAGTGTCATTCAAAAACATTATTTGACGTGGGATGATACATGCTCTAAACAAAGCTTCTATCCCCTGCACTTGCCAATCTTTAGAACCCCAGACAGATTGTGTGTCTATTGTGTCTTTCCAAAAGTTAAATCCTTGTCTAGACAGTTGGGTAATAAAGGCTGCAGAATAAATCTGTTTTGTATTTGTTAACATAATTTTCTGACCTGTTTTGTTTACATTTTTATAGAAAAATGTTTCTGGATCAGATGTATTGTACCCTGAAAAGTATGGAAACTTATTTGTAAACGTTTTTGAACTACCCCTTGGTGGTGTAGGACAATGTTCCCATTGGTTAAACATAAAAACATTTCTAGGTGTTGCAGATTTATGCAAGAAATGATGACCATAGTGATTGTAACAATAAAGCTGTTCGTAGTCTGATGAGCCCTCTAAGTATTCATTGTTAGAGAACGCTGCAGACTTTTCTAGATCAGACATCATATCATTTACAGTCTCAAAGTCCCAATCATCAGAATAGGTACTGGAGGTAATAAAGTCACTTAATGAAATTTTAAATAAATGTGGAATCTTCAAAAGTTCCATGGGGCCGAATATATCGAAATCCGTTTTGTCCCAAACTATACCATCCTGTATAGGAACGGCTGTGATGTTCACTGCTGACAAGTCTCTTGTTTCACGATGGGAAGATTTGTGTGGTTTTAAAAGTAAGTTCACATTTTTACTTTCAGTGTCCAAAACAATGTATCTGCCATTTATAAGCATGCTAAGAGTCATAACCAAAGCTAGCTAAAGCAGAAAGAAAAATATTCCAGAAATAATCCATAGTTCAATCCATGGTGAAACCAAATAAGTCTCTTTCAGGAAATGAAAAAGGTCTTGTACTTGTTGCTTGAAGGTTTTTGATGCTGGCGTCGTTTCAGGTTCACTCGGATCCTCAGAAAACGTATCAAAGTTAATGAAATAGCCAGAAGCAGTTCGGTCAATTGTTGGAATTGCATCAGGATTTGTTGAAATCGCTGGAACCAGTTGATCACTTGTTACGTTGGTGTAGACCGGTGCATTTGGACGAACTGTTACTTGAGTTTCAAGAGGGATGAGTTCCATAGTGTTGTTGCTTAGTCCTTCATCTGTTACTACTGAATTCTCGATGGTTATGAGTCTTTCAGTCTGAACCTCTTGGATAGTAGCGAGGGGAGTGCGTCTGCTATTAGGTCGGAGTCCACGAGGCCTACTATTTAGTATTGGCCACATACTGTGGTTTGATGAGGTCGATTGACACAAATCTTTTCTCCTTTTTTCCAGCAAGGGGCGGCAGAAGTACTGTTCTTGTTCCGTGGACGGCTAGGACAGGTACTGGTTGTCTGTAAGAAGGTCCAAATTCCTTCTTGTCCGCAATCTTCTCCCTGACTAGATCCCCAACTTTTGGGATCCAGACAGGCCTTGCTGGGACTGCCGGTGTTTCCCCAGTGGTGGTTGGCTTCAGGAACACGTTGCTTTGTTTCGATCTTAGTTCATTTAGATCCTGTAAAACCGCCAAACGATCTTTGATATCAAAGGGTTTATTTTCCACCACTGTGCCTTTACATTCGAGATCAGGAACCCACATTCTTGTCCCAAATAGGACCTCATATGGAGTGACCCCCCCTTAGAGAACTTCTTGGCAAATTATTTAATGAGCGTTGGACCCCATAAAGATGTTTGACCCACCCATCACCCGAACCTAATACTCTAGCTGTTATAGACTGCTTTATGTCCCGGTTTTTCCTTTCCACAACAGATTTTCCCTCAGGATGAAACGGAGAGGAGTACCGCAATGCAACGCCCAAACTGGCCATGGCTTCTTTGTAAGCCCGAGAGCTAAACGCAGGGTCCTGGTCAGAATGTAGTGTGCCTTTTGCGTATGTGCTGATAAAGACTCGCAAATCTTTTATAACTGTTTGTGCGTCAGCCGAGCGCTGAGGCCATATCCATAGGAACCTAGAGCATGAATCCACTGCGACCATTATATATTTATAGTTACCGTCCCTTTGCAAGGGACCGCAGTGGTCCAGGTAAACACAAGCTAATGGTTTGTCTGAAATTAACAGGGGTGTCTGCGCAGGACGTTTCACTGTGGAGACTTTTATCTGTTGGCATATTTCACATTCCAAAACATAGTTCTTGGTCTGTTTCCTAATGCCAGGCCACCAATATCTTTGTTTAAGTAAAGATACTGTTGCAGAAACACCTGCATGGGCAGAGGCTATCCCTTCATGTGCTGCTAGGATCAGTCCTAATCTACGTTCCTTGTTTGGAATTACCCTATCCCCCACTCCAGGGATTCGAGCAAAAGAAACGTTGTTCGCATCAATTACATAAGAGTACTTGAGTGGAAATTTCTTTGGTAACGCTGCACCACTGCCTTTGCTTGAAGCATTGACAGCCAACAATATCTCACTGTCTATTCTCGTTTTTGAACGAGTGATCGCAGCTACGGAAGCCGTCTGAACAGCCCCCTTTGCGGCTTCGTCAGCCAATGAATTCCCTGCAACGTGAATGCCATCACGTTGATGACTCAGCGTGTGTATCACGTGAGCTTTTGGTAGTTCGTTTTTCAACTGAACTACTTGTTCCCAAAGCGTTTTATGCTTTATTGTGCCACCTTTTGCATCTTTGAACCCATTTTCAAGCCAATTTTGTATATATTCATTATACGACTGAACACAGTAAAAAGAATCGCACACTATGAGTGTGGTGAATTCGCGATCTGTATTTTCAAGTGCCAGTTTGAATGCTTGTAGTTCAGCTCGCTGAGCTGTACAATCTCCTAGAGATTGAGTTTTAGTAACCCTTGGTCTGAAGTTACCATCTTGCATGCAACCTTTAACGATTGCGCACGCTGCACTGTAAGCTTGCTTATTCCCTGTAGCGGGTTGTGCTGATCCGTCAGTGTAAATTATAAATTCATACTGATCGAGAGGCAAAATTTCAGTGGCCAGAAGACATTCATGTTCATATTGCAGGAAAGCTTGTGTTTTTAAATCAGGACCAAAAACATATTCAACATCTGTTGCAGCAAGAGAATTAACCCATTGTATCCATCTAGGATGTAAAGCTTTTGCATTTGGAATGCTCGCTTTTGTAACCGCCTCTAAGACTGGTTCTGGGGTCACGACAATAATGCCTTTTCCTTGAGCTAGAGCTCTTTCTTTTGCTACTGCAGTTTGAACTGCTGTCAGTATTTTTTCTGTTGAAGTGAAGCGCATTTCTGCTTGTGTATACAAATGTAATTTGTATGGTATTGGTACTTTTTCACCCTCATTAAATGTTAAATAGGTGAATCCGCATTGACCCGAAATTATTCGGATCACTAAATTGCGTGTATTTACGCGTGTTTGTAAGTGATTTGTTGTTAACATGTTAGCTTGGAGTGAACGAAGGATATCTGTGTGTTCCTGTGTCCAATGTTTTGTTGAAAATTCAGGTTTTATTAATTCGTAGAGAGGTTTAACCCTTTCTGCGTAATTTAGAATGTAAGTTCTTCCAAAATTTAGGAAACCCAAGATGGATTGTAAATTTTTCAGCGTTTTTGGAGGTTGGAGCAGCGCGCACTTTTCTAAAAAGTTAGCTGCTAGGCTCTTGCCTTCACTTGAAAGTTCATATCCTAGGAAAAGGACATTGAGATGGGCAATTCTGGATTTTTTAAAGTTGAATTTATAGCCCTCAGAGGCGAAGCCCAACATAATGGTACTCACCCTGTGCAAGTGCCTATCCAGGTCATCGTCTGTCAGATAGATGTCATCGACATATGACAATGCCTCATTATCATAAATTTGTAGTAACTCTGTTACCCTCGCTGAGAATAACCCCGGGATGTTTTTGAACCCTTGTGGGAGTCTACAAAATTGACTCTGGGTCCCCATTATTGAGAAAGCTGTTAAGTACCTGCTTTAAGGTGCTATGTTTTGACAAAAGAAACCATTTGAGATGTCCAATGTGGTTTTATATTTTTTACGCACAATGTTATTCATTAATGCTGTACTACGTGCATTTTGCACTGCAAATGTTTTAGAACAAGTGTTCAAGTGTCTGTAATCCAAAACTAGACGATATGTATTGTCTGGTTTGGATACAGGAAACAAAGGATTGTTCATTGAGGAGGTGCATGTTTCAATCACCCCTTGGTATTCAAGTTGATCTAAGATCTCCCTGACCTGTTTTTTAGCTTCTTGCTTTATTGGGTACTGCCTTTGTGCAGTAGGTTGATTTTTTAACTTTATTTTATGGAGGTGAGTCCTCATCCCATCCTACATGATTTTTATATAATGCTGGGGCGCCTGGGCAACTGCCCGTTTCCTGGCATAAGTCTATTTTAGGTGAATTGGAATATGGTTGGAGAAGGCAGGCATAATAATGTCCTCGCCATGTGGGCACTACCTGACAAATTGTGGTGGCCAGTCTTTTTCTGCTAGAAGTATATCATAACCCCTTGAAAGTTTCTCCCAAAAGAGTGTTTTCACCTTTCTTGGTATGTCTCCCTCCATTCGGAGTGTTATTTCATATAACTTTTGTGGAGTACTAACCCTGGTGTCTACAGTTTCTACTGTGATGTACTCATTCAAGACCACTATCTCCAGAAGTTCCTTCAGGTTCTAGCGAGCTATTGTGACTTCTGCTGCACTGTCCAGCATTGTCTGAGCCCATTCTCCGTTCTTGAGTTGTGTTCTCAGTATTCTCGGCATGTCTGATCTTCAGACCTGCTACCTTCTTTTTTGAGAATTGAGGTTTTGATTTATTTTTCAGAACGTGTTTGTCGTCATTGGATTTCACGCATTCTTCTCTATGTTCTGACCGTCCTCTTCTTTCTGATGTCTGTGACGATATCTGAAAGGTACGAGAGGAACGTGTATCAGTATCTTTATACCTGTCAGGTTTTCTTAAATTATCTCTATTCCTGAGGTTATGCCTCCTTTCAGAGGGCTCCTTTTGAGGAGACCTACCTCTGGATTGAGAACGTGTCTCGTTTGAATTTTGTTTATTAGTTTCCCACTTCTTTTTAGAAGATGTAGGAGTTTGTTTAATAGAGTCCTTCTCAGGACTTTCAGATAGTTTTGGCTTCAATGGTTTTCCACCCAAACTATCTCTGCCTAATTCTGCATTAGATTATTCTATTATTCTGGGTAGTTCAGTTTGATGTTCTGTTACATCAAATTCCCTTAAACGTTGGCGGATCGCCACTGATGCTGCCTCCCCTTTAATATTAGATAATATTATTGTTGAGACCTGGTCGAAGTTTTTCAGTAATTTCATACCTAAATTCAGAGCAGGCTCTGCCCCGTATTCGTTTTGAATTTGTTTCAGGACATCTGGTATTACTGCAATTGACGGAACACCATGTGTTTTAGTATAGATGGCAGCAAAGACTGCGCCCCAAGTGGTGCAATCTTCCAGTTGTGGTGTGATCCCCATTGGTAAACAGATTGTTAGGATTCTGTGTTTCTCATAAGGGCTAGTATTAGGAAATACTGCTTCGATTTGAGTAATTTTTGAGCTATCCAGAATGGAATTTGCTCTCGTTTTGTGGGCATTTTACCCATGACTGCGTGTAAAGTCTGTGGAGTAATTTTTAGTGTATTCCCCTGTTGAGGGGTTTGATTTGGAATGGTCAATGGTGGTTGGACTGTGAAAGTCCGCATGACATATTGGACTAATTGTCTGTAAATTTTTATTAACTCTGTAAGTTGAGTAAGTAATTCTTCGTCTGACATTATATCGAGGTCAGGGTGAGGAGTGTAGCCGGCTAGAATCGGCCATGTTGCTCCTGGTCTACCTAGTGGACCGAGCCTGGTAATGTTTTTGTGATGTTTTAGGGCGCCTTTAAACCAGAGCTGATGCTCCTGGTATGTGAGTGGAATTTCAATATCCTCGAAAGGAATATATTCCTCTGGTGGTTCATCTTCTTTGTAGAAGTGAAACAGTCTTGTTACTGAATTTGATTCAGGAAATACTATCCATGAATAGAATACCTCTGTCTGAAAGGATTTGTGTGCCTCTATCACGGAATCTGCACTACCCCCTCTTGGTGGTAGGCCGTGTTTTATAAGTTTTAGAGTGATGGCTCTCCTTAAGTTTGGAGCGATGTCTATAACACCCTCCTCGGTTTCATTTAAACCTGTAAGGTTAAAAGCTGTTACGACTGGTTGAGCCGCAGCTACACCGTTCCCGGTGTCATTATCCCCATTCAGGGACATTGTTTTTTGAAAAATGTAGAACAAGTTTCAAGGAAACAAAAGATAAGGTGCACAATATTTTGGAACACTGTATCCTTCAACGTTGAACAAACCAAACAGCTAATATATAGGGGTTTTTGTCCTATTTAGCTTTGGCGGATATTTAACCCTACCCACTCGAGACGTCTTATGGAGTATGTGAGTAGGGGTCTCTGAGAAAAGCACGACTGAGTTACTCAGTATCTAGCGTTAAATTACTGCCTTACCAAACGGTTGGGCGCCATGTAGTGTAGTTCCTATTTCCCTAATAGGCTCTGCGCATTGGAATAATATACCCTATAGGTTTGACATAGGACTGAGGTCAGTATGTCCCTATCGAGTATATTAAACTTAATTACTTTGTGCCAGCTAGCTCAGAGGCCACTAGAAACTCCTTGTAAACAAGAAGGGAGTAGTTTCTGGCAACCGCATAAACATGACAACTTTGTTTCCCTTTAGAATCGGAACACTCTCAGAATCGTGGAAACAATAGATAACAGTTTCACTCAGCTAATCGTGCATGCTTAGTTTCTTCAGAGTTACACAGAAAGAATAGATGGGCGTTTCAATAAAAGGATTTATTGAACAGTCTTGTTTCTCGTGTAAGAGATATGAGCTGTTATGATCACAAGACAATATGCAAGATATATAATGTACAGCGTAAGCAGTATAAAGAAATAATACTGCGCTAGCATTATCTTTTAGCTATCACACATATATTCATATACATAAATAACATAAGGTAAAAATGCGAGTACTCATACGATGCTTCTCTAAGCTAGTTCTACCCCAGTGTACCTAACCTAAGTGTAGTGCAAGGTAAGAAGTAGGTGAAGTATTCTATAGTATGATATACTAAGAGTCTGGTATGCCAAGAGTCCCTCTAGGTTCTAGTCAGCTCCATACCTTGAGAATGAGAGAGGTGGGAATCTCCTTCCGGACCCTCGAACTCTAACACCCTGCGAAGGGAGTCAGAACACTGGAAGCTGGATTCTCTGCGAGCAGGGATGACAGCGTTTCTTCTCAGTGCGTCAGGCCGGGACATGGGCTCCTCTAAAGTCGAGGTCTCCTCCTAACTTGCTTGGGCAAGGGAAGGTATATTTATACCTGGTAGGTGCCTTGGAATGTTAGCATTGACGTGAAGTCGGACAGAGGAAGACGTCAGGAATGAACCCTTAAGGAATAGCGGTTCATGCATAATAGATGAGTTCTTGGAGAAATCAATAATCCTGTGCTAGGGGAACTCCCAAGAGCTTAAGGGTCTGGTTTCTAAGAACTCGTTGTGACGTTAGGGTGGACGGATGTTGGTGACCATGCCTGTATTTGGAGTGCATGGCTAATGCCTAAATAAGGACTGGGATTTTATGCCTATATAAGGACATGTTTCAGGAAAACCTATATACGGACACCTAAAGCGGAATACAACAGTGGTAGATGGTCACTATTTAAATGTATACAAGTCAACAGCACGTCATGTGATCAAGACCGCGAGGAAACGTCGAAACGCGTCATGCTGGGCACTAGCCATCTATCGACTGGTTGCTATGAACTTTGAATCGTGAAATAAAGCACTGCAATTTTGAAAATTTCACCTGGTGGTCCGTACCTGTTTTCCTTGCCTTTGGATGTGGTGAGGTGGGATTGTGTTTTGCATATATATATATGTATATATGCATAACTATATATATTTGTATAGGTTTCCTTTACTTAACTCATACATATATGTATGTTAATGGTATATAAATATTCAAGGTACATAGAGGTGAAGTTAAGAATAATAAATCTGTACTTACCAAAATCCACTTGCATGCTCAACATTTTGATCGTCGATATTTTGGCCAAGATAATATGGTAGAACATTGTTTTGCAGTTAATATTTAGCAATACATCTAAACAAATTGCTGTTCACCGATTTATGCATGTATTGCATGTTTTGTAAAGTTGATTGCACCGGTAATGGGGGATTTTCTTTATCGGCACCCATTACCACTCCACAGATATAGCACTACAGATGTGTCATTTGAACTTTTTTTGTAATATTCAGCAGCTCTCTCACCACAATGTAGTCAGTACATAGTGTTTTACCATCCACACTGCAGAGGCTATGATTAAGGCTACACATAATCACACTTTTTAATAGCAGCGTGCACATCCCTTTAAAAGGAGTGCTCTGAAAGCCAACCATGGTTATCTGTCAACCCACATTTGTTGTTTTTATGTATGGCTAATCATTAATATTATTGTTAACAAAGTGCTCGTTAAAACTGCAAACATTATTTTCACTGATTGTTGAACATGCTTCATTGCAGTTGAAAAAATGATTTCTCAGTCAATTCGTTTTCAAGATGTGATGTCTCTAACTGTTAGCAGATTTCCACGGCTTCTCAGGGCAGAATTGGCTGAAAAATGGGCTGGAAAATGAAAAATGCATAATTCTTCCATTACATTACTAGCAAAGGTAGCCTACAGGGCAGAGTCACTGGTCATGTGAGTATTTGTGGAATAGTTGTTCACCCCAGAAGGTAACAGCATGCTATCCTGAATGAGAAGCACAAATATGTATCCACTTTCACCCAATGAACTGCTAGCATCCAATGCCTGCCTAGAAGAGTTGTGAGGATAATGCAAAACTGCTCTTGATTGGCCTGCACCACTTGCTGGGGTTGGGTTAGTTAAAGTGGAAACTCGAGTCCAGTGACAGCATGCCTCTTCTAAAGGTATAGGAAGTGTTGAAGTCTTTCTTTTATGAATTCCCTGCAATTGTCAGTACAATTGTTACAAATTGTTTGAAAAGTTTTCTGCATTTGAGTTTTCCTGGGAAGATCTAGACTGGTGTGCACTTATTTAGTTGTGTTAAGAAAATTAAAGACCTCCAATATCAATCTAGTTTCAAAGCCAGAAAGTGCGCCCACATGAGACGTTGCTCACTTAATTAAAACTCCGAAACCCCTACTCTTTTATGGCATTTGAAATTAGTAAATTAGGGCGACTGTTTCTGCCTACCTAGACTGCGCTGAAAATTTGTGACAGTGGTCTGAAGCAGCAATTACCATTATATTTAACTATTTTTATATTAATTGAAGTGATTTTGACTGTAAAAGTTGGTAGAACCCTCTCTTTGGATTTTATTACTGTAAATTCTTGTTTGCTTCTTTTAAAACGGAGATAAAATTAGAACAAGTGTTCTTGCTCTTCGAATACACTTTTTAAGTTTGGTGTTCTGGAAGTTACACACCTACCAATTCCCAATTTATGCTTGCTTGTGTATGTTAGACTTGGCATACTTGGCATTGTTTCCCCTGACTTTTTGCCTCTAACTCCTGTATTTTTGATGGTATGCTGGATTTCGTTTTTGCTGGCTTAGATGCTTTGGGCACTTTGCCACTGCTGATCAGTGTCAAAGTGCAAGTGTTCCCTGTATAAATTGTGGTTGTAATTGATTATCCATGATTGGCATATTTGATTTACTGGTAAGTCCCTAGTACATTGCACTGCACGTGCCAGGGCCTGTAAATCAAATGCTACTAGTGGGCTTGCAGCACTGGTTGTGCCACCCTCAGGAGTAGCCCTGTAAATCTATCTCAGACCTACCACTGTAGTGTCTGCGCGCACTTTGTAAACTGCCTTGTTGATCTTGCAAGTGCACCCACTTGCCTGGCCCTCCACCTTCCCTTTTCTTACATGTAAGGCACCCCTCAAGTAGGCCCAGAGTACCCTCATGGGCAGGGTGCAGTGTATGTGAAAGGTGGGACATATACTGGTGAGCTTTACATGTCCTGATAGTGAAATACTGCCAATTTTGTTTTTCACTATTGAAATGCTATCTGTCCCATAGGCTAACAGGGGAGTTGCTTTGTAACATCTTACAAGTATAACTTTCCATCGGGACATGATAGAGAAGTAGAGTTTAGACTCTCTGAACTCAGAATTTAATAACACATCTTTTTAGGGAGATGGTTTTTAAATTGTGTGTTTGAAAATGCACTTATAGAAAGTAGGCCTTTTCTTATTTAACCATTCTGTGTGCCTCTGCTGTTTTGTGTATTGACTGTCTGGTTTTGGAGTGACAGGGGCTGGGGATGTGCATTCACTGTAGACAGCCATAAGAGGGGTTGAGGTGTATCCTGCATTTCCTGGGTGACTCATAGCTGAGTTGAATAGACCTTGGTTGCATTTAGAGTGGTGGGAGGAGTTTCACTTGCACCTGAATAGGCTGTTTCTCCTTTGCACAATGCTGTCTCCACCCCTGTGGTCATGTTGCACCAGATAGGACAGAAATGGTTTGGACTGGGCTCAGAGACCCTTGCCACAAAGAGAACAAAGACAAAATGGGGTATAAGTAGTAGACCTTAAACCCCAGAGAATTAGATCACTTCTGGACTCAAGAGGAACCTTTGCTAACGACAAGAGCTTGAGAGCTGTAAGGAGGAGCACTGCCCCTTTGCTGTGTGTGCTTTGCTGGGTTGGCCTGCAGTGGCTGTTTCTGCCAAGGAAAGAACAAAGACTGGAACTTTGCTGTGAACCTGCTTGAAGAAGAATCTCCAAGGGCTTGTGTGTGCTGGCTTCCTGTTCTTAAGTCTCAGGGACACAAAGACTTCACCACCATCTCTCCTGAACTCCACTACTGGGAGTTCTGACCTGCCAGGAGGTGCCTGTTCCAGTTCTGGGCCTCTGGAGGCTATTCCTGCTGTTGGGAGTTGGAAGAAACTTAAAGCAAGAAAAACAACTCTGACACCGTCAGCGATGCTGCCAGTGATGCCGTGACCTGCACCGAGGCCAGGGGTACCGCTCATGAAGTGCACAACGCACCACCCTGCCTGCACCGCAGCTCCGACGCCCTTCAACTCCTGCAGTTATCGGCCTTCCCGACACCAGCGCTCGCACCGACGCATTCATTGCCAGTGCCTGCATCCCGTTATCGCGGAGTCGATAACCAACGTGGGTGACTTCACAAACTCTTCGACTTTGCATTGCCTCACCAGAACCGACGCCTCACTGCCGACGACTTACCCTGTCCTGGACTCAACACATCACCTCCTCGCGGACATTATGCCTCGCCTCCCCTGTGGCAACCAGGGAACCGGCCTCGGCACCGACGCCTCACCTCCCCGATGCGATGCATGGTCCATAGACTTCGTTTTCAAGGTACTGTTGTTTGGGGGTCCGTGTGACTCCGTGCACGACGCTGCGCACCTTGCGGTCGGTGCCGTACTTTCGGATTTGTGCCTGTCACGACGTTGTAATAGCCCCAGGTGGTGCTATTTGTTTCCTACAAGCTTTCTTTTGGCAGTAACTGTTTTTAAGTGGCATTTTGATTTATGTATGTTGGATTTTTGTCATTTTGGCCTTGTGGCCTTGTTTGGTTTAGATTAAGATACTTTATTTTTCTAAACTGGTGTGGTGTCCATTTGTGATGTTTTCACTGTGTTACTGTGTGTTTGGGTACAAATACTTTACACATTGCCTTTGGGATAAGCCTGTCTGCTTGTGCCAAGCGACCAAGGGGGTGAGCAGGGGTTATCTAAAGTGTGTGTCCCCCTTACCCTGACTAGAAGTTGGGTTCCCTACTTGGACAAATGTACATACCTGTGCCAGTTAGAGACCCCCATTGTTAACAGTGTACAACTAGATATGCAAACATTAATGGTGCTTCCTGGAGAAATGAATGAACATTTGCACAGCAATGGGCAAGTCCTGGGGGCTTATTGTAGTGAACTCTGTGCTCTGTTTTAGGGGTGAGGTGGTCAGGGTCACTCTCTTGACAGCAGACGTTCCTTAGGAAATCTGTGATCTAATCATATAATTTGTGATGTAATTGGTGACTCCACAAAGGCTGTCATCAATGATGATATCATTGATGTCATATGTGGTGTAATTCATTGTATAAGAGCCGGAGGAGTGTATACAGCAGTCCATATTAGCTTGCGTACTTGGCTTATTTAAGGTAATTGGGAACTTTTGATATTTTGCATTGTAATCTTAAAGTTCTTTCTTAAAGTCCCTTACATTTTAGTTTTGTTTTATCTTTAAGGTTTTGCCCTAAGATAGGACAGCACTCTTGCTAAGTAGTTAATCTTAAAATCCCCTTGTCTAAAGCTTTGTTTAGGATAGATGGAAAGAAACTAACAGGCAGCAGACTTACAGTTGAGTGGAAGGAGCCTTTTTAAGCGACAGCTATAGTTGCAGCATGCTCATTTTGTGGGTAGATGTGTGCTATTCAGAGTAAAAACGTCTTTAAATAATCAGGCTGCTCTATTTTAATGTATTAAATATTTCCGTAATTGGCACACTGTTATTTATCTACTGACCAAGTAATTGATCTGAGGTGAAGGTCAGACAGTTACTCTGAGAAAGCTGCTGGTTTACCTTTAAGCAGAGCCTCTGGAATTAAGTGATCCTGCCGCCAAGACATTTTCTGCATAATTATGACATAATCCATCATCTGCTGTATAATTTGCAGATTTTAACCCAAAAAATTGTTTCAAGCACAAACGGATCAAACTTTACTAAAACGTGGCTACATGTGTTGCTGCGCAGTGGAAGGGCCTTCTCAATGGTTGACTGGTCAACTTTCAGTTCGTATTGCTGTATTTGGGTCTTAAACTATTACTAATGATTTGAAGCTTTTGTCCAGCTATTGTAAGCATGTGTAAAAATAACGAAAGAAGGAAGTAAGACTATCACAGAATGTGCTGTACCACATAACTGGACATCCTGTATAAGTCAACTCTGCCACATAATTTAGTCCACCCCATTACATAAGTCCAGTGGCCTGGCTTTTAAGCCAGGTTTTTGAAGTGCATCATTTTACCTGAGTATATATTGTGATATGTTTCTGAAATCCTAAAGCTTCTATAATACTGTGTTGCCTCTTTGTATAATGTTCTGTATTTCCTGGTTGACAACTTGTTGATTGTGTAGAAGCGGCAAGATAGTAGGTGAAAGCTGAACACTGGCTACACAATGCAGAGCTTTATGACGAGTCACCTGATTCATAAAACTAACACATATTTGTGAAGGAAAATTCTTGCGAAGAGCTGTTGTTTTCATGTGTGGTATGCGAGGAAAGGCATCTTCATGATACTTTGCATCACAAGGTCCCCATTGCTACTATCTGTTCATGAGTATAAATGACCTTGTGTGCCTTTCCACCTGGCTGTCCACTGTCCAGGTCTTGTGGTGAACATTATTAGTGTAGCACATGCACTATACACCCAGATTTTTAGTCCCCAATGAGACATTTCTCTACAAACCATCTCTTCTCAAGGGAATGCTGCAAAGCTGCTTAGTCAGCAGAGAGGTTAAGAAAACAGGACGTTACCTGAGTTATGGGAAGTCCAGTTGCTTACGTGGGATTAGGTTTATGTGATAAAAATTAGTCAAGGCCTACCCATGTGTAACTTAGATATTTCATCCTTTCTCATTCCCCACTTAGTCATGCCTGATTTATTTACAACTTGTAATATGTCTAATCTAGACTTCAGCAGCTAGAAGACTGTGTTGAATCAGGTCAAGTAAGCACCATCATGCAAATCAAAAGGAAGACCCCATCACACAGAGTAGCAAGCAAAATATGTAACATTTTAGGAGCCCAATGTAAACCTCAGCGTCATTCTCTAATCTGGTTATTGTGCAAAACTGGCTTAGATAAGGACACAGAATCTGAGAATTCTGCAGGACCCACAGGGTTGAAGACAGATGTGAAAGCAGCTGGGTTCTTTAAAATGCAACAAAGACTGCATTATCTTCTCTTTTTTGTGTTATTCCTGCTCAGGAATTGATTGTATTTTAAACTTTTTAGTTTTACCAAAATTATGTGTAAAATATACGTACCTAAAGGGGCTTCAGCCACCTCTAGTCATCTATTGGTCTGTTGTTGTATCATTCACATTTTGCTTCCACTCACCACAGCATACAGTATGGAGCAGTTAGTCAACCTACGTAAGCCTCTGGTTAACTTCAATTTGAGTAACTGCATTCTGCTCTTTCACAAGGAGCATATACGCACACAAGGCAGTTGCCTTCAGAGCCAGTATTTTTGTTTCCACTACTTTGTGTTTAGAGACCATTGTCATAGCAGGACAGGTTTGATGTGAGCACAGGAAACATTCCAGCTTTTTCAGTTCCTGTTTCCTGCCATTGCTGTTGTAAATTCTTTTTAGAGTGGCCTTTGTTTATCTCACTGCTGTTATTTCACAGCATACCGGACAGCATCCATTTGAAACTGTTCTGTATTAAGCTATCCTCCTTTTACTCTGCATGCAGTGAAGTATAGTTATATATAGCTATTTCAATATAATACAGAAATTGAAAGCTTCAATATTATAGGATGTTAATTCATAAGTGGACAGTTCTGCACCACATATTTATCCTGGACTCAGGGGCATATTTATCAATGTTTTGCATTGCCCTGGCACCAAATCAAGGGGGTGCAAGAGCGACACAAATCCTAGATGAGATTTACCAAGCCACGCAAGGCCGCCTTGTGTGGCCCTGCGTGGCTTGGTAAATCTGGAGTTAAGCAAGGCCACGCAAGTCGCTTGTGTTACTCTGCCCTAGGGAGGCATTCCATGGGTGGACTGTGGGTGTTTCCATGCATCCATCCATGGATTCTGATGCATTCCCAGATTTATCAATACTAGTAGGCCTGGGAATGAGTCAGTAGGCTACACCTCCCCAAGGGAGGTGTAACCAGGAGAAATATCTTTATTTCTCCTTGTTTTTTTCCTCTGCCTCTGAGGATTGTTTTGTGCAGGAAGGTGTCCTTTTCTGCACACAAACGAAGATGTCCCTTCCTGCACAAAAACAATCCTGCCTGTAACACAAGCACCCTTACACCATGGTGAGAGGGTGCCTGTGTTGGTGCTAGGCAGCAGTTTGTGTGCCAGCACAGGCAAAGAGCAGGATTGCACCTTATAATGTGAAATACTGCACATTCCTGCTCACTTCCTTTCACGCAGGGTAGCGCAGCAAGGTGATTTACTGTGTTGCGTTCATGACATGTTGTTAAATATGGCCCTCAGTTTCACTGATGGTTCTTTAATACACTTTGCCCAGGAGGAAAACAGGGTTTGCCGTGTTTAAAATTTGAAACACAGTTGTAACACTTTTATTTAAACATAGGTGGAGTGTGATTGGGGTTTTAGTACCCAAAATGTATACTGTGCCCCTTACAAAAAAAAGGTGGACGTACGGGTGCTTCTGTACCTGAAAATGTAATTACAGTTATATTCATGCAGTGGCTCGTTTATTTAAAATCATGGATGCTTTTGAAGACTGTGAGATAACTTGTTAAGAGTGTAATTATGTATAAATTCATGAGCCAGGTAGACAGCTCATTACAGTGAAATCAGTGCTACCTTTGCGTGCTGCTGAGACAACTTAGTGGATTGATTCTGAGTTAGCTATCCCGATCCGTGAAGCAACCTTTCTTTTTTTCTTGCCTTCTTTCTCAAAGGTATGTGTCTAGCAGTCAATGGCAGATGGACTTGGTTTTTTAGGTCTGTGTTAGCAAAGACCTTTTGATTTTACTACAATTATGCATATAACATAGATACTTATAGGGGTTTTCAGTCAGACTTCATCCTTTAGTTTGTAGTTGTGTCATTTGCATTTTTCCGGTTCAGGGAAGACCTGGCTTGGCAGTTCGGGCTGGACTGTTCCCATGAGGCACAGGGTCAAGACTGATTTGCATATAGCTGGGTCTGAACTGAGGTGGCGAAGTGAGCTAAAGGATGATGATGGATTCAACCCAGACCTGTGACTGGGGATGAGTGTCTGAAAAGTTTCAGCGCTCCGTCCATCATCTCCTTCTGTTTGCTTCATTTACATTTTTCTTCCACCTACTCTAGCATTCATCAAAGGGCAATGTGTGAGCCCACTTCAGCCATTGGCTGACTTCACTACAAGTTAGGGCATACTGCCCTTTCACGAGGAGCACATTCAAACACACAGTAGTTTCCTTCAGTGCCAGGGAGTAATAAGGTCATTTTTTTCTTTTTTGAGACCAAAAAACCATTTTTGCCTTCGGCCAATGTTTGCTTTTAGATTGATGAGGGCTCAGCAGCTTCCCGAACAATAAAGTTTTGCAAACACTATCACAAAACAAAACAAGAATTGCCAAAGGATGGTGGCAAATGCTAGATGCATTGACGTTGCCAAAGCTTGTTTGTGAGATTTCTGCTTGCCAATGGGATGTATTTGAAGCGGCAAAGGATGAACATTGATGGGTCACACGTTCTGCCGGCAGGTTAGAAAAATCATCCAAACAGATTGAAAGCTGGAAGGCTGATTGGAGGAATTGAATTAGTTCAGGCGAGACTGAAATAATATCTAATTAAAACCATTTGAAAAATTATGTGAAAATTGCTTTTGACATAAACATTTACCATGCTGTCATTATTAGTGGGCGGCTTAAGCGAGAAGCATTTCCGTATAGGGAGTTAAGGTGGTCTGATGGTTACTTGAGAGACAGCGTTGCACATAACAGCTCAGGTTGTTCACCAAATAAAGTAATAATTTAAGAGATGAAGGTAGAACAAGTGATCTGTCTCCTCTGTGTCCCTTTAGGCATCTCAACCTGTCCATATCAGAATAGTCTTAGCATCAAGGCATTCTGCAGTTTGGCACTATGGGGAGATGTTCAACCATCAGTTGAGAGCAGTAGAACCTGACGTGGTCTATGTATGTATAGATCACGAGGAGTGCACTAAGCAGCCGTTCAGCTGTTCCCCCACTGCTCTTCCAGTGGGTCCCACTTCATTATTGGACGGATCAGGTGATGGTAGAAATATTGGATGTCGAGTTGTTTTATTTGTTAGGCGCGGTTGTGCAGAAATGAGGTGAACTATTGTGGAACTCTGCTTTCTGTTTTGATTCGTTGTTGCAGGGATTCCAAAAGTAGCTTATGGTCGACTGTGTCGAAGGCCGCTTTTGGGCAGCTGTTTCATACAAAGACAGGCATAGTCTTTTGGCATTCCCACTCACATTTCAAAGGTAGGATACAGAGGGAAAGGACCTTAGAAGCAGCCCTCCCCATGGACACATTTTTACCTTACAAATAGCAGAGAACAATAGGTGGATCGGTTTGAGAGTGTTTTCGATTAATGGAGAAGTTGGTACTTATTTATATTGGGCAAGTCCAGAGGCAGGCTTAGAGAGTCTAGGTACCTGAACAGGACTAGACCTTTTTTTCTACCATCTTGAAAAATTGTTTTCTGTTTAAACTTTTGCTACAAAGCAAAGGGCACCCTGAAAAAGCTGGGTGGGACAGTGTAAGTACTTTTTTTTAGATAGGAGTAAGGGTCGCTACCAATCACTGCTAGATTACTGCTATAAAGAAGGAAGCCCATCATGTGGAAATAAGAATGGTGACTGCAACTGAGAAGGAAAGAAGATGTCTGCATGAGGCACTGGAAAAGGACTTTGCAGTCATTGATCGCAGCTCTCACGTGAATCTCCGCTTCTAAAAATTTGTCTCACGCCCGTTGAACCTCACAAGAAGAGGGTATTCAAGACTCATGCAGAAGCCACATCTGTTGAGCTACTCCCTGAATGTTGTTATTGGGATGAGGCTCCGTCAAACAGGGTGTGTTGTGCTACTGTCGAGACAAGTAGCAGGTCCCTTAGGACCAGTACATTTTTTGTGGTCTTGAAGAGAGTAGTTGAGAAGATGTTCTACCCGTGCACAAGACATGAAATACTCTTGGCCAGTCGGCCCTGATGTACAAATTGACACAAGGTGCTTACTCAATGTATTTTCCATCCAGTTTCTAAATTGATGTTGAGACATTGTTGGAGCAGTGCATGCAGCACGGCACACATTAGTTTCACATTTCCTCCAAGACTTTTCTTCTGAATCAGTTTCCCTCAGATGCAATTTACACGAAAAAGCAGAAGCAAAAAAAATATGCCAAATGTGCAAAATCAAATAATCAAGATTTAAGCAAGATTATGCCCCCGTAAAAAAACATTCTTGTGGGCCTAAATTTAGGCTGTAACTTTACCAAATTCCCCCCAGTTTAAGATTTGATGATCCTGCTAAGGCCTCATGTTTAAAAGAGAGTGTATGAGGAAGCGGGTAGGCATTGGTACTCTGGCACCGCCTTTTCCCATCTTAAAGACACTGCTATTGAGGTGGCACTACCACGAGGGCACATTGGATAGTGTTCATCGCCATTTTGCACTTTTCATGCACTTTCTATATGTCAAGTCTCTGGACACATGGTTATTATTACTGCCCAAATCTGTAGATTGTTACAGCATCTACTTAAAGCATTATGCATGTGTTACTGTTTCATACCAACAGAACTAGCTGTCCTCAACCCACATTGCCAATCTCTTCTTGGACCGATAAAACACTGTTTTGTTTGAAGCCCAGCTTTTAGTCTTGGCATTATCTTGGCCAGAACCGTACCAAGGCTTTGCCTTCTGCTACAAGCAAGGTCCTAGCAGAGTTGCCATGGGCCTTAATGCAAGCTAGGAAAATGGTCCCCATCCCTCAATTTGGTAGTAAAAACAGCTACGGTGAGCGACCCTTGATTCATTGTGCCACTGTACCAGCTACACAGTTGATAGCTACTCCCCCGGCTTCAAGACTTGCAAACTGTAGGAGTGACTACAGTTCTTTTGTTCTTAGTGTCTACGATTGATTCAGAATTTCATTGATACCACAACACCTAAAATATCGAATTTTTTTGAATTTAGAAGGACTGTGACGAAAGTTTGATACTAAATTTGCAAGAAACAGAGCATCTCGGTTCCTAAGCCAACTCCATAAACGTTTCAGCAAATGTCTTTACTGTTCTTACCTAAACTTGAACTACAATATATTTCGATCTGTTCTTGCCAATTCCTCTATAATAAATGTTCATCCCCCTCTCAGTGGGTGTGAGGGGATCATTAAAATATTTTTTTTAGAGTTTTTTTATAATGCGCGAACTAGACCCGAGACATCAGGTATCAGAGCGCTTTACATGAGCACCAGTTTCATTACAGATGGACACATTCATTTTTGTTAGGCACGGGGAGATTAAGTGATTTGCCCAGAATTACAGGATGTTGAGCGTCGTAGTTGAGACTCAAACCCAGTTCCCCAGCTTCAAGTTCGACCGCTCTAGCCATTAGGCTACATCCTCTCCTCGAGATTTAAATTTAAATTATGGTGAGTGGCAAAGAGACATTGATATGCCAGTGACACCTCTAACAAAACTTTGATTGTGTGTAACTCCTTTGATGCTTTCTAGTGGAAGGCTAGCATTGAGTCATTCCATTTGTTATTTGGCGCCAGAAAACATTTCCATTGATACTTTCAGCTCATTTATAGTAGCTAATTACACCTAGTGGCAGAGGTTTGGGGGTTAACAGCCCAGAGACCCTATTATGTATAGGGCGCACTTTCCCTGTTTGTGCCCGGCTCACCTTAAAACAGGTGCGCCGGGCGAAAACAGGAAAGGTGCGCCCTATTACATAACATGGGCTGCTCCCAGGACAGCCAGGCGGCCGTCTGCTTGCACTTTTAAAGGGGATTAGAGATCCCCTTGCAGTCGGGTGCAGTGAGGGACCCATAGGACCCCCTTTCACCCTCCAGTGGGCTGCTTTCACCTTTTAGGTGGTGCACTGACAGTGCGACCCCTGACGGCTTCTTTGCGTCCGCGTCAGCATCTCTAATATGGCGTGGACACAGAGACAAAGGGATTCCCTCATTTGCATGGAGCCACGCCCCCATGCAAATGAGGGAATGCCCTCCTGAGAAAGCGTTGGTGCTTTATGTGCGCCAGCGCTTTCAGTATTGCAGAAGGGGCTGCTTCTGTAATACCAAAGTGCTCTGGGGGGCGCGTAAAGCGGGCGCAAATGCCTGTGGTGCCCCCAGGGTACTTTGTGCAATACGGCTTCAGGACTGGAGCTAGTATCTGTGATCATGTGATGACATGTAGTACCGTGGCCACTCTAAGCTCGTTGGAAGACATGCAGGGTATGCAGCCCGAATCGTTCCACTGTAGCTAATTCTGGAGAAACATCGAAGTACAAAGATTTATTTCAATGAATTAGAATGCTAATTAAATAGGTTGTCCCAAAAATGTTAGAATATTGTAGGGGGTCACCTTCATCAGAAATTACATATCCTTCATTTGATGATTTTTCTTTTTAATGCCTCCCTCACTGTTTGCAAACACCTGCTTCTTTTTTTATTCACAATCCGGGAGAAAGGAGTTTTGTGTTCACAGTCTTTCTTTTTTTTTCTAGGGTTCAGCGCTGAAGACATTGCTTTGCTTTTATTTTGTATTCTTTTTTTAAGAAACATTAAATATTTAAATGAAGCCTTCTGAATGAAAGCTAGGCGTCTGTGCAGTCTTAACTGCTACAGAGAAATTCGAGGTTAATAAATTATGGGCACCTTGAATTTGTTTGAAACCTTGCATTAAAGTTACATTAGCTTTAGTCATAGCTGATTTGGCGATATCTCTCATTAACTATGCTGTAGTGGCTTCATGTAAACAAGGCTATGCAGTAACTGACAGTCCGAGGTTTTACAAGAGAAGGGATTAAAGGGGAAAACAATGCTGATGAAATATCGACAATGAATACCCTGATGTGACATAATCTTTCACATGGACTGCGTTCTACCGCAATGAGCACAGGGCCAGCACTAACATAAGGGCATGTAAGACAGCAGTTTTATGGTGCCTTCCGGTAGTGGCACCAAATTGCTGGGAAAAAGGCCAGACTATGGCCTTGTCAGTGTATGGGGAGCACCCCAGGTAGCAAAATTCGATTTTGCCTATGTAACATATTGATGCTATACACACTAGGACCCTCGTGGTTCTGGGCCGGCTTTGAACAGGAACTACGTAATATGCGAGGGAGGTGTCAGGGTGTGGTTCTGGAAAGTATGACGTAATGTGCAATGTGTGAATGAATGTTGGAGAATAAAGATATGCTCAACCGCAGCTCCAGTGTGTGATGCAATCTATTTGCATGCTCCAGGGCTAGTGAAGATGCTACAGCCTAGAGGGCTGAATATCTTTACACTGTTGCTGAATATAGAGCATCATTGAGGTGAACTGAAGATTAAGAAAATCAAGTGAAAGTGGCTGGTAACTTATCAATCCCAGCTCTTTAAGAGTCAAAATTGTCTCAGTCGTCCTGGAGAATACCTCTTTTTTATTTTCATATTGATAATAAAAACAATGACAGAACAGTCAATGCCACTGCCCACCCACAAGTTAACAGACAGTGGAAAAAACAGAATGTAAACAATACTTTTGGTACCTTTTTATTTAATGATTGAGTTTTTGTATTCTCACAGTCTGGATGGCATTTACAGACTGGTAGATGATAAGGCATTAGATTGGACAGTTGTGTTACGGAGAGGGCAGATGTAGAGTAGCATATCAAGGGAGGTCTGTATGTTCTGCACAGGCCATCTAAATAGATAAGGCTTACTTTGAATATGGGAACATTCAGTGAAACAGGACAGATAACATAAATATCTCAACAGAGTCTCACATTGAGGAAGAGGCCCTCAAATAACAAGTTACACTCCTGGATATGGGTAGAAAACTTCAGTGAGAAGGGACCAATAAGGTTTTAAATAACAGTGTGTACTCTTGGAAAACGAATGGAAAAACACCAGTGAAACAGAAGAGACAGAAAAGGTCATTAGGTATTACGCCAGAAGTACGGCACACTTGCATTGACTGTGATTGTGCAGCGGGTGTTTTAAGGCACGTTTTGAAGATGGGGAAAGAAGGGGCAAGTTTGATCTCGGTGGGCACTGTGCTTCGGATCTTACATGCTTTATTAGATAGCAGAATGGGAAATAACGTGCTAGGCCTGGAATTACTAGGACCAGTTCTTCTTACAGTTATCAATTCTGGGAGCATTTTCACACATTTTCCTCACGTGAGCATGAGGAAAATGTGTGCAGAAACACATTTGTTTTTACCAGGTGTGTTCCTGAACCTGGTAAAGCTTCGGCTCATGCAAGGAGGTAACTCCTGCTGAGATAGTACTCCACATGACTGCTAATGTGGGCCTTAGAGAAGTGAGAGCCTACTGGGGTGATATGGTCAAACCTCTTGTTGCCAATGATGAGGTAGGTTGCAGAGTGAAGTAATGCTTAGAGAAGAGTCAGGTGAGCTTTTGGGGACCCAATTGGTTGGGCATTCCTGTAGTTAGTTAATATATGACCAGAGAGAGGGCACCAATTGTAGGTCACATTTGGATATGAATGTTTTCATGACCTGGCTTGGCAGTTTGGGCTGGGCTGTTCTGACTGGAGCAGGGCTGCATATAGCTGGGTCCAAACTGAGGTAGCATGGTGTGCAAAATAGGGATGGATTGGGATGCGGCCCGGAGTAATTACCAGTGGCTGAGATTAATTCAAGCATTCCACCCATCACTTTTTGTATGCAAATTTAGAAGACACAAACCTAGCTGTAAAGCAACAGAGCACTGTACAGTAAATGAGTAACAATGCATGGGTGGATGGGAAGTGATTGTTGGAAGGGACAGGGAGGTCTCGCATCCAGAAACAACAACTAAATCTAAATCAGGGAGCTCTCGTACTGTTTGCGACATCGCTGAGGAACTATTAGACCCCGAATACGAGGCAGGCAGAAATCTGTGCCAAAATCCTGAGGGGCTGGAATTTCCAGTACCGGCCAGTATCTCCACATGGAATTCTTGCTATTACAGGTTAATTCCTCCAGAATGGGATATAACTGTATGGGCCCGGAGTTATCGGTTAAGTTCCTCAGAATGGGAAATAACTGTATGGGCCTGGAGTTATCGGGCAATATTCAGCACGGAATTTCCTATTTCATGGGATTTAACACAGGCATTTTCCACCTGCTCTGAGACTGGGAGGGTACTTTGAGGGGTGGGATGCATGAAGAAGACTTGAAAGATTGTTGCCTAGGTGGGGGGAGAATTACATGGGCTCCTTCTTGCCTTGGCTGAAGATCAGGTGGGTGCTAATATCTGGTGACTCCTGTTTCCAAAAATATTTTGCCATTGCATTATGGTCAATAAATGCATGCATGTGATACTAATGTTTTCCACTCTTCAGACTAAACTATAGAAGAATACCCTCTATTTCTATTATTTTACCTAAGACAAGCTGCACACAGTTTACTTTCAGTTTACTTTCACCTATGGTGTCTTACCGGAACTGCTGTGCCAATTGAAGGTGTTGGTATCAACTAATGAAATCATGGAGTAGCCGGGCTGGTAGGTCTTAACCATAGCTTTCCTCTAGGTCCCCCTTGCTACCCATGGTCTCAGAGGCAGGTACTGTCCTTAATCAACCATGAGTCCTTTCTGTAATTTTCAGTCTTTGCCTGCTCAGAAGTTCATGGAGGGCTGCTTTGGGGCAAAGGGTGGAACAAGGGATCAACACTGTGATGTGATTGACCAATCAAAAGGCTCATGATGTCACTTCCGCTACTGTTGACAGGGCATTTTGATGAATCAACATGCATGGATGGCATGGATAAGTATTACGATGGAGAAACATCACGACCAGGGCAGAGGGGACGAGTTTTTTTATGACCGGAACTTAGTCATTTAAAGCCAGTATGATTAGGGCATGTTTTTATAAGACTGTAAATCGTTCACAGTGCAGCGTTTGCTGAAAGTTTGTGTTTTATTTTCTGTTTCAGCTAGCCACAAGGACGAACTGGAGAAGTCGACAGGGCTCAAAATTCTGCAGACAGGCACCGGAGAGGTAAGTGTCTTTTGGGCTTCCAGCGCGCGGTAAAACAACCAGTAGTCTTTCAGGACATTTTAAGCTCCTACTTACAATTCACGGTCAGCGCCGCCAACAGCGCCTAGAGAAGGTTTTTGACGGTACAGCTGCAAATGTCAAAATGAAATCAGCTTAAAATAACCACGCCATTGTCTCCCACTGGGGCGGAGCCCTGATCGCGAGAGCAAAGCCGAGGCGGCTCGAGAAAGGCATTCCACGGCTTTGTTGCTTCTGAGACCCCGAGTCCCTGCAGATGAACAAAGCAGGCTAAGGGTCTTTCATGTTCACTGGTTCCACTGCAACGGGAGCTAACAGAGATCTATAAAACCGCGCCGTTTACGGCAAAAGATTCCACATGAATGGCGGCTGCTCTCTGAGTGTCTGCCTGTTGGGAAGATTTCTACGCCAGATGTGAGAAAATGCGCAGGATGGCCGTCGACGGTGATTGCACGCGCTAATGATAACGTGCATGTGGCGCAGTGGTTGCTTTAATACATATACGTATTTTGAATAAGTTCGAACTGTGATTTTTTTTCTGTGAGTGCTGCGCTGAATTTACGCGTTTCTTGCTGGTACACACAAAACAATATTTGGAAATTGCAGGTATTCAGGATGGCAGTGTTTAGGCTCAGAGATAATCATCTTGAAGCCGAACTGTAGAGGAAAAATTCTCTCTCTCTCTCTCTCTCTCTCTCTCTCTCTCTCATATATATATATATATATATATATATATATATATATATATATATATATATATATATATATATATATTTTTTTCTACCTATATGTATATAGGTAGATATAGATATATATATTTAAATATATATGTATATATATATATATTTAAATATGTATATACGTATATAGTATATATGCAGATACACAGAAAGTAATATGCTATTTATTACCATAGTTGAGTGCGGAAAGGGGCCATGACTCAGGAAATGAGAAACATTGAGTGGATTATGCTGCCTCTCCCCTCCCCTCCCTCAAAATGGTAAGAAATGGCAATCTACTTTCTGTGGCTCTGCAAATATGGTTCAGGGCTGGACTGGGAACACATACCAGCCCTGGAAATTCAACTGGACTGGCCCCGGAGGGAGGGGGGAGTGTGCAGCTGCTAGTGAGAAGCAGTGCTGCCGGCCGCTTTAGCACCACTGCTGCCGCTTTTGTTACAGGGGGCCGATATTGCAGCACTGCTGCGAAACTGGCCCCCAGTGATAAAACCGGCCCCTACCACTTGAAAACCGGCACCCCCCAATCCGACCCACCAGGAAAATGCCTGGTGCCCACTACGGCCAATCCGGCCCTGGTATGGTTTACATCCTGCTGATTTTTTCCAAGTGACTTAGTTATAAAAACAGGTTTTTAAGTGGACCCAAAGCACAATCTGATTGCGCAGGCCAATAGCGTGAGCAACAAGGATCGAGAGGCGAGTGACCTGGAAGGTCGAAAAGATGGAGCTCTTCTAGGTAAGACCATAAGGTTTGACCTTTACACTAAAATAATAACAGCCTGCGTTTATTACTACTCTTGCTCCAAATCTTATTTTATTTGGTCACATTTATTTTTGTATATTACATGTTTGGGTGCCTGCATTGCACAAAACGCAGTGGTATAAAACATATTTCTCAGAAAACCATAAAAATATTTCACGGTTCCCTGTGAAATATTGATTTTATCATCATAATGATAGCCACCCCACCAGTTTGCAGAGCTTCACTATTTGCAACGGCTCCTAGAATTATGCAGCATGGAGGGCCATGTTATGCATCAGAGCTCTTTAAAATATGTGGCAAAAAAGCACAAACTATACAGCACATTCTCTAGTAGCATTATATTTATCATGTTGTGCTGAAAACAGCTTTTTTATGAATCTGTAAATTTAAAAAAATTACGTGACTAGTGTGTCAAAATAATAATCATGTAATAAAGACCGCAGCCATGGAATTGCATAATTCCATCGGCCCTGATCATTGTCCATTTTTTTATCAACAATCCATTCATGAATGGGAAACAAAACCTTAACAATATAATTCCAATCAGTGCTTATTGTCATCTGCACGTCGAAGAGACCGGCTTCGTTAATATCCTCTTTTTAGAAACAGGATGTGTTTTAACTAAGCAGGCAATCAAGGAATACACTTAGTAGTTTCAATAAATATTGCACTTTATAAAAAGAGCTTTTTTCAAGCTATCTCAAAATAAACGTGTAATACAAAAAATGCATATTGGGTAAATGGTGACATTAACAAAGAGCTTTGCCCTTGGCCTCATGGCATTTAAAAGCCCTCAGTGGCAATATATACAAGTTACATGATTACCCGATATGTTATTATTTGAAACCAGTGAATTTATAAGTATTCATATCTCACATTTATTACTTCAGTGCAAAGGTCAACACCCATATCTTTTTTCAAATTGCACCTTTTCTAACGAGCAATATAACTACTACCTCGCATATTCCTTATTGTAATAATTCTACAGAAGAACACACGTGGGCCCATAATTACAATGTTTTTTAGTGAGATATGATGTCATGGCATGGATTTTCCAACTTAAGCTGTAGTTCTGGTTGATTATCTTTCCCTATAACTTCTACACATGAATAACCAGCTTTGCATAAACCATACATGCAGATACGCAGAGAGGAATGTCCTATACAAGAGTCTAAACGTATACACAATTGAGTAATGCAAGTTGTGACACAGCAAAGCTGCAATGTATACATGTTGACAAGGGTGTAGCTTCAGTGGGGTGTTTGGGGTGTGACACCCACCCCCCCCCCCAAATATTAATTCTTGGCTTGGTAGTTGGTTCTGGGATCCCGGATTTGGGTCTGCTGTGTCGGTTTTTCAAGTCATCCTGATTTCACTAGGAAGTTTTAACTTGTTTATTTTTTTAATCAGAAACTTAAATATATATAGTGACCAGAAAAGTTTACCAGAAAAGTAGCAAATCAGGTTCCTTAAAAGTACTCCTTGAATGGATGCAAATGTACTACTTTTTGGAATTCACAATTATTGGCAGTAGTAGGCTTGGAACGCTACGCCAGTCTCAGGTTTCCAGGCATACCTCTGGCAATCAAACACCCAAAAGGTGATGGGACGAAAGCTTGCAAATAGTCTAATCACTAGCAGTCCTTTGGGGTAGCATTTCACACCATAGTTTCTTTTCCTCTGTGCTGCTGTAAACAGAGGGGCTGATTTAGGGTTTGACAGTGGAGTGAAGGCAGACATGGTCACAGAAGACTTTAATGCTTTTACTCCGTAGGCCAAATTTAGTTGCTGTGGACATCTCTACACATTGGCAGGAACCAGCTTCAGAGATGGGACTGGGAAAGAAAATAGGCCCAGGCACCGAAATAAGTGGCTCCCATTAGTGAATTAGATTGCTAAAATGTTGTGCATGTTTGCAAATAGGGGCAGTTTTGAACTTGTGCATTTTGCAAGGTATGGAATACAGCATGGATTTGAGCTTGCTGCAAGCAATATTTGTTTTAACATCTGAGAAGTGAACTGCCTGATTGCCTTCTCAGCCAGTCCGACCCTGGCATTCGCAACCATGGTGGTTCCTTTCTATGTAGGAAAAGTTTGATGGATAGATCCATGAAACATGATGGCTGGCTGTCAAACATTTTCAAAGTTTTTAAAATTTTCAAAAACAAATTCCTGAAGTGCGGTTTTCTCCCATGGTGTGGGGTCATTTTTTTCTTTTTACTGTTCCTCACTGCCAGAATATAACTGGTGGTGATGGACAGTAAAAAAAAGCCATCTCGCTGTCCACTCTACATAGGGTAGACAGTCGGATGGCTTACCTCTGACAGCATCGACTCAGGCCGTCAGAGGTAGTTTTACACCTACAGAACAAATGTTCCTTCATCGTTGCAAAACCTGTGGTAACCCGACTCAAAATTGGGTGGGCAGAGCTTGAGCCTCGTAGACAGGGTACTCCATAGCAGTTCTACCTGTCTTCCAAACTCCAAATCAGCCACAGAGGCCCACCTACTGCAAATCATGACTGACCCTGCTCCTAAAGGGAACAGTCCATCCAGAACATTAGTCACCTCAACTATTCACCCTGCGGCCTACTGCTTTTTTAGTAGGGAAATTTGAGATTCACAAATATCACTAACGGAGCTATGCCCCTGAGAGTAGAGCTACATGTAATTCTGTAGGAAAACAAGTCTACTTTACTGAAAATCCTGGCTGTTCTGTTGAGCACTTTTTTCAGTTATCTAGGTGGTCTGATAAAAATCCAATCCAATGACGTTTCCATGATCTCGATGTGTCCAGTGTAGTTTTGGGAGGGCAGGTCCATGCCAGGCTTCCAAGATAACTACAAATTATGCAAATAATGCCAATTTAGATACATTGTATGTAAATTTAGCTTCTTTGCATATCCCGAAAGTTTGGGATTAATCTGGTCCTCATGTACCAAACTCTGACCTAGACGGGGCAATTGTTTGACCCATGAAAGCTCCTTAATTGGTTGGCCAGGAATAAGTGTGTGACAACCTGAGCCATAATTGCAAAACTGCACTACCATGTCACCTGGTAAAGAGGAAGCTACTGTAAATAACACCTGCATGGTCAACAAAGCACTGCCTGAGTTAAAAGCTTAGCTTATGAGACCATGAATGATGTCATCATCTGTGGGATGGCATGTTTTTTTAGGGAATTCAGGTGTCAAGAGGAGCATTACTACCCAAATATGTAGAGTAAGAAGACTGTTGCAAGTTTGATAAAAGGATGTCTGAGAGAAGGCCCTCCCATATCACATTAGGTGGGTTGTGCTTTCTGGCTGCAAATAAACAAATCGACATAGAATCGGCTTACAGCACTTTGTAAAATGAAAGCCAGGAGTGGAAACAAGCTGTCACTATACAATGCGATGGTGGTTGCGGGTGGGGCCCACCAGCTTCATTTTTGGAGACAAACTCTTATTTTTCCACATCAGACATTTACCAAGTGCAAGAGAGGAAAAAAGACACAACGCAGAATGACACAGCAAGAGAAAGACGGAAACAACATCACAAAGGGAGAAAGCAGGAACTTGCAAAAGTGCAGTATAGGGACAGGGAGTGTCTAGTGGTGGATTAAAGAGGCATGAGGTGGCCTCAAGACTACGCAGCCTTGGTATTGGACATGCCGACATCTAATAGCACCGGCCTCTGACTTCTAAGCAGAGCTTTGGGCACCAGAGCTCATTCTTTTACAAATTAGGCACTGCACTGAGGCTATTGAGAATTGTTTTTTCAACCAGTTAAGGTTACCATTTGGTGCCCCATTCCGGGCTTTAATTTTGAAGCATTAGGCGCAATCTATACATTTTCTCTCTAATATTCACCGCGCCTTCCCTTTCTCCTAATATTTACTGGGTGTATATCGCCTGCTCATTTACTCCCATTATGAACCTCTCCTCTGGAACAATGCGCCTGATTTAGGCATGCAAACTATTTCATGCTTCCCAACAGCTTCATAGAGGGAGTGCAGTGTACCTTGAAAGCTTCCGCTCTGCAGCTGAGCGGCCATAGTGCCGCGGCAGAGGGGAACAAATGACTCCGAACAACTCCTCCAACAATGCTCGGAGTTTCTTGACAGGACCATTGTTCCCACTGCTCTCTCAACGCCCTTTTAAACCCAGAGCGGATTAATGAAGCGTTTGACAGCTGACAATACTCTGTATTCCACATCTGTAACGTCCAATACGTGAAAACCGTAAACCTTGGCGTAGCACGGATCCCTACCGTGACATCAGGATCAGACCAGGGCACATAATAGGCCTGGGTACCCAAGTAAAGGTGGCCCCCCATTAGCGAATCAGATAGCTGAAAAAAAGTGCGCCACATTTGCAAAATTCGGGCAGTTTTGAACTTGCAAAGACACTCTGTATAGGTGTGTTGCAAGGAATGGGAGTCTGCATGTATGTGTGCTTGCTGAAGACAATGTTTGTGACAATATTTGGGAAAAAGGTGCCACCAGACTACAAAACAGACCTACAAACAGTAAAAAAAAACAAGCCCGCACCCTGACCTGTCAGATCAGCCCTTCTGGCACTGCTAGATTGCCCTACAGGCCTCTCCGACCCTGTGTGCCATTCACTATGAAAGGTGGTGTGACCACCATAAAGGGAATCCCCAGCCATCTTCAACAGGAAGGTTCAAGTCAGAAGATGTCTGGCGTTTCTATGTCTTACTGCTAATTATTTATTCATAAAATTGGAGTAAATGATGTTTGTGTGTGCGTCTGTGTGTGTGTGTACATGTGTGTGACTATGCAGTATAGTGTGTGTGTGTGTGAGAGCTATGTGCTGTGTGTGCGTTCAAGCCGTCTCCATGTGCATGTCTGTGCACTTATACTGTGTATTTTGTGCATATAAGCGTGCGTGTGTGTGTATACCCAAATTGCCAAAATATACTTGGAAATGAATCCTAAAAAAATTATGGCTGACCCATACTCTTGAATAGCAGGACCAGACCTGAATCTGTTCTGGATGAAGCAGGCCATGGCTTTAAAATCTTCCCATGGTGCATTCTAACAGGAAGCTTTCTGCAGAAATAAAACCACCAAGAAAAAGGTATAATGGAGTGCATGTTAATGTTAAAAGACAATGAATATACAATTAAAATCATATCGACTCCCCCAGTACAATAAATATTTTGTTTCAAAACAAAACTTTTGGTTTGCTGCTTTTTTGGTCAAAACAGTATCTTGTATTTTGCTATGCCTTTAGCAATGTTTTTGTTGTTAGGAAATAGGACGATAATAATGAAAAAGATTTCTAATTTGCGCCTGAAAGTTACAAAAACGCCGACACTGCGTCATACGAATTAATAAAACACACTTGCAAGTGTTCGTTATTTGCTGCACACATACAGGTGCAGGATACTTCATAATGGATGCCTTAACTTTGGCCTTATTGTGGTGGATCTCTGGAGGGTCATCTAACCCAGAAGAAGGCACGTTTTACAAATGGTTTGCGCTTCAACATGTGCTGCCCTCCACCCACTATTTACTGCCTCAGCAATTGTAATTAAGTGCATACATGCTGCTGCTCTTTTTTTCAGATTTGTATCCTCTTATTGGGGTAGAGGTGAAGTAGAAGGCATAACGTGGCAGTAGGCCACTTTTCCTCCACTCACATAGGTACTAGGAATGGGTGTACAAAGATTTGTGACATGCGCAAAACCTCATTTTGTTACAAATTATTGGCTTTCCCGTTGCTTGTGTAGCAGCATGCTTTTCCTACGGCTACTCCATGGCACGGCTTTCCTGTAAACTGAGTGGTGCTAGTTAGTGCTATACATGGGTGAACTGTTTCCTTGTGAGATACTTTGAAAATGTTTTCTTCACATTTGAATAGCGTACAGATGTTGGTGATCTTGTTTTTCATAACATCTTTAAAAAGATGTGACAGCAAAAATGTAGCATGAAAATCCACATTTAGAAACTTTGCTACTAGTAGCAATCTCAAGAAGTACAGTATGTTCGTAGGAGAAACACTTTGCATCGTTGGCAACCATTATACTTAAGAGATAGGCGCGGCCCGGGCAGGTAAGAGCGGTGGGCGGGGTGGGGAGCAAACCCCAAATATGAAGCCTGTAATCTCTACTGATGATGGTTAAAGAACCAGAAACACGTGTCTAGAGATCAGCACCATCTGCGCCAACTCTGGCGAAACACTCTGAATACTATAGCAAAGCAAGCAACATGAGACTGCATTTACCAGAATGCCAGGGGCGAACCTTGCTGGGGGGTGAAGCGGTGTGCTCCCACCCCTGTTCCGGTGGGGAGGGGGGATTCAACAGATGCCGCCGAGGGGGAAAGTAAATAAATAATTTTCCCTCGTCGTAGTCTGTCGAATCCCCTCCACCCTGCCCCACCGCTCTTACCTGCTCGGGCCACACTTGCTTAGAGATTTATAGAACATATGGAAGATATGACTCTTGCCGCCACTCTGGCACTCTCTCACTGTTCGAGAACATGGAATCCATCCATTGCTCTATGTAGAGCCCAGTCATTTTAATCTCCAGCATGGCTGTTTCCAACATCCACATTCAGAAACAGACACATGAAGTCTGGTGTAATGTATGTCCTACAGGAGGCGGGAGGAGCCCATATGTGTTAAATCAAGCCACCGTAGTGACAAGCTAGTTACAGATAATGGCTACGGTCTTAGCAGTGGGAGCTACAAGAAGAGTAGCAGAAGAACAACTGCAACAAGTAACAAAAATAATAATTTTTTACATTTTGATTTTTACGACTTTTTTTTTAATAAAACCATTAATGTCCCCGCACAGCTAAGTTAGGAGATTTGGGGCCTTATTTCGAGTTTGGTGGACGAGATACTCTATCACAAACGTGGTGGATCTCCCGTCCACAATATTAGAAGCGAATTATAACATATGGCACTTGTAATACAGTGGCCGGAACATCCGCCACTTCTGTGACAGAGTATCTTGTCTGCCAAACTCTAAAAAATGCTCTTAATTGGAAAACAGTAGGTTCACATGTACAGTTGACTTTCCGTAATCAGTATGAATGAGATTATTGAGGATTCTGAAGAAAAGGTGGTAAACTTAGTAGGACGTGCCACTGTTACCAGTTTAATGGATGTACTTTCAGTCCTTTGACAAAATGAGCGTGCCTTTAGAATTAGGTCCTTGCACATCATATTACAAACTAAAACAAAATATTATACACAATAAATATTCTTAAGTAATTTGTGTCTGTGTGTATATATATATATATATATAATGAAAGCCTGATAAGCTTTCATTGTAGAATGAGAAAAAATGTAACCTGTCCCTTTTAAGAGGCCTCTACCCAAAGTGCACCGTACTGGCAGTTACCTCACAGAACCAGTTCTTTTTTCCTTCTCTTGAGAGCGGGATCTTCTGAGCACATGTGGGGTTTCACACTTCTATTTTCTATATATATTTTTTGTTTTTGTTTTTTTGTTTTTTTGAGGTTTGTGTAAAGTTATGGTAACCAGTTTGAGGTTGCGTCTGAGCACCTTCGAGTAGAGAGGTACATTTAGGAGTGGGATTTACAACTGTCTGTTTGCGCAAAGCCACTGACAATAAACCAAGTGATCATCCTACCTGGAAAGAAAAGAGACAGAACATTTTAGCTGTCGAATTTGACCCCTCAACAGGATTCGAACATCTTGTAAATAGTAAACGATTACAGGTAACTATAAAGGATCCTCATAGATGGTTCAATGTAAGTAAATAACGTTTTTTGCAACTTACAGTTAGTAAATAAATTTGATATTTTTTGGCTCAGTTGGGCATCTAGTTGCAGTGCAAAAGCAATCTAAAAACACAAATGTGTATTCAGCATATGTAGAAGAATGCACGGCGGAACATATGTCTTTGTTTATGTTTTAAGAACACAGAGTTGACAACAGAGCACATACGGCAGTAACACATCCGAGTTTACACGTGTTATAAATATGTTTGTTTCAAATTTAGACTAGACATCTTGAGCCATACCACTATATATTTTGACAGGGACACATCTAGGAATGCTCTGAGAAACTTAAAAATGCTTCTCTGAAATTCTAAATTGATTATAAAAGTGGGTTATTGAGGTGACACTATGGGGTCGATTACGATGTCGTTTGGAAAGGCTCCGAATGGCATTCGGGTCATCCGAATCCGATTCAGAAGCCTTGTTTCTGACCGACTAGGAAACACTTCCAAACGACCGATTATGATGTTCGGAAACCGTTCAGACTGTCCGACTTGTTTCCGAACGGCATTCGGAGTAATCGAGTCGTTCGGAGCCAACTCGTACAGATCTACGGACCGCCTTTCCGAACTAGCGATTAGGATGTCGGATTCGGACAGCCTTTCCGAATCGGTTGTTCCGACACGGATCGGCTGTCGGAATCTGACTTTGGGGGCCCGTAGCAGGCCCCCCTTCACCCGGGGGCCTCCGAATCGGGCCCGTGGGGGTACACATGGGTCTCTCCTTTCCAACCATGCACAGTGTGGCAGGCACCTTGGGGTGCCCACCACAGGGAGCACGATTTTCCGCAACCACCCCTTTCTTCAATGGGAGCCTGTGTATTAGGTCGGAACACAGGCTCCCATTGAAGTCAATGGGAGTCCGACCGAACAGTGTTCGGAACCATCGTAATCGGTCGGACGGACTCCCTGAATCCGATTCGGTCGGAAACCATTCCGAAACTGATTCGGTCGGAATGCTTTCCGAACGACATCGTAATCGACCCCAATGATGAGAAGCGTTCGATCCTACCATCTAATACTTCTTAACCTTATGCGTTCTTGTACTTCTATGTCCCCGCGTTACTGCTGCTTTTGTGTGGAATTTACCAAAGTAAACAGTCTGATTTAGAGCTGTTGACTTTCTGTCCCTCATTGTGAGGAAACTTCTGCCATATCTAGAGCAGTGCAATAGGGCAGTGGAGGTTTCTCCACCAAAGTGGGCTCATCTATCAAGGGAGCAGCCACTTTAGGGAGAAGGGTTCTGGTATAATATCCACCAGTAGCCATCACTGTTGATGGGCTGTCCACCCCCAAATTTGGGAGCTGGAAATGCACCCTGAAAACTGGGTACACAGCTGTCCGCACAAATCCGGGCTCCTAACATTCTTGGAGTGTTTTCCAGCTGTTAGGGACACCATACCTGCATTTCATTGAAAGAATGCATGTATGTCCAGGTGTTTTTTCATGGAAGTAACAACACCAGACACGTTGGCTGACAAGTCACCTGGCACTGGGTGGCTGATTTGCTTGTCAGAGGCGATGTCAGAATTGCAGGAGTGTCTGCTGGTAGCCTGTGTACCACCTGTGGTGCACTAAATAGGACGGTTAAATCACAGGAGGCGCCAAATGGAATCGCTGGATAACCATATGTTCCTCAAATCAGACTGTAGGCGTTTCAGTTCTTTATTTTTTGCTTTGAATTTTTTTAAAGACATTTGATTGGGGAATTTCTGAGAGGTGGGAATTCAACAGTCCCAATTTGGGTTCGGTTTTTAAAAACAAGCATTATACATTTAATGTACTATGCATCAATCAAGTCAATCTTTATTCGATTATTAATAATAATCATAAAAGAACATTATAATACATGTCAGAATTATAAAAATATAATTATCACAGATAATAAATATCTATTGAATTAGAGGAGACACCATAATATAACACCATTGCATCTTTAACCGGCTTCTAAAGTCAAAAACACAACACATAAAACATAAAGTGCAAACGATGGCTTAAAAAGGAGCTAGAAAGTATTTGCTTTACACCAGCGTAGTGCACTTTTTATGAGTACCCCCATAGAGTAACATACAACAGGCCCAGATATCATATGAAGAAATTAAATGCCGGTCTATATTTGTGAAAGATATATTTTTTAAGAATAGGTAGTAGGTGTCTGGATCTAAAAGGCTCATAATATTTAGAGAAAAAGGTAAAGTGCTCCAGCAACTGAAGAGAGGTGTTGTCACAAGAGCAAACCAATATAGATTTCGGGTCATGCTGCCCTTGTGGAAAGCAGAGATTGCTTCTCATTTAGCCTGTCCAAAACTTAGTTAAAAGGGACCCTTCCCATACATTTTTCACCAGGGAGAGATAGGACTCAGCCCCCTCACACGTTTTGAGGGCTGTATATTCTCTCAAAGTGTATTTTTTCCAGTTCCCTGCACTCTCTGGCATCAGACACAAACCTCTTAAATAGTTCTTTAACCCTGGCATGCGCCCCTTTACCCAACAAGTGTAGAGACAGATACAAGTCAGGCCTGCCCAGTGCCTCCGCAGTACTCTTGATGTAGCCCAGCCATGGGATCTTATATCCAAAATCACAAGCTAAGCAATCTGTGATCACATCACTGTTAAGTGAGGTGTGCTCATACCGCCAACCATAAGAGGAGTGCAGCACGTTTTATATGATCTTCTGCATCGGTTAGACCTAGTTCTTCATGAAGGAAAAACTGGGGCATGTCTGAACCTACACCTAACAATCTCCGGCAAAAATGATTCTCCTCCTGTTGTAATTTAGAGCAATCACTATACTCCCATGTTGTGGCCCAATAAGTCAAGATGGGAGCAGGGCCGGACTGGCCGTAGCAGGCACCGGGCATTTCCCTGGTGGGCTGGAGGGGTGGGGGCCGGTTTGGAGGCCATGGGGGCCAGCTTTGTCACTGGGGGCCGGTTTTGCAGCAGTGCTGCAATTTCGGCCCCCTGTAACAAAATAAAAGCGGCAGCGGTGCTCGTCACTAGAGCTTCTCAGTGCCACAACCCCTCACCCCCAGGGGGCCGGTCGAGTGGAATTGCCAGGGCTGGTTTCTCTTCCCAGTCGGGCCGTGACTGGGAGGCATATACTATAGTGTTATCCTTCCTCTAGAATTGTGAATCTTTTATTTTGTGACAATTTGTCAATTATATGAATTAAAGTGAAGTGATGAAAAATCAAGGCATATCTTACAAACACTGACATAAACACAAGAAGAAAAAGAATAAAGAACCAACTTACTCCTTTCTGTGGTATATTTTAACTTATTTTTTTTCCATACTTACTTTTATATGTAAGCGTCAGTAGCATACACAAGTAGGCATATCGAGTTTTTGACATATTCTAATAATTAATATTCATACTTAATGCTTTATTCTTTTCTTTTATCTTGGTTACCTTTATTAAATGTCCCTTTGTTTCTGATGTGCTTCATCAGCATATTGCTATTTCATTTAATTCAGCCGGGTAATTAAGCTGTCCCAAATTACATTATGACAACTAATTTAATCTGTTAGCTAATTTGAAAGAAAAGGAGAGCCCTATTTTTTTTCTCTTTTATGAGTTCACCTGTAAAATAATTGCTCACCTTAATCAGAGAAAAATATCTTCAATTTTTAAATTAGAGCCGAGGATGGCATAACGAATTCTGTTGAACAACTGTTAGATTTCTAAATGATGAAACAGACTCAGAAAGATGGAATGCAACCTTAGAAATATGTGATATCTGAACATTTTAAAGTATGCATTTAATTAGATCTAGGCAGATCACCTGACAGATGTGATTTTAGCTGTTAGGCAAGGCTTCATTAGCACAGAGAAATTATGCATAAGAAGGTCACTTCAAAGTTTATAATAAAAAAATCAAATTCAAAGCCATAAAAAATCCAAAGTGTGACCGAAAATTAATCAATGACTTTGCAAAGCTCAAACAGTGTTCATAAAGAGGTTTCTAAAACATCTTGAGCTTGAAATCTTTTTAAAGTATTTTTTTATTATAGGGTATGGACCTGTTGAACTGGGATTTAATCTTAGCCCCTGAACCGGACATGATTCTCTCACTTCATCTCCATGTGTCTCACATTTTTTAACATGTGTGTAGGTGTTCAATATGTTGCTACGGAAGTTCCCAAAGCTGTCTATACCCTAGTATTAGATTTCCACATAGGCCTGGAGCATGTACATCTGCCTCAAAACTGATGATCCTCTGTAAATCATGTTCAGGCCAAAAAAGTAGAATCGGTATATCCTGGCTTCTTTGAACTTGTACATACATTTTATGTTATTATGACCAATGCATCTCTTAATTGTATTAGCAGAAAGCACGCTCACACTCTGAACAACCTTGGATGAAAGTATCTGGAGGAAAAATGCTATTTCTTCCTTATTTATGTTTGTCTGTCATTATGCTGCAACATTTAGGAACATAAAAATAAAGAGAGGCCTACATACTGTGTGTTTTAAATTTTGTAGTTGAATAAATCTAAGTCATTTTAAGAACTTCCTGTTGGCATCTTAATTTGATTAAAAAAATCAAAGGTCATTCTAATTTTTGAGAAGACAAAAAAGCAGGAATTATTTTATAAATACCTTGCTTCTCAATTAAATTTGTGCTAGGGTATCAACTTATCATTTCTAATACAATATGATTTGATTGGGCTTTAGTTTCTGTTGCTACTTTGTTCAGTTCCCTCACCATAATATACACATTTATGCATGCATCTTTATTTTTCACAAGACTTCGATGCATAAACACATTTAGGTTGTTTGGCCATCAAATTAAGTGGAACATTCCCTTTTTATCTCTGTCATTTAAATGTAGAGGATTAGGTATTTTCTATTATGTTTTCCAAAAATCATTGCATTTCTATTTCTGTGCTTCACTATTTGCTCATTATTGATATATCAGTTGGATGCTGGTCTTTGGCAAACCCATTCATTGATATTTGTGCATTTGCTTTACACACCTTGTATCTTGTCATTGTCTTCACCTGGTAAGATTTCCATAGTTGGTATTTTAGTGGGAAACAGCTGTTCCACAAGGAACATGGCTAAAACATCTCTAAATCCTAAGCCCTGGGACATTGTTTTTATCAAACTGTTTAAAAATGCTGGTGTTAATTATTATATTTCAATGAAATATTGGGTTTGATATTTGCAATTGCCAGAATGTGCCTTCGCTATGCTCTGAGAGATGACCCCCCTCGCAGAAAATCCTCCCGATTAGCCATTATTACATTTGAAAAAGTTCTGCACTCTTAGAAGATAAAGCACTTCTCTTCATTCTATGCAAAAATATATTTAAAAATCTCGAGTAGTTACAGAAAAAGATGACCGGGAAGATGCCCCACCTCTATCTGGCCTGCACACTGAGCCCCCTATCTATCCAGAAAGAAGATGGAGTGAGGTGTAACTGAAATCAGCCAGAGGTGGTGTGTAATAGCCTGAAACAAAGGGCAAGACATGATCAGCGGACACTCAGATTCAGCACGAGCCTGAAGTCAACCAAACCTGTAGTCCTCTGGTGAAATAAAAAAAAAGTCATCAAGGAGATTCCCAGGTAACCGTAACCAATGGCTGCATATCAAGAGAGACACAGATGTGTTGAGAAAACCCAGCACTCAACTTCCCTATTTCTGAAACCAGACCAAATAAAATTAAAAAAGAGCCAAGAAAACACGATGAAAGTCTTGGGAGAGGTGTGGCGCAGCGGCCAGGGAGGCTGGCTCTGGAGCACGGTGCTCACGGTTCGATCGCCGACAACAGCTCCACTCAGCTCAGCATCATGTGACTTTGGAAAATAGCTCACTTAATCTCCCCGATGGCCCCAGCGCCTGGATACCCTTATGGGTGATAAATCACGCTTTACAAATCTGGAATTATTATTTTTAATATTAAAAATAAGTATATTGGTGGGTGATCAGTGGGCGGTCCCATAGCTGGTTGACTGAACAGTACAGCTCCCCTTTTTCTATTTTCTTTGTTTGCCGGTATTACACACAGCAAAGAGGCAGAGGGATTGAGGAAGAGACATAGCCGTAAGCATTATTGCTGACATCTATGACAGTGTCTGGACCAATTGGGCCAACGTGTTCTAGTTCACTTCACAATTGCAAAACAAGCACTTTGACAACATTTGGGAAGGTGTCTGTATGGTTTAAATTAATATTGATTACTTAAATATAGTTGTAAAAAGATCTTCTTTTGTTTGATTTAATACATATTAGTTAACAAATAAATGTTGTGTTAGTGTTGTTAGTATAATTGTTATTATTTTTTCCTGCTATAGTTTGTAATTTGACATTTTTTATAAATTTTTTTAAATAAAGTTAGTACTTTTTTTCAGGTGGTAGTGGGTTGTTGGGTTCGTAGGGGAATAGAGTAAGAAGCAATTTAAATTATAATTCATTAATTTTTTGTTAATTAATTGTGTACTATAACCTAAATATTTATTTGATTAATAATTATTGTAATTGTTTAAATATTTAATTGTTCTTTTATGTATTTAACTTTAATTTATGTTTAATGTATATTTAATTTTTAAATTTTTATTTAATTATGTTTCTTGTAGTAGAAGGTTGTTGGTGGAATGTTTTTTAAAATTACTAGTAATTTTATTTTAACGCTTAATATTTTGAATAGTATGCTAATTATGGAATTGACAATTAATTATTTCAATTGGTTTATTTTTTAATTGTTGGATTAATATTTCATTTTTAGAATTTTATAATATATTTAAATGTTTTTATTTTTGTTGGTAATTTCAATTTTTGGAGCAGGCTGTTGGTTTTGCAGGGGAATAGAGTGGGAAATTAAGTGAAATACAAATAATTTTTTAATTCTAATTATATTTTAATTGTTGATTAATTATGTAAATTGTTTTATTTTGTAATTGTTTGATTAATATGTAATTCTTAAAACTTTACAGTATATTTCAATGTTTTTTGTTGGTAATATATATTCTGTTGGATTTGTAGGGGAATAGTGTAGAACGTTAACTAAAATATAAATTATTTATTTTATTGCTCTAATTTAAAATTGTTAATTATTTATGTAAATGACAATTAATTATGTAAATTGTTATTTTTTGTAATTCTATTATTTTTTTGATTTTACAGTATATTTAAATATTTACATTTTTGAAACTAATGTATATTTTAGTAGCTGGTTGTTGGTTTTGTAGGGGAATAGGGTGAGAAGGTATTGAAATTATAATATTTTTAAATTTAAGTGTTAATATTTCATTGATGAATTGATATTTATTTCTCTATTTTTTTTGAGTGTTACAAATATTATGTACATTATTTATTTTTATTTAGTAATTTAGTGTTAGGTCTTGTTTTTTATATTAATGTTTGTAAAATTTAATTTTTTTACCAAATGTTTGTTTTGTTTAAGAAATAAATATTATTGTTTTTATTAACTAAGTGGTGTTTTTTGGTGTCTTCTGTTTTTTTGCCAGGAATGTAATTGTATTTAAATCAGTTTTAATGTTTTTTATTTTCATTTTATGATATATTCTTTAGTTGTATATGATAAGTAATTTTTAATTATAATATGATTTAAAAAATTATTTTGTAAATAATGATTAGGAGGCAGAATGTTATTTGTAGTCCCTCCAAAATCCTATATTTTCTGTATTGTTGGTTACACTGGAGTGTTAATAGTAAATATAACCCCTCTTGAGACCAACACATTCCGTACTGTTGTGTGGATTAGAGTGGCAATAGTAAATCTTATAAGTCTGGAATCCAACACTTCCCTTACTGTTGCTTAGATTGAAGTGGCAGCAGTAAATATAACCTCTATGGATTCCAACACTTTCTCTACGGTTGGGTAAACAAGAGTGGGAATAGTAAATCTAACCCCTCCAGAGCCCAACACTTATAGTGTGGAGTGAGAATAGTGAAATAATTCTCTGTAATTTAAATACTTTATGAAATGTTTGTTAACCTGCATTTTTTTTTGCAACATACTTTTAGTGATTTTTCCACATAAACAATCAGCAACACATTACAGTAATGGTGGTCCTGTCCAGCTTAGCGTGTGTGTGTTATCGGTTTGTGCGACCAGCAATTCAATGCAGTATCTTGTGGGTTACAGTTATATCCATAGTTCTATTGTGGTGTCCCCGAGGTTCCAGCCATCCTAACAAACATATCAACTTATAACTGTATCATCACTCCCTTCTCCCTCACTTCGGTCCTGATTTGTGTAGCGTGGGATAATTAAGTACCTCATCACCATGGATCATCAGCAAAGTTAAGCCTAGTATTAGGCAGTTATAAACATGAGGAAGCGTGAGAAGTCCCACCTGCCTTCTCTGGTGTTCTACCCACATTAGGCCTGGGATCCCACAAAAACATGTCTGGCGGTGGATCCCAAGCCCACTATATACTATGCATACCCATCATCCGGAGGGGGGTGAACTGGCTATTGAGGAGTCTAAATCCTTTATACTGGCCAACAGTTTTCCCATGGACCCTATCCCCCTTTTAGCTTCGGTCAGAAGTCCACCACTCTAATATTCTGGCCACCTAACAAGTTGCTTTTTTCCACTTTTCTATTCAGGACCCTCTGGTAGCCTTCCAATTTATTGTTATCTACTGCTTAGCTAGAATCAGAGCCAGATCAATATGTCTGGCTGTGACCTTACATTTGGCCGGGCAAGGACATAATTCCAGTAAACATGTTGTCTGTGAACATAGGATATTCTGGTGGGTTGCGTCGTTAATGAAGTCAACAACCTCTTTCAAATACCCTTAAGGAGAATCTGCAGTCCCACACCATATGGAACATTTCTGCTCCTTCAGTTTCGCACCTGGGACATGTTACTCGGGAAGTGCGATATAAATTGTTGATCTTACCTGGCATAAGGTGTGCTCCACGGAGGAAATAAAAATTGATTAATTTGAATCTAGCATTTCTAGATACCTTAGGGATCTGTTCTAATATTTTAGCCAGTCTACATCATCAATCAGCATCCCAATCTCTTCTGCCCGTTTCCCTTTGAGCTCAGTCAAGGGGGAGATGATATCAGTTTGTATTGCCTATGATTGCCTTAAGTGTGCCCGTGGTGGTGCAGTTAACATGACAGCCCAGGTGTCTGGGTGGTTCTTTTTGTCCAGTTTCCCAGTGTTTTTATGTTTGTTAACCTGCGTTTAAAGTCATGGCCCCCGCCATGCACAGCTATGACCTCACATATTACATCTCTCATGAAATCTTCTATGGCATCATTGATAACATCACTAACAACATCTGAAATGACATTATTGATGACAACACTGTGCATAGTGAGGACACGAGTTATAGTTTCTTCAGTTAACTTTAATTTCAGAGTGTTTTTTAGTTTACGTGTTAACTGACGTTTTCACCTAACTATAACGTCACTTTAACCTTTGGCTTTTTTCAGTGGATTTCTAAGGTTTTTTAAATGCAAAGTAAGATATTATTACCATGCCTAACAATAACATCACTTTAACCTTTGTTTTTTTAGTGAATATATATAAATAATTGATTAAAACTGTGAGGTTTATATTTTGTTATGTTTAACTGTAACACTATTTGTAAAATATTACTTTAATTACTCTATAGTTTATTTAAAACGTTTGATATTTTCACCTTTTTTGAGGATATAGCCTCCCACAATATTTTTGACACAATATTTTTGACATTCCTATTATAAATATAGGAAGGCGATATTAATGTACACAATATTTTTGAGATTATATTTGTGTCTCGATATTTTTTAACTCACTATTTTGATTTTGAACCTACTATACTACTCTAGAAATCTCACTTTCTTGCATTAGACAGAAAGTAATTATGGTCCTATAGGTTTCCCACACTTTTCCAAGGCTCCCACCAAAACAAGAAATGTTAATATTATTTAGGCACGCATTTACATTTAACTTAGAGGCTAAATCCTCAGATGTTGCTCTGAGGATAACAGGGATTAGAGGCGTCCTCGGAGATCACCAGTTTACACTATTATCCATCTATGGGCTGAATAAAGATAGGGAGTAGTTTTTACAGAGTTCTTCCAATAGCTCTCAAGATTGACTTTTAATAGTTGTATGTGACTTCAAAACCACATTGGACCCGAGACAAGAGTGATCCATGACCCATTTTCATTGTCAGATAATCCAACTTCCTTTTCCTGTGGTTTGAGGGATATTGATTTGATTGACATATGTAGGTTTCAACATTAAGGTGTCTAGGTTTATACCTTTTTACCAACACTCACAGATCCCATTCTTGAATACATTCTAGAAGATCAAAAATTCCTTTGCAAATGTCAACTGAGATATTTGTCCATGTCCCTGTCATTGACAGGGACATGGACACATTTTTGACCATGTCCCTGTCACCTTAACCATGGACTGGTTTGATTATGCCCCAGCTAAGATTCGGAAAGATGAATGAGCTAGCGTTTAGAGCCAGACCTCTGAGAAATTCAATCAAAGAAGCCTTAAACAACTTTTTCCCAGAAAAACAAACGGTGAGATTTCAAGGAAAATTGTCTTGAACATTGCCAAGGCAGAGTTGAGAGACACCTTTGTCTTCATTAGATTGATAAGAGACTGGGAACAAGATCTAGATGAATAGATTTTAATTCTGAAAGGTCATCTCTAAAAAGATTGATAACCAAGAAAGTAAGAGGCAAATTGAAAAATCTCCTGATATGGAATGCAGCCACAAAATATTATTCACATAACAACAGTATTATGAGCACAGAGAAAAGGCTGATAAACTATTGGCCTACATAATCAGGAAAATTCAAACTAGAAGCCATGTTAGACAAACACAAGATCACAATGGCACAACACACTTTGACGATCCAAATATTGTAACAAATATCTACGCTTATTATTCACACACGAGTCAGTGACCAAGAAGCCCAAGATACCTATCCCTCTGACATAATTTGTTGACCATTATACGAAGAAATATTTGTGGCATTAGACCTACTTAATTCCCCTGGAGAGGTTCTGAATGCAATTGATAACATGGCAAGCGGTAGGACCCCAGGGCCAGGGACCTTTTCTGTTTCATTTTACAAAGCATACTAGTATTGGCATCTCCCCTCATCGAGTATACAATTACTTTCAAACATCCACACTGAATCATGCCCTCCATGATGGACGACACTTTTACCCTTCTTTTTCTATCTGAAAAGGCCCATTAAACTGTGGATCATATAAGCATATTGCATTATTAAACTGTGATGCAGAAATATTAATAAAGATTTTGGTAGACAGTTTGTTTGGTCATGTCTGGTATCATCATACAATCTAGCTTTGTAAAGAATAAGGCAACATAAGACAGTGTCAGATGGAAGTGGCTGAGCGGGAGAGTACACCAATGGCACTTCTCTCCCTCAACTCTGAGAAGCTTTGAGGGAGGTTCGTATTTAAGGTTTTAGAAAAAGATAATCTTGCCCCACATATTAAAACCTATATAAAAGCAATCTGTGTTTACCACAGGCTGAGTATAGTTACTGGAGCTTTAACAACCCCCATCCAAATCACTCAAGCTACAGCTTAGACAATCGTGTTTGCTTTATCACTTGAGACACTAGTATAAAAAAATAAATTCCAGTACCACTATACATGGACTTATCAAAAGAACATGCACCAGGAAGCCATATTGTTTGCTGATAATATGATTGACATTTTACTCAGCAGGATAACTCATTTCTGGCATTATTGTGCACTTTGGAAGATTTAACCAAGATGTCTGGATTTCAAATGAACTTTAAAATCTAAGGGAAAGCGATTCAATGTCAATGGTCCATCCTGCTTGACTATGGGAGAGAGGATGGAGATGTAGCCTAACAGCTATATCTTCCGACTTTAGAAAGGGGTAACCAGGTTCAAGTCCCAGCGTTGACTCAACATCCTCCGATTCTCAGCAAATTACTTAGAGCCTGATTTAGATCTTGGCGGATCTGGTTCCGCCCTCACTTTTCCGACGGTTTCACCACCTGCAAACTAGGCGTCCACCCATGCAATTTAGATGCTGGTGGGTTAATGAACGATAGTCTGTCCGAGTCCCGCTGTCTATGCCAGAATGTTCCACCCACGTCGATGGCATCAAAGGCAAAAGTGGCTATCGGAGGTAGTCCAACCAAAATGTACGCCTGGCCAAATGCGATGTGCCACCAGCCCACATCTAAATACGAAATACTTGTTACCGCCATCATGGAGGGATGACGGGAGACCCACCAAGATCTAAATCATGCTGGTAATCTCCATAGGCCTTAAAAAAAAGATCTAACCTTGTGTATGTAATTTGGTGCTCATATAAAGTGCTTTGATGCCGTGGGGCCATGTTTGTCCTGTATAAAACTGAAAAAAGCCTTTGTTCGAGCCTCATGGCTTACAATGGATTAGTGTCCCAATTGGGTATCTATGCATATGCCAAAATAATAATTCTACAGATTTCTAATCATGCACCTTCTCCAAGATGTTAGACATTCTACTCAAGGACCTCTGCAGATTGGGAAAATGGAAGTCTCCTGGTTTGACAGAATAGTCTGCTTGGAAATTAACGTTTCCCTCAGACACAGCGACCCAGGTGCTGAATTATTGGTGGGGCCTAGGTCATATGAGTAGTTTTTCAAGGAGAGATGTCAATCGTATTCCACAGGATGCCATATCACCAAGTATGATAGTCCATGCAGAAGACACAAGAATGAACAAACACTTTCAGACTCCGGAGCCATTAATAAACCATGTATTTATCAATTTTGTATAGTGCTAGCCAACCATCACTGGACACCTGAGCTGCCATTCCTTTAGCCCCAAAAGCAAGGAACACGTCCTAAAAAAATAGATGAGAGAATAGTTAGCTTAAACAATGTGCAACAATATGACTTCATCATAGGAAAGCCTATTGCAACCTCTCATACCTCATTTGCAGTCATAGTTCAGGTAAACACTTTGCAATGTATATTATATATTATTGTAACACATTATTTACAATGTCTATTTTGACATGTATGCTACAAATAGAGACCTCAGAAGTTTGGGTTCTTGTTATGCTTTTATTAGTGTCCTGAACAGCCCTCAAGATTGTCTGGGCAATATACAAAAGAAAAATAAGTTAGGTATTAGCACAAAAGGAAATGCGAAAAGAACATTTGAAGGTTATTTTACCTATTGTAAATAAAGTACATATTTTTCATATAGTAAGATGTAGTGGATCTTATAAATTACTTTGAGCTATAACGTTGTATAATTAATGGAAGATAGGTCTGCTTCATGGTTTTAAATATGGCATTTTTCAACAAGTTAAATAAACTTTCTGTGTTGAAAGTTGTGTTGCTTGGGTGAAAAGAGCCATAAAAGTTCATGATGGCTTGCCATTGCATCCTTGTGTCTTCGACCCCTTCCTCCCCCTTTAGTTATGCTCTACTTCAACACATTGTCTTTAGGGTAAGCAAAGAGAAATGTCCTGGTCTGAACCTAAAACTCTTAACTTAAATTTTTGGTGGGGTCCAAGCCCATGTAACCTAGCTCAAAATTGCTCCATGTGGTACAAACTCTCCCCATGAAGATTCCTTAATACATATTTAAAACCAATAACAACCAATCTGGTGGCAGAGGCACTAGCAATCAGCCGCACATATCCAATAGAAATCATAATTACCAAAACAATTACTTAAAGTAATTCAAGAGTGAACGAAAACCAGGGACCTACCACCACCATCACCCAACATAAAAACATTGGTCTGTTTCAAAGCTATATAAAATATGGTTCAGCTCTCTATATATAGCATATAAATAAAGTCCAAGCTTAAGGTGAAACCAGCATTAGAACATATAGGCAAACTTAGAAGTCCTTTTGCAATCATTCGATGATTCAATGTGAAATATAAAAAAGTAGTCTTTATTTCATGAACTTCTTCACATTCATTAAAACATGATCCAATTTTTTACAGTAGCTAACTCGTTTAATTCATAAGAACTTCTTCAGGGCTACAAAAAATCATGACAAACACGCATTATATAAAGACATTAATATTTACATAATATTAAAAAACCTAATCATACATGCCGACCGACCGAAATGACACTTACCATGTACAGATTGCAAATAGTAATCAGAAAATTAGATAAATAGTATATCAAGTACAGGTATTTTTTGCCTAAGCTATAGTTTGTAAGCCTTTACATTCTCATAAACTGTCTACACACTAGACCTGTGCATCTATTTCATATCCAACAGCTTTTACACTTATATAGTTCATCTTTTCATATTGGAGCCATCGTTAATAAAGTGCAGAAAAAGAAAACAGTAATTTGTTTAACAGAAAAGTTTATAGTGGTCGTATTATTTTTCATAGCAAGGATAGTACCTCATATATCCAGTGTAATTGGGAATTAAGTGGAAACATGTACCACTACCAATCATCCATTTCTGGTATAACAGCCATGTATACTCCTAAATTAATATAAAATAAAGCGATTAAGGAAAGTGCTTGTGCAAAATATCCATATGGGTATACTTATAGTCTATGATAAGACCAAGGTTATGGTTGATTGTTACTATTTGATCCAACTATGTTTCTATAAATTAAATTCCCCATTTTGTAAATCTCATGCTCATGCTTGAGCTCATGCTTGAGGCTCATCCAAACAATACAAATTGGTTGTATCTCCATAGGTGATATGGATGTAATGGATGGCTCACCGAGGGCTTTGTTGTTTCTTCTAGGTGAAAAAAAGATGTTTGAGGGCACCAGTTTTCTCTCCCAGTAATAGGAGGACGTCTTCGTGCAAATAAGACAGAATTGCTTTCTGGCACCACTAACCAGGTTTCAGCAAGTTATAACCAAAGAGTTACAGATATTCAGATACATTTAGGTTAGAGTGAAATAAAGTGTATGCTTTAGTTTTTAAGCATAGTTTTTGTCTACTTCATGGAAACTTCTGGCATAGTAGGTTTTAATTTCTAAACTTTGAGTCATTGTGCCTGGATAGTTTTGGGTCGTACTGCCTGTCAGACCATGATAATGTAATAATTAGGTGTGAGAAGCAAGATTTGAGGACGGCTGTTCCTGCTCTCCCGTATGCCAGGCCCAGCAGTTTGAATGTGGTTTCCCAGTGAACACCGGCACGGGATGAGACTGGGATCTTTCAACGCATCGTCGGATTTCTGGGTGCAATAATCGTGGCAGGCAAGTTGGTGGCTCACACCTGTAACCAGATTGGGTATCAGATAACCCGTTTTGTGGCCGCCACAGCTAAACTCCTGTGGATGGAGCGAAGGCTGGTGATGCCCCTGTCGAAGGCGTCAAGAGGCTTGGAGAGCCATGGTGCTGGTGTGTCACGAGTGGAGTCAGACGTGCGACAGTCTGATCAGTCTGCAGCCAAACAGCTGGGGGAAAGCAGAGTCTGGTGCCCGAGAAGGTGGAGATCTTGGTGACTTCTGCAGCTGCTGGCGCTGCAGGACCTTGGGCAATGTGTAAAAAGCCTACCCCAACAGCGCTTTCAAAAGGAGGTATGACCGCTGTCGAAGTGGCAGTGGGCTCAGACTTCCCCTTGGTGAGCAGGGAGGTTGAAGAAGCTGGCCGGCCCCACATGGAAGGAGTAGCAGAATCCAGGCCAGAAGGTATGCTGATGGGCACCGTGGAGGAACCTATGGGGCCCCTTGGTCAAAAATAGAGGGATTGTAACTGCAGTATTTGAAGGGAATTACTCAGAAGTTATGGCTGGTGGGTTCCTCCACAGATTGTGCAAACCGAAGGGAGTTCAAATGATTTGTTGATTGAAGGTAATTTGCATCAACATCAGGGCCAGCGGGTCCCCACTGTCGCTCCTATTAAACATGGTCCAGGCGGGGATTCAGTCGATAATTTATTTTCTTTGTCAGATTACTACAACTGGTCGGACAATGAAACCCATGAGAGGGGTAGCGTAGTAAGTGTATCAGGCAGCCAAGAGGAGAGACAGGGGGCCATCTGTCTTGAAGCTTCTAACAATAGCACTAGCACAGTCAGGAGGAAGAAATCAGGTCTGGGGGAGAGGGTTATAATTGAGCCGAACATGAAGGGGTTCCTTTGGGACTATTCTGTTCTGCCGACCCTGGAAGGAGATGGCCAGGGAAGTGGACATTTTCTACAAGAGGCCCCTGATACAGTCTCCTTGGAATCCATCTATCAGAACATAATGGCACATCTAGAGGAGACACGCTCTGAAAGTCGCAGAACGCAATTGGCCTGTCATGAGATGCAAGGATAATCACAACAAGGTCTGATCTCTATGAACAGTACATAAATGCTTTAAGATCTCTTAGGGGATTCTATCTCTTTATTTATGCCCCCTGCCCAGATCTATTCCTAATCGTCAATAATCTGGATTGTCCTCACTGTTCTCATTTAAAAATCACTGTCAATAACCACCAGACAGTTGTGTTCACTTCATTACTCAAGTAAACCGAAAAAACAACAAATGAATCATACCTAACAACGTAAAAAATGTGAGTAGGGTAAGAAAGCACCTCACGTGCGCAAACCCAAAGGGCTCCTGGATGGTACTTGCCAGTAAGCCCACGTTATCATCATCGGTTACTGGCGAGTACCATCCAGGAGCCCTTTGGGTTTGCGCACGTGAGGTGCTTTCTTACCCTACTCACATTTTTTACGTTGTTGGGTATGATTCATTTGTTGTTTTTTTCGGTTTACTTTGAGTAATGAAGTGAACACGACTGTCTGGTGGTTATTGACGGTGATTTTTAAATGAGAACAGTCAGGACAATCCAGATTATTGACGATTAGGAATAGATCTGGGCAGGGGGCATCAATAAAGAGATAGAATCCCCTAAGAGATCTTAAAGCACTTATGTACTGTTCATAGAGATCAGACCTTGTTGTGATTATAATTGCTTGAGTGGGGGGCGGTCTGATTCTCTTCTTTCCCCCTTATGCTCCGTTTGTTGGTATGAGATGCAAGGAGCCATCTGCTGGGTAGCTAAAACATGTTCAGAATTTGTGGATAGAATGGGGGAAGTGGAAAACAAGATTGTGACTTTGGAGAGTGAGGCATTGACACATAAGATAGCAACTGGGTCCATGGAAGCCCAAATTACTGTACCCAATAGAAAGTAGAAGAGTTTGAGAACAGGTTAGATGGAACAATCTCAGAGTGCTGGGCATTCCAGAAGGCCTGGAGGGAGATGATGTGTGCAAATATATTGTGGGGCTTTTTAAGGGTGCCTTTCCTGAACTGGCCAAGTGGTATTGGAAGCAAGAGATGCAACAGGCCCACAGGTTTCCCTTCAGGCAGAAAGTGTTGATTACTCAGGAAGGGGGCAAACCTAGAGCGATATTGATCTACCTGGGGAACTTCTTGTTGCGCCAGGCAATTTCAGATCTCACCCGTCCGGATCGGAAACGCTCAGAGGAAGGCTGCTTATTTTTTGTTAGGCCCGATTTATGTCATTCTACAGTAGAGCGTCGCTGGCGATTGCGTTAGCTAATTCAACCTTTTCAAGCTAAAGGTGCTCAGGTGTTTTTAATTAACCCGGCTAAGGTGATGGCGGTTTGGCATGATAGATTTCATTTTTTCTCTTCCGAGATTAAAGCTAAAGAGTTTTTGCACGACCTAGGCTCAGGTTAGAAACTACTGCATGATGGTGACTCCTTATATGTAAAGGGATTAGGTGAAATGAGGGTATGGTTTTCGCGCTGATAGTGTCAAGGCTGTTTGGAACTGTTTATATTGCCTTTGCTGGACAGACAGCGGTCGAGAGTTTTCCGAGGGTTATGTCAGACAAAAATCCTCTTGTAGTGGAAGTTGCAGTTGGGGGTCTCAACAGGGTCAAAAAATCATGGCAGTTTGAGAGGAAACTGCTGCTAGATCAGGCATATAGAGATTATATGTCTAAATGGATTGTGGAGTTCTTAGAGGTTAACAGAGGGACAGCCTCGGTAGGGTCAGTTTGGGATGCTCTTAAGGCCAGGGATAGAGGGGAAACCCTTTGCTATTCCTTTAATCAGCAAAGTCTGAAGTAGGGGGAGACCCGGCAGAGGTATGAGCAGCTGATAGCGGCTGAAAGGGTTCTCATTGGGAAGGTTGGTAGAGGGGAGGATACATAGGGAATCCAGCAGGAGATAGCGATATTAAAATCTACGATTAATCAGCATGTTGGTTCTGAGGTGGCAGCCAAATTTGTTCAATATAAGTTGGAATGTTATGAATTCTGTGAAAATACAGGGCGGTTATTAGCCAAGCGTATTAAACAGAAAGAGTCTGAAAATCAGATAGCAGCCATAAAGGATCAATCAGGACAGGTGTTTGAGTCTCTAATAGATAACCTTAGGATCTTTAGGAAGTTTTATGAAGTGTTACATACCAAAGAGGTAGAGCCTCCGGATGGTGGGTTTGATGAGTTTTTTTGTGATTTAGATACGGTTAAAGTTACAGAGGAAGAGAAAGCTAAGTTAGGAGCCCTAATAACCTTGGAAGAGATATATGAAGCAATGCATTATCTAGCAGAGTAGGCAAGTCCTCCGGCCCTGATAATATCCCAGTGGAATTTTTAAAGGTTTTTTTTCCAAGAGATCCAACTGGACATATTACAGCGTTTCCAACAAGCTCAAGCTGGGATAATTCCAGCCTCGTGGGATCAACAATATTATTGTTTAAAAAAAAAAAAAACAGCTATGCTGCCAGGACCATATAGGCTAATCTCTTTGATTAATTGTGATGGCAAAATGTATGCTAAAGTATTGTCCAATAGGTTGGGGAAAGTTACTACGCTGTTAGTGTCATCCCGCCAATATGGTTTTATTCCAGGGAGAAGCACGACTGACCATGTTCACAGGGTGATTACATTATTTTATCTGGCACAAGCTTCAGATTGCCTCTTGCCCTTGTTTTATTAGACACCGAGAAGGTATTTGACCGTGTGTCGTGGCAGTTTTTGGGGTCAGTTTTAAGCTGGGAAAGCTTTGACAATACATTTATCCGGGCCATTCACGCTTTATATCAAATGCCTAGAGCTAATATTCGAATAATGGGACAAGATTCTGAAGGTATTGCCATGTCAAGGGGCACTAAACAAGGGTGTCCATGTTCCCCGTTGCTATTTGCATTATATATTGACACCTTTTTAGTAAGCCTGGGCAGAGTTTGCAGAGTTCCGCTATCCGCGAAGTGCAAAAAAAACCTCTGCTTCGCTACGCGAAACTCCGCGAGCAGCGGAGTGCGTTAGATAAATGCCGTTCGCTGTGATTTTCAGTGCCAGGTGCTTGTCTGCACTGTGCAATCATCGCGAACGGCACCATACACAGCGCAAGTGGGTGCTGCTTCCTTTCTGCCACTCGAGTAGATTTTAACTCGAGAGGCAGCCTTCTCAACGCGTACGGACGGTTTCTCAACACGAGCAGTCGCGAGCATATGCAACCGCGACCACAACTACGCGAAGCGGAGTTTTTTTCAACTCCGCGAGCTCTGCATAACGCAAAGTGCGGAAAACTCTGCAAACTCCGCGAGCGGAGCGGAGTTCACCGGCCAGTATTACGCCAGCCATTTTCAATCAGGTAAGAAATGGGGCCTCTTGCATATACAGACGATATAACAGCGGTTACTATAGATCCAGCCACTGCACTTCTCGAGATTGAGAAGTGCAGTTCTTGACAGTTTGGGCTTGTTCTGGATATAAATTGAATGAGAATAAAATGCAGGTTTTATGCACTGAAGGCACAGGATTTGAGAATCTGCAGGTGGCAGTGTATCTCTGTGTAAAACTTACAGCAGATTTGGATAAGGTGGTAGAACTGAATGTAGCACCTATATTAGATAATATAATATAAAACAGTATCTGGAAAGATTGGATCATTTGCACCTTTCACTTTTCAGTCGGAGTATCAATGAAAATGACCATCTTACCAAAGGTGCTATATGTTTTTAGGACAATTTCATTGGAGTTTAGTACATTTTGGCTGTCTAGCCTGGAGAGTATTTGTTTTAGATTTTTATGGGGTTATTGGAGCCCCAGGAGGGCAGCCAAGTGGATGGTCTTGAGAAGGCAGCAAGGTGGTCGGTCACTCCCTAGCTTTTTGCTAGATTATTTCTGCATGTATGCTACAGCATATGGGCATACTGATCTCAGATAGTTCGGGAGGGATTAGTATTGCAGAGACCCCTACTATTTATGAAATGATCTTGGGGAGCGAAGCTAAAGGCTGCTTGGTTAAGAACATAGAACCCAGTTATTATAAGAAAATTAGATTCAAGATCTTAAAAGCTGCACACAGGGTTTGCATCCCCAAGCTTAGTAATTATACACCCACGACCAATCAATCAAGTGTTTGTTAAGCGCAGCTACTCACCCGGAAGGGTCTCAAGGCACTGGGGGAGGGGGGGCGCGCTGCTCCTAGGCACTCACAGAGTATCTTCGAAGGGAAAGTGGGTTCAGAGGTCTTCCATGGCCCATCAGGGTACGTGTGGTGCCGGACGCTCATGGTGATTCGTCGAAGAGCCAGGTCTTGAGGTCCTTCAGGAACTTGGAGAGAGTTGGTGTCTGGCGGAGGTGGAGAGGGAGGGTGTTCCATGCCTTGGCCACGAGGAAGGAGAAGGAACGACCTCCTGTTCTGGTCTTCTTGATGCGCGGTACCGTGGCGAGGGAAAGCTGGGCTGAGCGGAGGGATCTTTGGGGTGCGTGGAACGAGAGGCGGTGGTTCATGTAGGCGGGCCGGTGTTGTGGAGGACTTTGTGGGCATTGGTGAGAAGCTTGAAGGTGATTCTCTTCTCGATGGGGAGCCAGTGTAGTGCACACAGGTGTTGGGTGATGTGGCAGTGGCGCTGTAGGTTAAGTACTAGTCTGGCGGCGCTCTGGATGTTCTGGAGTTTGCGGGTGAGGTTCTTGTTGATCCCGGCTTAGAGTGCGTTGCCGTAGTCCAGTCTGCTGCTGATGAGGGCATGGGTGATGGTTTCCTGTGTTCGAGGGGGATCCAGTTGAATGTTTTGCGTAGGAGACGGAGGGTGTGAAAACAGGAGGAGGTGACGGCGTTGACCTGGCGGTCCATTTTCCAGTTGAAAGTTTTGTGTAGGAAACGGAGGGTGTGAAAACAGGAGGAGGTGACGGCGTTGATCTGGCAGTCCATTTCCCAGTTGAAAGTTTTGCATAGGAGACGGAGGGTGTGAAAACAGGAGAGCGGAGGGGCACCAGGTGTCATTCCAGGCATCGGGATGTGGGCCTATGATGAGTACTTCGGTTTTGTCTGTGTTCAGTTGTAGGCAGCTGTTTTTCATCCACCTGGCGACTGCTTCCAGTCCTTCTTGAAAGTTGTGTTTCGAGATGTTAAGTTCGTTGGATAGTGAGAGGATGAGGTGTGTGTCGTCTGCATACGATACGATGATGAGTCCGTGTGCTCTGACGATGGAAGCAAGAGGGACCATGTAGACGTTGAACAGGGTGGGGCTGATGGAGGATCCTTGGGGGACTCCGCAGATGTTTGGCGTGGGCTCCGAGATGAAGGGAGGGAATCTGACCCGCTGCGTTCTGCGGGAGAGGAATGAGTGGATGCAGTAGAGGGCTTTGTTCCAGATTCCTGTATTGTGGAGTCTGCGAGTTAGGGTGCAGTGTGAGACTGTGTCGAAGGCCGCGGAGAGGTCCAGGAGGATGAGGGCCACAGTCTCTCCTCTGTCGAGGAGGGAGCGGATGTCGTCTGTTGCAGTGATGAGGGCTGTCTCTGTGCTGTGGTTCTTCCTGATTGGGAGGAGTCGAGGATGTTGTTCTCGTCGATGAAGGAGGCGAGTTGGCTGTTGGCGGCTTTCACGATGGGCGCATCAATTCTTCCATCAGTGTTTCGAGATCAAGTAACATTTAGGTGGGGACAGAAGGGGCTGACCTCTCTGGGGGATGTGTATAGACTTTTAAAAGTTTTTACAGCTGAGGGACTTTTTTCCAAAAAACATGAAGGATCAAAAAGCGGTTACTAAGCTCCTCTTAGTCAAAGACATTTAATGCAAAGCCAGGATTGGTACTATATACGAGCTGTTGATACAGGGATTCCCTGATGATGTTGAAGTGCAAAATTCAAAGTGGGAAACCAGATTGGGGAAGAGGGCTTACTTATTCAGCAGTCGCTGGAATTAGGGAATAGGGTTCTTTAAACAGCTAGCTTGAAAAGTCAACATTTTATGACTAGTTTTAACCTTTACCATACACTTGCAAAGGTAGCAAAGTGGGGCAGAAGGTTTGCGGGTAATTATAGTAGATGTGGATTTTAATTGGCAGACAGTCTTCATATGTTCTTGTCATGTCCTAAACTGGATGTTTTCTTGCAGGAAATGGGGAGGTTTTTGGGGTTCATTATAGGGGCACAGGTTCAGATTACCCCTGCATTGATGATTCTCTGGGTGATTGATAGCACAGAAACTAATGCGTGAGATGGGAGGCATACCTTTTATTTGTTGCTATGGCAATTGCTCGCTTATGTATTATATCGCAATGGTAAAGTCCGGATCTCCCTACGTTTGTTAGATGGAGAGCTAGACACTTGGCAATTTATAACATGGAAGTTCCTCTGTATAGACTTAAAGGGCAGACGAGGAAGTGTTGGGCGCTTTGGATATGGGCCCCAGTTACTACCTGGTTGGAAGGGACACTAGGATAATTAGGATAGAGGGGAGGGATACCTGTTTTTAAACTCTTGTCCATTCCTTAAAAGAGAATATCTTTGTATACCCCCAATTTCTTTCTGGAAATGTGGTATGAGTATTTGTGATTTTGATATATGTGTAATGGGGAGATGGGAAGGATAGTATAATATTACATTGTTGAGCATGAAGGACTTAGCCTATTTTTTGTCTTCTATTGAGCTTAAAGGCTCATGAATGCAGGGCTGGCAACTGGTATGGGCTTTATTTCTTATGTCTCCTATGTTCGGTTACGCTTTCGATGGATGTTTATTGTAACTGTGAATGAAGTCTATTGAGACTGACCCTCTATCTAGTTCTGTCTTATCTGATCCACTGAAGTCTTGAACCAAAGAAGAGCTATGTTTTTAGTTCAGAGGGGCACGAGCTACTTTCCTATCTTGACGTGTGGTAGAAGTAGGATGACAACCTGACTCCATGTCATCATGGACATTGTTTTCAGTCCTGAACTTTTCACACACAAATCACTGTTAACAGCTGTGTCAGTCCAAATATTTCAATGGAAACAAAACATGACTAAAACACCCAATGCATTAGGCTGACACACAAAAGTCCAGAACTAGAAAATGTACCTGTAATGACATGGAGTGAGGTGTAGAGGCAGGCCGAAAATGTAGCTTCCGGGGTTAAAGATGCAGGATTATCAATTTGCATGACTCGATATTCCATTGTTGCTGCATGCAGCTCTTGTGGATTACTTTCCAGTTCCTGTAAATGAACTCTTCCTTCTACTGATCTTTTAAACGTAAGTGTGAATTAAGCATTTGCTGACTGAGGTAGCTTGTTGTCTGTGCTTAATATCAGTCATTATTAACTAACATGTTGCAACTTCGAATTTTAATAAGGATTTTTTTTTTAAATAGTACAGTAGCCAATGAATGGAGTCAGTGGTCATGTGATGTCACTTCCCGTTAAGTCTTCTGTGCCAAAAGGCTACAGATTTAGCTAAAGGTTCACACAACTCTAGTGCAAACACCCTTCCAACTGATTTTACATGGAAGCAAACAAAGCTGTTACCTGACAAGGATTTCCACATTTAATTGTACCTCCTTCGCATAAGAGAGCCTAACATGTAGTATACAAATTACATATTTCCTTGCAGGTCTGCATTAACTTAGATGTCTTAAATTTCCTAGAGATTTTTCATCACTATAACCTAAATGAGTTTGATTTAAACTCCCTAGGCGCCTATTAATCCATTCTAGCATCAAAATGTCCATATCAAAATAGGTGAAATATAATAATAGCACTATGCAGTGAAAATAGGCAGGTCACTTTTCATGACTGTGACATTTAAAAAAAATTATTGTGAGAAAAATATTATGCCGGAAACCTAGTTTATTTGCGCCATTTTACACATGGGTGTTTTTCAACGGCTTCTTCATTACTTCCTTATTCAATTTTCTATACTGATCACAGGTGACTGTTAGCTTGAAGAGCAAGTGGTGCCATGTGTTCTACGTGTTAACAATTACATAGGTGCAAAAAGGGATGTATTGTCAAAATACCAATTTGCAGATTGCAGGTGAATGAATGCAAACAATCTGTGGTCCCCATAGCTCAGCTGACGCACAATATTCCTACTTTTATTTGTAGTCTATCTAAGATTAATGTGATGAAAAAAAATGATTAAATCCCTCGTTAACACACGAATAGGTAAAAGGTGTCATTTTTCAGCTGAACAATGATGGGATTATCTTGAGAACCGATAGTTCGCTCGAAAATGTTATGTCGCCTCAAATTTTCATTCAAATTAGCAGTGGATAGTATTCAAGATCAGAGCAATGAGAGGAGGCAAATCTGCATGCATGTTAATAAATATTCATATTTGCCTGCTCAGGAGATGAGAATCTAATCAAGGGGCCATTGATGCACCGGTTTAAATTATTTTTTCCTAACCACCACGTTTCATCTAAATTGGGTTTGATATGCAAATTAGTCTCACTCCAAGTCCTCCAGGCCATGAGCATGCTGGGAGAACACAGGAGGTGTCCAGTGGATCACTCGTCGCTTCTCGCATGTTCTCCTCCACGCACCAAATAATTAAAAATAATAACAAAAATCAGTAACATCTCCGGGGTCAACCAACCGGTGGCGTATTCTTTCTTTTATAAATAAGCTTGTTTCGCTTCAGCTGTAGTTACTGCAGGGTTAACGCTCTCTGTTGTTGCTTTTGTCGACAATTAATGAAACATATTTTTTATTATTATTATTACAATTTATTATTTTATATTTTTTTTGGCTAATAAGCTGCACCTTTGTTGCATTTCCTCTGGATGTGTTCTACCCGCCGAACTAAACAGAAATCCAGCTGGGCAAAACATATAATTTCAAAGAAAGCATTTATTTTTCATATATTTTTATGGAAGTTCCTGGAAAATGAAAGCGCCCTGAAATGGAACGGCAGAGGGAGTGTAAGGAGAGGGCAATATCCGGTGCTTAATTATTGGAAAGGAACATGCCGTGTAGTGCTATTAAATCGTTAATCAAAGCAACAATCAGAGGTAGCAGCGCAGGATGATAGAATTTAGCTTGGTACTCATTCACTCAACAGACCTCACAGCAAAAGTGCTTCTTCTAAGCAGGAGTCCAGCTGGTAATCAGTTTTTGGTCGAAACCTGCTGCCCATGAAGTAAATTTCCATTTAAAAAAACCAACACGAAGCATTGTTTGTAGCTGCAAAGTTTTGTATCCAGGACGTTATAGACTCTCTTGGCTTGTTTGCAGTCTAGAGGAGGAAAAAAACCAGTTTTCTTTGCCCAGTCCTGCATCGCTGACAATGAGTAGCAATAGGTCCTCTAGAATGTTCCTTTATGTATTCCCTTGCATTCCATACAATTCCCTTAGAAATGTTGAACCTTTTGTGGGTGCCTCGCTTATAGAGGAGACACATTCTATGACTTTCTGTTTTTGGGCATATAACTGAAGTAGCCTTAACATGAAAGCCCCATCACTAGAGTAAGGACCGCAGTCAAAAAATATTGTATATGTGGCATGGCAGGATTTCATTTAGGCAGGTGGAATTCTTAGACAGGAATTACAAGCAGTAATCTCTCTGCATCATTGATCATGAAAAACGATAAAATTAACAGTTTTCTCTCCAGCCCGTCCAGTTATACCACACACTGATGTGGAGCTCTGGCCAGAAATGTTTCTGCTTTGGAATTTTGTAGTGTCCTCCAGATGGGAGGAAGAAGAAATGATCTGTCTCCTCCTCTCTGATAGTGCGGACACATTGGACTGTTGGTATGTGGTACTGCATGTGAGCGACACACACAGGAAAGCTTACAAACCCGATGCTGACCATTGACCAAAAGCAAATTTCCGTTAAGTGATAATCTACCCTGAAATAACTAAATTTTAATGACCTTGCTAGAATAGTAATATTTAGGGGCTCATTATGATGTCCGGCGGAATCTCTTCCGCCCGACACCGCATCGGTCATGGGACCGACCGACACCCGGTCGGTGGTCCCGACCGCCCCATTAGGATCGGTCGCAATCCTATATTTTACTATGGGAGCATGCATTCCGACCGTAAACCAGCCGTAATGCATGCTCCCATAGTAAAATGGAAGGTGCAGTTCATCCCTGCACCCCGTGGTAGGCACCTCAAGGTGCCTGCCACAAGGTGCAGGGATCAACAGGGGGTTCGGCCTCCAACCGGGGTACGTGCACCAAAGGGGGCCCTGCTGGGGCCCCCAAGAACGCTTTCCAGCATGGTTTCCATGTTGGACCGACCGGCATGGAAACCATGTTGGAAAGCGTCATCGTAATCTCAAGGGCGGAAAGGCCCGCCCTTGAGATTACAGGCCGCATTCCGACTGGCGGACGGACTCTCCGAGCACGTCGGAAGCCAGTCGGAATGACTGGTCAGATTCCTTTCTGACCGCCTCAAACAAAATGAGGCAGTCGGAAAGGAATCCGACCAGCACATTACGATGCGGTTCGGGTTGGTCGGAGATTTCCGAACCGCGTCGTAATCGGCCCCTTAATGTTGAGCAACATCTTGAGAAAGCTCTGTGGCTTATGCAGCCAGAGCAAAACACGTGTCAGATGAGTTTTCACCAATGAGAAAATAACAAGAATAGCTTCTAAAGAGATCAATTTTCTAACCACAAAATAAATTTATGAAATAAAAGTGTGAACTCTACCAACAATTTTGATTCCAAGACCTAATCTTATGGTTCAACAAGAGGGTGCTTACAGCCCTTTCACACATTTTATTGTCTGTTCGTTCTGGTAGGAGGGTCGCTCCCAGTAAAGAACATCTCTGAGCAACAGTACAGCTAATCCAGAAAAAATATTTGGCAGTTGCTACTTAGTCAGTAGTAGTTAGATTCTCATGCATCTAAAAGCAATGGAGAATCCACATTTAGTAAGTGGTGAAAGTGTTTCCTGATTTGCACGACCATGCCTCCAAGCAAATCCGGCCCCCCACTACCTGCCCCTTAGTAGCGAAGGGTAGAGACTTCTACCTATGGTGGATTTCCAGCAGCAGGTGTTTCCACTTGTCCCTGATGCCCAGTCTGTCAAGGCTGTATCTTCTGCCAGTAGTAGCACTGCACACCACCATCTAGTAAGGTCTGTCCATTTCTATAATGGTGTCAGTTTTTTTCACTATCACCATCAGCAACAACAGGCATTTGTGGCTTGTATAAGAGTTAATACCAATGTAACATACAAAAACATTGTAGTCTTCTGGTGACTAATCTTCATAAACACTGATCTACGTCAGTATGTCAGAGGCATTTTATGTAAGGCGTCTTGCTGTTGAAACCAACACATCTTACTGTGCATTGGCCACCTTTCACAAGGCGTTGACAGGGAAATCTATGGCAGCCTCTTAAATACACACATGTTTAAGTATTTGTGTATGCATAATTGTAACCAGGTGTGCAATATCACATGCATAAATTGAATGCATGTTAAAGTTTTTTGTTTACACATAGAGAAAACGTTTGTCCGTTTGGGGTACCCAGCACCCGCCCAAGGGGTGATGTGTTCCTGTTCATACCCTGGAAGCACACTTACTTCTGCCCTTAATAGAATTACATTTGCGAGTGTTTACAAGGGTGAAATTACCTACATGGGGTATAAGAATACACTTATACTTGCAAGTTTGCTCCTATACTTACTTTTGCAGGTATGGCCTCCTATCAACTTCCACAAACCCATGCCACATCCTGATTGTGGGAAAGCGGAAATTCCTCCTTACTGAAGGAATTTCCTTATACATAAATCACATTTTTCAAGGGTTCAGTCTGTGATTCTACTATTGATTCTGTGTCTGTGAATAAGGATTGGGATCATGACCTGACAAATGTGTTTGTTGGTGAGCCTAAATCAAACTATAGTGTGCAAAAAGATTTATTATTTGGACCCATTAAGGACAGTACTATTACAGTGTGTCTGAGGTAGAGTCCACTCTCTTCTAACCAGTTAGTTATAACTAAGTCTGGCCTATCCCACCAGCCTCCTGTTTTCCAAAAAGTGAATAATAAAAATGCATAGATACATAGTTACATAGATACATACATACCTACATACATACATACATGCATGCATAAATACAGGGGCTTTGGTCAACCCACTTCATCCTTTGGTCTATTCAAGTGTCATTCACATTTCGTTTACACCCACCACAGCATACAACACAGGCACTTGGTCCGCCCCTCCATGTGCTTTCTTGAACTTTGAATGGCGACATGTTTCCTGTTGGCATGCGCACAGCTACCTGAAAAGAAATAGACCTCCGTGCTGGGCTGGTGTTCCTGGAATGCTGGGCCCTCCTTTGTTATATTTTGTATATATTTTTGCCAATGGTCTTGCATATTACCTGTATTTGTAAAGAGAATATAATCGACGTTATATACTTGCAAAGGGCAGACCTATTGACTTTGTTAATGGTAATTTAACCATTGAAAATTAGAATTGCTTTTTTGTCCCACAGACATGCACATCTCATGTTGGATTGCAAAAACAGTATTTGCATGATTAGTTTTAAGTGCCTTAAGGTCACCCATTACTCTTTTTACTCTGTATGTCATACATACCATTAGTTTTTTAGTGTTTCATTTTTAATATCTCACTTAGCAGGGGGCCTACACATTTGAAAGGCCGAATTACACACCTAATAAAAAGAGACTCGATTTCTTTGGCAGGCATTGGTGTGGAATCGGAAATATGACATTTCATATATTACACAATCAGGAGTGACATTTAATTTCACAGCCAGGAACAGTTCTTGTTTTTCACTGACCAAGCAATGTTTGCCGAACCTAATTTTAAATCTTGAAAAAACATCAGTCCTTTTGTAGTTATTGTGAGTTGTCTAACCTGTTTTCTGATTTGTGTACTGAATTTGCAAGAAATACTCTGCTGTTGCAAAATAATGAATCCTTCAAAAGTCCAACTATATTTTCTGAAGGGAACTAGTGCATTTCTTACAGTATGGGGATGAGGACACACATATTTACAATTGTATCCTGCTGTTTCCGATATATGGGCTCGATGGGCTAAGCCCAGCTTGGGAAACGGACGGTCGGTGTGTTTTTTTGCCCGCCAACTGGTTTGCGACTTTGGCTACCTTACGCGATGTGACTGATGTTCTAATCAATATAAACAACATAGAATGGGGCAACCTCTTGCCCCCACCAGACGCACTGCTAAATGCCACCATTGTGGTGAATGTACCATCTTTTTAGTCCTTCCTATTACATATGATGTTCTAATCAGACACGTCTTAAAATGCACATTCGCAGGGCGTCGCATTTTGCAGCTCTTGTGAATATTTTGTTATGTAGAGATGGTGATGTGAGGTGGACAGCAGACCTCCATCCCTGTATTTCCTTTCCCTTCAGAGAACATTCGGGGCTTCTTTCACAAAGGGCCTCGGCACTCATGGCAGGGGCCCGCAGTAGTGGGGAGTCTCCGCCCTTAGGGCGGAATCTCCGCAGTGAGAATTCTCATTGCGAAGATTCCGCCATGAGTGTGGAGACTCACCCACGATTGCGGGGCCTCCGTCACGAGTGTGGAGGCCCTTTGTGAATCGGGCCCGGAGTTTTTTTTAAATGAGCCTCTGCCCTTTAAATGGACAGTCAGGGTCTGCTTTTAAAAAAAATTCATATGCAGGGAATTACTCCAAGGAGTTTGCATGGCTGTCGCTCTAAGACTGCCAGCCACCAGTGCCACTAAGTGGGAGCTGCTCCATTTGGACAGCTTTCGCTTTGCAAGTCAGATGCCACCTTTTGATCAGCAGATGGTATCTGTTCCAAGGTTTGCAACCGTAATAATGGCTGCAAAACCATTCATGCATTGCTTTCCAAATCGCAAAATGGTGGGGCGTGCAGTTTTTCAGTACGTTAAAATAAGGCCTTTGCACGAGGGAAAGATTTTTCCAATTTACAAGTACATCACCGGCCCTAATTCTGCTGTTGCAAAGCATGTGATTTTGAAAATTACAGGATTTCCAGCCACAAAATCAATTCATACATTGGACTTTTCTCCTGAGTGAATATTTACAGTGCTTAATTTGTAAACGAGTAAGTGCTGGTGCCCAAAGTTTTGCTCAGAATCCCTATGTTGGCACTATCAAAGGATGGTGTGCCGAATACCAAGGCTGCGATGTCTTGATTCCACCTCATGGCTTTTTAATCTACCATCAGACACTCCCTGGTTCTTTATCTCACTCTTGCATGTGCCTGCTTTCTCCCTTTGGCACAGTTTTTTCGTCTTTCTCTTCCTACTTCTTTTCCTTTTCTGTGTTTTTCCCTCTCTTGCCCTGTGCCAAAGTCTAATGAGGGAAAATAAGTGATGCCTCCCGGAAAAGAGGGCGGGAAGTTCCACCTGCAACCATTGCCTCAAATTAAGCACTGCAAAAAACTCTGTTCTTCTCCAGTTAGTTCACTAGTTCTTTTATTCAATTAAAAGGCCAAAAATAAATCATGATCTCTGGATGTTTGACCATGTATCAGGACTAAAATAATCTTTAAAAGATTGTATGATCAGAAATATGAATTAAAAATATAATTGATATTTCACTCTACAGTGTGCCTGAAAATAACCGATTTTTCTACCCTACCCAATTCAATTACCCTAATCAATTGACAAATGTTTTGTGCACATAAGTGGATCTGTCGGGAACCAGAAAATTTATATGAGGTTTAAAATACTTCTTCCTGAAGCAGAGAATCAGAATTAGTGTATTTTTTGAAGAGTAGTTTGAACATAGTGTAGTGGAGTTTCCTCCTTTGTATTTTCAGGGAAGGCACTTGGGTGTTAAACTGGGGAGCAAAAACAAAAAGTAGTGCAACTCGGAGGTTTGTGGGTGTTCACCAACATTTGCAGGCAGTTAACCATCAGAGATGAACGTGTGAAACTACTTCTGTTAAAAACTAAGCCTCTAATTCAGAAATAATTCAGGAATAAGTAACACGTACTCACCTAAAATAAAGATGAATTGGACCCATTGTGCTCAGTTCGTAAAGCTTTTCCGTTGAGTTATTTTATTTTACTCCTATCTTATATGTGAATTATTCATTAATATTCATGTCTTATTCAAAACGTTCATGTAGTACCAACTTTCCTCTTTGGGAATTTCTTTCCAGGCAAATAATAGTGTTAGCAGCCCAGATCTGAATTGCATAAGAAGCACAGAGTGTTTAGGAAGTTATAATAAATATTGAGATTGACAGGCAAATTTAGAATCGATAGCAAGGAGCTCGTACATATTGATGCCTGAATATCATCTTACACAAATATTCCTATACTCTGTTTAGTTGCAGTCAATGGGCATGTAATCTAAAAGGATGTTGTCATCTGCATAGTTTAACTGAGGGTTAGTCTTTTTGGCAAACTACAGGAAAGGATTCATGCAGTAAGAAGGTATAAGGGAAGGTCCAACATACATACATTGTAAATCAGGGATGCTAAAAAGCAATGTTTCGTAAATCCATTAGCAATATATAGTCTCTATAGCATTGGACTATTAACCAATCTGTTGAAGAAGAACTTGAATCCACATCAAGTATAGAACAGTCCTAAAGTAAAAAAATTGTTAGTAATACCAAAAGTTGCAATTTTTACTGTAGTTCAATATGGCACCTCATTAAAGACAAATGCAAAATAAATGTACAGACAATACAACGACGAGCACGATTTTGTAGCAGCCCCATAAAGATGGTTAATTAACACAAGACATTTGTGCATCATTCATTTTTTAATTAAAATCCCATATATGGAGCATGAGTATGGCCCGTCACATTCAACTGTACAATAAGTAGGCGAGGACAATTGAAAGAAGGCTCTGGACTCCCAAGAATGTTGATGGTACAACTCAGCCAAACCCCACAGAAAAGAGTTTACAGCACTAGTAGCTACCAGTCATAATCTACTCTAACAACCATGTTGGAAAATTTACCCAGGCCTTTCTTAATTTAATTGAGGATGTGACTTCCATCAAACTATCAAGATTAAAGAGACTAGAGGTACTTTTGTTATTCTGTAAAGCGCCACCTGGTTCTCTTACTTTAAAGAGTCACTTGGTGACATAGCTCCCTTAAAGACACATAACGTGATGTGAGGAATGCTTGTGAATAGTGTAAACCACTGGCAATCCCTCTAGGTAACATTTTATCCCATAGTTTTTTGCCCACTCTGCCACCCTAGACAGAGGCCTGCCATTTGCAAATGAATACTGCCTCTGCCCCTCATACTAACAGTCCTTCCTGATAACTCGCTTTTGAGGCCTAAGAAAGCCATAACTGGTCTGGGTTTGCTTGTGTTCCCTTCTGGAGGTGGCTTCGCCTGGCAGTTTGGGATGGATTGTTCCAAGGAAGAGGAGGGTGAGTACTGATTTGAATAAGGCGGACCTCTGTCTAGAGTGGCATAGTGAGTGAAAAACGGTGAGTTGGAAAGCTACCTACAGCAATTGCCAGTAGTTTAGACTTTTGGAAAATCTTCTCCCCAATAAACATTTTAGGCCAGATGTACGACGCGCAAAATAGCGCCTCGCAAATTGCGAGTTTTTTGCGATTCACAATTTGCAAGGCGCTATTTTGGATGTGCAACAGTGTGTATCACACTGTTTGCGATTCCCAATGGGGTCGCAAATTGAGAGGCTCATGAATATTAATGAGCCTCTTGCAATTTGCGACCCCATTGGGAATGGCAGGCCCTCCCAGGTATGGTGGCCTGCTGGGCTCAGCAGACCACCATGTCTGGGACTGCTTTTAAATAAAGCACTTCTTTTTTTTAATGCAGCCCTTTTTCCTTAAAGGAAAACGGGATGCATTTAAAAAAGAAAAAAATGAAACGTTTCGTTTCATTTTTTAAGGGCAGGTAGTGGTCCCTGGGACCACTGCCTGCCCTTAAAAAATATTTTCCCCTGCATTTGCAAAGGGGAAGGGGTTCCCTAGGGACCCCTTCCCTTTTGCGAGTGCATTACCACCCTCTTGAAGAGGGTGGTAATTTGCAAGTGTTTTGCGACCGCAATTGCGGTCGCAAAACATTCATACATGGGCTTGCGCTCACTATTAGGAAGGGAACGCCCCTTCCTAATAGCGAGTTGCAAAACCTATTTAGCGAGTCGCAAATAAATTGCGACTCGCTAAATAGGCTTTGTTCATGGCCCATGCTGTTTTTGAATGCGCAAACTGGCTCGCAAACCCGATGCGCATGCAAAAACGGTCGTACATCTGGCCCTTTGTATGTTTGACACAGATAGCTCACCATACTTCATAAATATATGCTGATGCACCTAAACAAAATATTCTTTGTTCCATTTTATATTTTTTGCCAAATGTGTGAAGTATCTTTAGATTTAATAATCTTCATCATTGCTCACCAGTCTTTCATTTTAGGTTTCTATTTTTCAAGTTAAATGTCATTCTTTTACTCCTGGTTGCATTGTCTCACTCGGAAGGGATGTCCTTCTTTATTTCTCTTACAGTTCTACTACAGATACTTTGATTCCCAATTTTTAGTACTTTCATTAGAGAATACTCCAATCAACTATGCTCACCTTGAAAGCCCTAGATAAACACATTAAAAAGGTGTGCAAAAGTGCCTAAATATCTAAAGATTGTTTTTTGCTCTTAAGAAGATCTATAACTAATTGATCAGTCTTATAACAAGTAGAGAATAATTCAAGTTTCTGTCTGACCGGAACAATACACCATAACTTGCTAGCCTTTCAGACACAAGAATACTGATCTGGATTTGTGTGTGGAGCTGTAAAAGGGAGAACAATGGTGGTTATTCGAGGATAATATTCACTCTGCACCCCGTCTTCAACCAGTGATAAATGCAAATTTTACTCACAAGAAGATAAAAATCACCATACTTTGTGGTTGTCATTTTGCAGTGAAAAAGTGGGAGGACATTTGTTCAGAGACATCTTGCAAGTGATATTGTATAGCCTATCATTCAAGACCAGTTTTCATCTCTTTAGTGCCATGATGGGGCCCACTGAGCTTATAAACCAATCTGTACCTTGAAGAATCAACTGGTTTCTGATGGAGAAAATTGTCTATCCACTGCCCAAAGATCAAATTGAAAGAATCCTTGACTACCACAGTTTATCAATCAAGCTCCTCAACCTACTCTCTGACCAATAGATATTCCGTTAATAAACACGTCACTGAAGTCGGCAACTGGAACATTTACTAACTTTTCCTGTTATAGTGTTCATTTTATGGCAGCGACCAAAATTCCAACCAGCATATTGATAAATAAACTGCCCGTAGGCCAGATAATGAATGAGTTGTACCTTGCAAAGGAAGGGAAGGCGAGCCTTGGACAACTGTTAATGTAGTAGAGCTATTTTGTATTTTGTAATATTGATATTTTCATTTTGCTACACAATCCCTGGTATGGCAAGTAAGGGAACTGAATTACAAGGTGATAAAGCGTGTTTTGGGTGAGGTCAGGCAGCAAAATTTAGGTCTGAGTTCTGAACCTAACTTCTAAATATTCTTTTATAATCAATTGATCATTTTGGTTTTAGCTGACAGGAAGGACAGAAGGACTTTTTCTGGCCTACTGGGGCACCATCACTCCTGCTCAATTAGCTGCTTGTTGCTCTCTAAGGTATCTTTTTGGTTTCCAAATACTCAACACCCTCTGTGTGATAGTTCACAAAATTCCTGTTTAGTGGAGAAGAACGGGGAAAGGGGAGTGTGGACCATCGATGGCTGGACCTCAGCTTACTCTAGAGGCACATCATAAATGCCCCTCCTTCTCCAATTGCTGGACCAGCATATTGGATACTGAACATCAATTGTCCCTAACTCTGCATCCTTTCTCTGTGTGCCATTTAATATCACACAGTTAATGAGCTAGCATGTGGACTCGAGAACCAACCATTTCATTTAATGTTAAATTTGTGTTGGATTGATAAAAAGCATGAACTCTATCAATAGTGATTTCTGAGAATTCTGACTGAATATTTCCAACGTGCTCCATGTTTAAAATGTTATTTCATTAAAAGGTTCACTCTGACAATAGTCCACATATGAGACTGGGCTGGTTCTTCCAATTTAACACTGGTCAATAGACCTCGATAGTAGCCTGAGAGGAAAAGGGGTTAGCAACAAATTCGAATCTTAAGGTACAATGTGATCATTAGGACCACACAATTAAAGTCTGAATCAGTAACTTGAAGTTAAAAGGTTTATTACAAACCCAAAGCCAGACTAATATAAATCAGTCTCAAGTATATGCTATAAAAGTACAGGATTCTCAAAGGAAGACCAAAGTGATGTACAATATTGTTCCTCAACAGCAAGGAGCATATAAGTATTTCAGTGGCAGCAATACAAAAAATAAGGAAAAGGATTTGATGACTAGACGAATGGTTTCGATCCTTCTCCCCATACATGGAAAAGATTTTCAGCATCTACTAAACCATACACTAACCCAAGGATAGGGAAAACCCTATTGAACCAAGGAAGCAAGAAAGGTGTCAGCATCAGAATCTCTGTAGAAGTTCTATAGGTAAGGAGTCATGTATAGCATAAAGCCACACAATCAGAGTTGACAAGAGAGGTCTGTACCTCTGCAAGTCTCAAAGGAAGCTGACTAACCTCAAAGTGGGTTCACTGATTAAAATGCACAAAGAACATTCGAGAAATATGACCTCATACACATCATAGTACTATTTCAGTTCCCAAGAAAGAACTTGGCGCCTTGAACGCTACTCCCATATTTCAGTCTCTGCTTCCAAGGCGTCCTTGGATTCCTCCTTTCGTCAGATAGAACCAACTGGTAACACTCTTTTTGTTCTTCATTAAATTCACTCGACCTTGCCAGTTCTTCCTCGCCTCACTATTTCTGAAATACAATGTGATTTTCACTACCTAATGAATGCCTTTGGTCTGCACTTGCAGAGGAGAAAAACATTCAGAAAACAACTTTCACGCTAGTTTTGAATGTCTCGATTGAAGCTTAAGGCCCAAAATCACACTAACTTTACAGTTTTCTTTAACTGCATATTAATTCTACAACCTACATATAATCCAATAAATGACATCTTTAATAAAGGTATCGACTATATTATACTGTTCTTGTGTAGGCAGCACAATGAACAAATACATATATTATTATCCTAAAACGACAACCGGTCACAATTTATAAAGAAAGCATGGAACACACATGTGATTCATTCCCACTAATCCCTGGCGAATGCACTGCATTAAATGCATTTTAGCGCACCACCTTACAATCTAAACCTATAGAAGATTAATATCAGCAATCCAGATGTCTCTGAAAAAGGATAAATGTTAATATGTCAAAACACACAATAAATGTAACTTCTATACCTTTAGTGCACCATATCTCATTAGTATTATTGCATCACACGAGCACATAAGGCCAAAGGTAAATATATATAGGGCCCAGCCAAACGTAAAAGGATAGAGCCAAAATTATGCCACTCCACATACAAAGATTTTTGTGATCCATTAAAAATGAGAACATAGTCAATGCACATGTCTCAAAAGATTAAGTAAGCTTAATAAATATTTTTATCTTTAATTTGTTCATTTGACAAACCTGGACATTTTCTGGTGAAGACAAAATCAGAACTAAAATGTGCAGTTTTTCAAGAACTGGAAAACATATGGTATTTCTGTGTTTTACTGGTGGATTCGAAATATATACTGCAACATTTTAATGGAAAATACTTTACTTCTCTCCTTCTGAGGACACACATGATAGAACCAAGTATTTCATAGCTTAAATCCCAGCCTACTTGCACTTGCTTTAAGGTAACAGTAAGAAAGTAGCTTATTGAAGAAGACTGTTTTTTTCTGATCCTGCTGTGAAACCTATTTTCATTGTGAAATTGATCAAGTTGCCATAGCAACTGATAAACAGGTTATAACTCATTTTTTATTGATTATCTCAGTGGTAATTGGGAAGAAGTTAATCGAATACTTTTTTAGTAATGATGTTCACGGTATGTGTCTGATTTCAGGTGATAAGGCTGCCATCCGCTTATAAATGTAATGCCGCCTTAAAGCAAGAAAAAGCAGAAACCGTCATAAGTGTATTTAATTATTTATATACTAGTCTTCCAAGGCGTGCTCAAGGGGAGATTCATTGCAGCCTCGTGTGTGAAGCAGAATGCATGTGAATTATGAAAGCAATTCAAGCAGAAAATGTGAGCTTTTAATTACTAATTATAATCAATTTGTGGGATCTGGAGTTATGAATATGTATATCAACTTTAATATGTAGCAATACAAATAGCAGTGCAAGGGCAAGCTTTTAATGAAATGTGTGCCAAGGTGGGTGCTTTGAGGCAAAATTTCACCTCCTGCAATTCAATGCAAAAATGATATGCTTCATAAGTTACAAGAGCACACAATGCTATTGCAAGTGATAAAATAGGTGGAAAAAATTAAAACATGTAATATAAATGATACATATCTTATAATGATTTACTGCCTGTGCAGTGTGGATGGGCTTGTCAGATAAATAATACAATCAAGTCGGATTTTCAGAATAACCAACACAGATGCAAATATTCTCTACTGAAATTCATTAGATGTAAATTTTTCTCATGCATATTGATTGTAGATATCTTGCGAACGTAACAGGATTTTACTATTTGGAGGTTACACTAGCCTACCTCAAAACAGTAAGCTTCTTTCCCAATGTTTTGCACCACAATAGCAAGCATAGGCTGTTTGAATGTGGAGCACCTTTTTTAATAATTTCAAGCAGTCATTAAGATGAATGCAACATGTATTTCTCAAAGAGGTTTAACAATCACATATGATTTTCACCATGTTTGGGTCTTGTCAACGCGCTGCAATTGACATCATTTCAGAGCAATAAAGCATGAGAGTGGGGCAATGAAGTGAAATTCAGTGGTAAGGTGAGAAAAAAGAGGAATACTTGTAAAGTTTTTCTACATGATTAAAATGGAACCCATATGACACTGCCCCACCCATTTGGGCCATTAGCTCTGTTATGTCATTGGTTAACACTTAAGCAATGAAATTTGGTACAAGGCATCAGGACAAATCTTCCGATACCTTTGTAATGTGAGTAATGAAATAGTTTGTAAGCATTTAGAAGTCCTGGATGAAAAACAGGAATGGACCGCAGGAGACACTGCCAGAAGTTGAGTTTTGGAAGAGTAGTGCAAATGTCAGTGAATGCAGGGAACCGCCTTTCATAGAAAGTGAGGCCAAAATAATGAGAGTGCGCGCCCTCTCTCCATACATTACACAAATTGGAACTCTGCCTGAATTCAACCTGATAATAGCTAAAGTTTTCATGGGAGACCTCGGAAACCACAAAATTACCAAAATATACCAATCATTCATAACACATAGTCCCACTACACTAGACACACTCAGAGAGATTGGCAATCCAATCCAATACAAACAAGCTTTATTCGACATATTAAGTCATAAAAGCATACAAAATACAGATAAAATGATTTCATAAAACAACAGTTAAAATGTAATACAAAGCCTGAATGGAAGGATAAATAGATTACCTTGGAAATATATATACAATGTTAAAAACCCGTTAAAAAATCATATGATAAAAACTTATTTTAAAAGGAATACAGTTTACAAATTGCAGAGCATAGTTGATTAGGACAGACACTTAATTCAACCTAATGTCTACTACAATGACTAGATTGAATACATTTAAACATTACCTCTTTTAACCTTGTACTGGACGGATGGACCGTGATCTTATAGCCCACGACCACCCCAAGTATTTTGCCATCGCTATGACAATCGATGTTGCTGTGTCAGTTCTTAAAATTCTTTCTGCTTCACTAGACCTTCTTGTTCCTAGAAGCTTACAGATTGGTGTCAACCAGACACGACGTGGAACATTGTATCCAACACAGACAAACAATAGGTGGGCCAATGATTCTTTACTAGACTGACATACCGGGCACAGATCGTCACTGGGTTTAGCCCATCTAGTAGTAAATACTCTTAATGGTAGTGTACCTATCCTAAACTGGAAATATAGTTTCCGGTCATGCGGTTTAGTAATTAAATCCCAATATGATTCCAATCTAGGGATTAATTTGCTTTCCAGGAAAAATCCAGTTAGAGATGACGACTCACTATTTCTCAGTATATTATACTGTACTATTTCCCAATACTTATCTTTCAAGATCTTTTTGAGGGAAAAGTGGAATTTATTGGGTCCTCCCACAGTGAATTCATGCCAATACTTGATAGAGTATCTCTGACCTCCCATAGCCATTTTATTCGGTGAGAAGTGTCTGCCCTTATTATGTCTTGGAACCCAGCCGCATATACTGCAAGATCTGGAGTAGTCCAGAGTCTCTGCCAGTACAAAAGGGGACGCAATTTAGCTATATCTGCAATTGGTTTCCTCCCAAGGTCATACAATAACGGATACGTTGGGGTGCTCTGTGGCAAACTAGTAATTTTCCTCAAGAACCTATTTTCTGATAGTGTAAGCTTAGATAAGTTCTCACACCCCCAAAGTTCTGAACCATATAGGGCTGAACTAATAACCTTCATATTGTAAATCTCAAGTACCGGACTAATTGGCTTTGAGAATGAGGTATTGTATTCCGTGTGCAACACCCCCGACAATTGCCGGTGTTTTAGGGATGCCAAGTCAATCTGGTGATTCCATTTCAAATCTTCCTGGATGTTAACCCCTAAGTATGTAAACTCCTTAACTTGCTCTAGCAGCCGATCGTTCATTTGGATACCCCCCCTTAAAAGCCCTATGCGGGTTAAAGGCCATTAGTTTCGTTTTCGACACATTAACCTCCAAGCCTTTCTTCAAGCAGAACTCCTCAAAAATTGATAGAGCCTTCTGGAGACCACTTGGAGTCTTGGAAATGATCAATGTGTCGTCTGCGAACATAAGTATGGGAATTTTTTCGCCTGCTAGTATCGGGGCATCCGTAGGGATAGATCTCATATAATTCACTATTCCATTGATGTATAATGAAAAAAGTGTCGGTGCCATCACACATCCTTGACGCACCCCTCTTTCTACAGGGAAAGAATCAGTGACTTAACCCTGCATGCCCCATCGGATTTTAGCATTATTGTCCTCGTGCAATCTAATGGTAAGTGTCAGTAATTCGGGTGGCATCCCCATTTCTTGTAATGTCCCCCATAGTTTGGCTCGTGGTACAAGGTCAAACGCTGACTTAAGGTCAACAAAAACAGCGTACAAGCTGCCCTTGCCCAAAGTCACCGTTTTCCAATAAAGCAAGGTGAACCGAAACACCTGATCAATGGTGCTAGTGAAAGCCCGAAACCCTGCTTGCAGTGAGGATAAAATACTAAACTCATCAATCCAGTCTTGTACTTTATTGAGCACTAGTCTCCCCATTACCTTTTGCAAAGAGTCTATTAAGCTGATAGGCCTATAGTTCCCAGGGCATGATTTGTCCCCTTTCTTAAAAACCGGTATAATTTCGGCTCCTTTCCAGGAGTCGGGGATTGGCGCGCCCTGGGCAATGGCATTAGTCAACAATAAAATGTACCTGCACCATCTTTCCTTATCATAGAGGAATACATCCCCAGGGATACCGTCTGGGCCAGGTTCCTTTCCGGCCAATATAGAGTTTAGTGCCACTTCTACCTCAACCCTACTGAAGGCCACGTCCTGATAAAACAATCGAGAGATATCACCCTCTTCATCATCTACATTTGAGGCATATTGGGGTTTAAAATGGTTAACCCAGTCCATCTGTGATACATGATTTTGAGGCTGTCGGGCCTGCCCTCCTCTGTCCCATTTGTATACATTCCAAAACTGTTTGGGATTTCTCATAGTGCATGCCCCCCTGAGTTCCTGCCATCTTTTATCATCCCATGTTTTCTTTGCCTTTATCTGGGTGCCCCTATAGGTAGACCTAGCTGCTCGAACTACTAGTGGGTCACCTGCTTTGACAGCTACCCCTAGAGCAACACGTGCTTTTCTACAATCTTTGTTAAACCAGTGCCCTACTTTCCAATTTATGGCCTTTTTAGGTCTGCCCTGCTGTTTGAAAAAATGAGTACGCAGGTGAACAAAGAATTTGTTGTGGATGCAAGTTGGTTGCTCTGGGGCCAATGAATTTGCTACACTGTCCTCAAACTCACTTATGGCGCAATCCATAAACTTTTTAATGCTGTCTAGCAGATCGGGCATCTCAATTATTTTCACCCATTTAAGGCGTCTCATATCGTTAGTTGGGATGACATCACATGTGGGATATTCGTTTCCTAGTTGGGTAGGTGCGTTGTGCCTTATTATTTCCAAAGTCACACACAATGGGTTATGATCACTTTCTAACCTATCTCTAACCATCATATCTCTAAGAGCATGCCAAAGTGTCAGACTAATCAATACATAATCTATCCTACTAGCACTATACCCGTTGTTGAAAGTGTTAGTCCCCAATCTATCTGAAGGTGTGCGACCATTTACTGCCCGCAATCCCTTCTCCATACAAATGGAATTAATTTGGATAGCCGTGTCTGTCCACTTTTTTATAGGGTCAAGCTCCAGCTTTGGAATGCCCCACTTAATGTCTTCCTCTTCTGTTAAATGACCCTCCTCATTTATAAGGGGCTCAAATGTCGAGTTAAAATCACCCGCGACTAGGATATTCGGAACTTCCACGTGTGAGTCAAGAAGGTCGTCGAGAGCCGCCAAAACCCCCGACTACTTCCCTCTAGTGCCCCTCACGTAGACATTAGAAATGTCTATGTTCCACTGTGTGCCCATGGTCAATCTAACTGCCTGTATGTCGTGACTCTGGGTTGGAAGCACCTGTATAGTTGACCCTAGATCCTGCCGCACCCAAATTGTCAAGCCCCCCAATGGCCTCCCTTTAACACCTTTAATGGCCGGAATAAAAAAATGTAAGTAACCTACACAGAAGAGCGGAACCTCTGCCCAGGTTTCTTGGAAAAGACAGATGTCGTATCCCTCTATGAAAGCATGCCACTCGGGAGAACCCATCTTCGTGCTCAGTCCTGCAATGTTCCAGGACAACAAGGAATCCTTAATAGGGGTTATACATGGTGACAGTAGCCCGCTAGATATAATAAGAGGTGGGCTACTCACCTCCAACACACCATCTATCCGGGTAGATGGGACAGAAGTAGTTTTTGGGGATTGAGCTATCCCTACAATAAAGTGCTTAGGGCTCGGGGAGCTACATCTAGGGATGGGACTAGCTGTTATGTATTCTTGTTGCTTTGGGGGCACTGCTTTCCTCAGTCAATCATTATTTTCAAGGGTAGAACTTCCCTGCATACTAGATAGCCTTTGACTTGGTAAATGGGCACTCCTACTACTCGGGGGGGGGAACGTCTGAACTGGATAGATGACTGTCCTGGTGGAGTGGTGCGAAACTCCAATGCAAAGAGATTTTCTACTAAATCTACCCTGCTCATAGTAAGCTCGATACAGCCTTGATGATGAACTGGTGAGGTTAACCTACGAGCTTTTACTATATCTTCCCTTATCACTGATCGACATCCCCTGACATGCCGTATCCAATGAATAACTTTATTTGTTAAGGAATCCACGTTCTCTAAACCTTTACTTACATCGAGCTTGGGTACATTCACCATAAATATTTTATGGGTACTGGATGAATTAGATGGATAATGTTCTCGGTGCCCAGGCTGGGAGCCAAACTGTGGATTTTCAGCATGCGAAAGGGTATTTCTACTGAACGATGTCTGGTCCCTCATTAATGCTACCTTGTAGGGGTTGTTGGTGTTACTTACTATAGGGTGTGGTAAGTGCTTAATCATCGGTGGTGGTGTCTTTATTTTATTTGACCTAGCCTTTCCAGAAGGAGGTGGTAACCTGCCGGGAGTGGCATTAATGTCTATGGTAGAAGTAACCGATGTAGCCAATGAAGTTACAGGAATGGCAGGAATGGCATCCTGCGAACACACTAAGTGATTATTTTCCTTTACCTTTGCACTCCCTCTTTGTGATGGATCAGATGTTAATAACTTAACCATCGAGGTTAGATCCTCTATCAAACTTCTCATCGACCCCACTTCCTGCCTTAACATGGTGACTTGTTGTATCATGTCCTGACATTCCGTGTTGGTACCCAGCACTACATCTTTACTATGCTCAAATGAAGTCTGTGTTGTCTGTGCAATCTGGGTCCTTTCGCCCCCTCCTTTATCATCATTAATTCGATCTATCAAAGGCAGAAATCTGACAGTACAAATGATTGTAGGGACTATATGTTCAGTATTAGACTTGGACTTAGTCAGACTAGTGATTGGGTGGGATGCTCCCATAGTTTCGCGTTCCCCATCATCAATGTTAGAGGCCGATCTTTTGTTATATGTTTTACAAAACATTGCAGGGATAGCAAGATTAGATGGTTGAGTTAGACTGGGGGGGTTGTAGTACATATGGGTTGTGTAGTAGGCGAAGACTCTAGGATACCCTCACACTCGCTATAGGGTATCAATGCGATCTAGCACACAGTTACTACCTGCGTGTTTGTGAAGCTTCCTGGCCTTTTTTCCCCTATTACCCCAACTTCGTCCATTCCCTCCAACCTCACCCCCTTCCCCGCTACCTTCCGGTATCTTTCTTTTTCCCATGTTCCTAGGTTATACAACCAGGCCCCTTATAACTGTTAGTCCTTCCGACGCGTACACTAAGACCTCTTTTAGCCTCAAAGTGTAATTTAACTTACGGGCACTATGCAGAGTACAACAATGATAGGGAGATAATGAGGCATTATGGTCAATAAATCCAACAAATCCAGACGGCCAGTCCGTCAGTGTTTTAACAATCTCAATAATGGTCAGAGGGTGTTAAAAGTACCTTAGAGTTTATTCCAGTGGTCTCTGAATGGTCCCAGCAACAGAACCACTACCAGGCCACGAATGTAAGAGGGGTGGCCCTGCCCTGCCTGTCAATGACGGGCAAGGACGGGCCCGCCCTTGGCCCGGGCTTGGCCCGCGCCATGGGGGGAGAGGCAGCGCTTTATGCGCGATGGTAAATTAGCGCCTCCACCTCACTGGCAGCACCTGTGAAGGCAGCAAAGCATGCTGGGACTAGTAGTCCCCTGCCTGGATGATGGGTGCCTCAGGGGTGCTGGATGTGCTGGCGTGCGTGTGCCCTGGGACTCCTGTCCCACCAGGGCTCGAGGAATGATGATGGCAATGTCCCCAGGTCAGCAGAAAGCAGAGACTTGGCAATCAGACCTAGGCCAGCTCGATGACGATGACTGGACGGAGGCGCTGGAATCCCCTTGGGGAGCAGCCATTGCCTCACGACTGAGGCTCATTCAATTCAAATACCTGCATCGGGTATACTACACCAGACACAGGCTTTGGAGGGCGGGGCTTGTGGCTTCCCCTATATGTTTGCGATGTGGCGACACGAACGGCACCTTCATGGACATAATTTGACAATGTGCGGCTCTGACTAAATTCTGGAGGGGGGTTACCACATGCCCTTTTGAGGTGCTGGGTTGGGATATTCCTATGTCCCCGAGACTGGTCCTGTTGCATGTCACAGTGGGGATTGGCGGTAATTGCTATAAGCACCATCTATTGTTTCTGGGCCTAACTCTGGCGAAACGAGATATCGCCAAGGAGTGGAAGACCACCTCTTCCCCCCTGCTGGCTGTTTGGAAAAAGGGGATGGACCACTGCATGGGTATGGAGCTGCCTATATTTAAAGCTAGGGGTTGCCTGCAAAAACACCCCAAAATCTGGAAGAGATGGGTGGACTATTGAGGCCTCTATATCGAGCCCGCCACCCTGATATGAATATAGACAAGAAACATGGGACAATAAGGAGACGAACAATTCTACTATCCGGTGACTCATTTACATTAAGGACACAGTGGTGGGGGGGATACCGGCACGAGGGATTATAGAACAGACATAGCACGTCAGGTTGTATTTTGGAACGCTAAAGTTATGTTTCACCTTTTATTTTTCCTGTATGGTCTTGATAAAATGAATGTCGACTTTTTTGCTGTATCGCAAGATATTGCTGGTTCTACCCACAATCTCGGTCGAACCAGACTGTATTTGGCTGTTGACACAATAAAATATATTCTTTAAAAAAATAATAATAATGAGAGAGTGCATGAAACTGGTATAAGTGAGTCCTCACTGAATGACTGGTTTGGGCTTCCTGCTGTAAATGGTGATGTCTCTAACAATCATTTATGTTACTTTTGGCAAAGAGCCGCTTGCTTCATTCATCACAAGTGGTAGGAGCCGTTGTTTAGCACTTTAGCTCTATTGGGTGGTACTGAGTTGGTTACATTCTACATTTCACATGTTTTCACAAAATTGATCCTCAAATGGTGAACAGAACTTCTCCAAATCCGCAACCCATGTTTATCATCATCCCGAGCAACCTGCTACAAAGCTCTTTGTTCTAGAAATGCTGCTGTGGAATCTTTTTGCATGTAGAGACAAACAAAGATTGGTGCCTGGCCCTAAAAAAGTGGTAGGCTCCTCCCAGGACAGAGGATATCTCTTCAGGTAAATCTAAACGTGTTAGACATTTCAGGAGTTCATGTGTGAAGACACATACTGTTCCAGTTATTAGAACAACTACAATTCATAATCATGATGCAACCCACCTTGTGCAGCCATCAGGATGGCTCACTGAGATAAATACTCCCAGCTGGCAAATGGGCAGATGTGCTTATCCAGAGTTCAAATCCTCACAAAGCTGAATCAGCCTTTCATCCTGAGGTCAGTAAATTGAGTACTATTTTTTTTGCAGTTTTTTATAGTGCAAACATGACCCGAAGGTATCAGAGCGCTTGACATGAGGAAAAGTTGCATTACAGACAGACACATTTCATTTTTAGGCAAGGGGAGATTGCAATTTGCCCAGGATTTACAGGATGTTTGAGTCTCCTGCCAGACTCAAACCTAGTTCCCCAGCTTCAAAGTCGGCCGCTCTAGCCGTTAAGCCACAACCTCTCCTACTTTTAAATTGGGTAATAGTAACAATTGTTATTCACTGTTCTTAGTACCAGTTGAAGTGTGGTATGAAGCACTTTATAAAAAGCAGTTATTATTATTATGTAACAGAGTAACAAGCTACAAGACCTGAAGTGAGTAGGCACACTGCACACCACTGAGCTTGGTGTCAAATAATTAAATGATTGCAATCCCTTTTCTGAAAAATCCAACAATCCACACTTTGATTCACACCTGAAACTGGATTGCTGATCTTCACAAGCAATGACTGTGGTATGCTCTTTCCCCTATGTGCCTACTGTATCTCAAATACAAAAATGAAAGGCTCCCTATTATAAGACTTAACCACAATATGTTTATTACACATGGAACAAAAAGTTAGCATTTGGACTGATGGAAGAGGAGAGACAGGGAAATACACTCATTAAGTGTCAGTCATGCTCTGAAAGGGGCTTCCCCTAAATATTTATATGTTGGGCCTGAAAGTTGTCCATGTACCTTGTTGGGTCCTTGGCAATAGCATTGTAGATTGTGCTGGAGGTCAAATTTCACTATTCTGGGACACATAAGCAACATCATATATGTTGACAGTAAAGAGTTATGAACTGTGTGACTAAATATACAACTTTTGCCAGTGCCTAATTTGTAAAAATATAGGTTTAGGGGCCCAACATTTTTCTTAGGAGCTGATGCCTGGGCCGCCTAATCTTTATTCCACCACTATCATCTTTAAACCACCATGCCACTCTTCATGTCTCCTTATCTCACTCTTGTGGAGTCTTTTCATCACTGCTTTCTCCCTTTGTCAATGTTTCATATCTTTTTCCTCCTCCTTCTTCCTTCCTTTCTTTCCTGCCTTTTGCTCACTTGCTCTGGCTCAATGACTGAATGCAAAAAAGTCCTGGTGCCCATAAGTAATTGCCGGTTCACAACACCTGCAGCCACCGGAACAAATTAAGCACTGATTTATCGCTACGTCCAATGAAAGTTATCAAAAATGCAATTCTTGGACTTTTGGAACAGAACCATATGACAGCTAACCTCTAAACATAAATGTGTATTTTATTATTTTCTTGGGATACCAGCAGATCCTTGATGAAGTTACAAAAAATGTCTTTTAGGCAGGGGGTGGGGAGAAGCAGCGGTTCCAAAATAATAGTTTCACTGCATGTAGGCACCGGGCTCTTAAACTGTATGTGTGTTGTTTTCTGTCATGGAGGATGGTGATTCGGCCATAATTAGAGGAAATGATGATGAAAAGCCCACAGTAGAAACAACACTGTTGAAAAGACCGCACACTGGGATTAATGAAAATCTGACATTTACCCGCTGCTTGTGCTGTTTGAAGCTCCTGTCCATTAGAGCTAAATTGGTCAGCCATGCGCCTACTCAGGGTGTTCCAAGAGCGCCTGATATTTTGTCTTTTTTTCTGCGAGAAAAAAAGAAACTGGAACACCCTCGTGTCAGATGTCTTTCTCTAAATCTGTATTTTTTCTGATGCCTGCAATAGTGACAATAACATATACAGTGCTTTGAATAAATAAGTGAAAACAATCATTTTTTTAGAGTTAAAGCAATTTTAATAGGCAAAATTTTCCTGGTTGGGGGCTTTCTATCTGCACGACTGGTTTGGTAAATACATTAGGTGAGTCTTCATCTTGTGATTCCTGGTTGGGGCTGCATGAGAACTTAACAGGGCGACTGCCAGTAGTGGCTGGCACTGATCAGGGGTGGCGGGGTGGGGAGTGGGGGGGTAAGGGGATTTAAAAAAAAAAGAAAAAAACGTACCTTACCACTGCGTCTCTCCGTCGTCTCTCGTCGGGAATGGAACAAGAAGCAGGCAGCCAGGCTCTCCTGACCAATCTCAACTTAGCAATGCAGCGTTGGGATTGGTAAGCACCCAGGCTCCCCTGACTAATCGCAGCGTTGTGATTGGTCTGAGCACCATGGTTTGGTGCTCAGCCAGGGACTGGGGGCCTGGGCATGTTCTCCATGCAGGCTGTAATGCAGCCTGCATCGAGAACATGTGCCACTAATGCTAATCTTCTTAAAAGAAGTGGATGGTCCACCAGACTGAAAGCAGCAGACGGATCCAGCATGACCAAAAGGCGACCCGTTTTTTCTTCTGCTGAAATCCAGGCCTTGTCCCAGAACTCAAGGAGAGTGAGTTCTGTGCCATGTTGGGCCTTTAGCCCAACTGCAGAGGAGATAGACACATGGCTGCCTCAAGATGGCTCTGTAGTTGGGAGCCCACAATTGTGGCGAAGACCACCAGTTTGGTGATTGATTGGTTTGTAGTTAGGCAAGATCGTAGGGACAAAATCTTTTTTTTAAGAACAGCATCACACAACCTTTTTTAGAGGGTCTGCCATGATTCCTTACTCAAGATAATTAAAAGGAGACAGATGGCAGCATCTATAATAGGAGGGAGCTGTCTAAGGGCCAGATGTATCAAGCGTTTTACCATTCGCAAATGGGCCAATTCGCAGAATTGGGTCATTTGCGAACGGTAAAAAGCCTTTTGGGATGTATCATCTCAAAAGGCATTCGCAAAATAGGGAATCGCAATTTTTGCGATTACCTATTTTGCAAATGCATTTAGGGAATCGCAATTTGCGGTTCCTTAAATGCAATGCTGGAAGCAAAAAAATATTGCGACCTGGCTTTAAGGAATCGCAAATTACCACCAACTTCAAGTTGGTGGTAATTTGCAAATTCCTAGAAAAATGCACTTTTTTGCATTTTTCTAGGTGCCAATTGGCAGTCATACATGCCCTTATGGCATGTATGTGCGCCACATGTGCACACATGCATATTTCAGGGGTGCAACAGGGTGTCCTTTTGGCCCCCTTGCACTCTTGAAATTGCATGCGCAATTTGCGAGTACCTATTGGGTACTCGCAAATTGCGCATGCAATTCCCATTCATTCCTATGAGACTCTAGGCCCATAGAAATGAATGGGAAGCCATTCCTTATTTGCGAGTCGCAAATAAGGAATGCGTAGGAATCGCAATTTTATTTGCGAAACCGACATACATTGCATTTTGCGAGTCCATAATAGCGAATCGGTAAAATTCGCTATTAAGGACTCGCAAAATACAATGTTGATACATCTGACCCTAAGAGTTCATTCTGGATCATGGTCAATATGAACATGTGTGTCAGGTAGGAAATAATGACTTCAACTTACTTTATGGAAATTGACTGCAAGGGAAAGCCAGAGTTCATGTCATAATTATAATGAGACCTAAAGAAAGGCTGTTTACCAGTTGCAGTCATCCTTTGCCTTATTTTGTTTATTGAATTTAATAAAAATGAGTACCAGTTGCAGTCATCCTTTGGCTTACTTTGTTTATTGAATTTAATAGAAAGAGGATATAGTATGAACTATGGACTATTAAGGGTTGAATTCCCGCATAGCAGAGACAGGAAGAGGTGGCATCAGTGACCAGTTGAAAGAGCACACTGAGGTGACAATCAGCCACATTATTAGGATTGGCACAGGGTGCTTCTTTTTGCTTCCATGGTGGCCATCTAGTGCTTTCTGATCTTTGCTAAATAGTCTCTCCTTGAGCTTGTTGATGGTGTCTCCTCCAATGCAACTCCAATCGTTGATTGGCCTGAATCATTTCTTTTAGCTGTATGTTAAACCAGAGGGGCATATTAAATTGCACCCTGGTTCAATTTGGGGCAGATGCTAAAATTGAGGATATATATGTAAAGAAAACAGAACATGTTTACTTGCTAGGCTCATCGAAGCTGGTTAAACTGTCTTTTAAAGTAGCGAGATTCTGACTCAACCAGGTGGCAGAAATATTGTATAAGTGTTTCTTCAGTGGATATTATAGAACTTAGGAGATCAAAGGAAGGTGGGAGCAAATACCTGGCAGTCTACTCAGTTGTTCTGGATTGCGATGTAAGATCAAATATGGTTTAGTCGATCACAAATAAATCTTAAAATACATATGGTACTAGAATATCATGGCCTAAATATTGTCTGACTAAAATATTGTTTCCTGAATATCATCCGCAAAAATATTATTCCATTGTAGTTAACAATAAAAGTCTACACACAATTGAGTGATATTTTTGTACATCTTATTTAGGCCACAATCTTTAAGTCAGACAATATTTTGCTTATGGATACCCTGAAATGCAACCCTTAAAATTGCATAGTAAAAACACTAAAACAGTTCAAGACTTACTTAATTTTATAGAAATTCTGTGTAGAATATAATCAGTTAATTTCCTATTGTTGCAATAAAATATGTACTCTAAGACATATCTCTGCAGTTAAAATATTATTTATTGCAAAGCACTTGACTAAAGAATCTAATAGTTCAAGATAGAAAAGTGCAAGTATATAATATATCTGATTGATTCAGGGATGCTGTCAAGCGTTATTTCCCATTGTTACTTTGCAAATACAAAAAAAAAAAAAATACCTATTGTAGTTTGCAATGAAACTGAATCACATATACATGGAGTACAGCCACCATGTGGAGACTCCCTTGGAGGAATGTGCAACACATTCAGGAACATACCTACCCTCAGAGGGGTTACCAGACATCTCACATATTCACTCCTTTCCTAGGGCAGGTAATTGTTCTTTATCTCCCAATGTCTTCATAAATATATACGTTCCAAAATATATTGTCCTCAAGTACCTTTTTTTCCGTTTCCACATTCCTCTTATTTTCATGTTGCAGGGTAATATTAATACTATCCTTCTTAGTTAGCAATTATGGCTCAAGAAAGGTATCTGGATATTTAATAAAGATTTGACCAAAGTAATCCATTTTATATGAACAAACTTTTAAATATTTTAATAGTTGTTGCAATATGTAATGTGTAAGGTCTGCCTTGGGATTCAGCTACAGTGAGTTCTATAAGGATAATGGTGCCAAAGCGATTTTATTTTAAATGAATAGAAACGATAGGTCCGAATATGCAACATAACTAGATTGTATTGGAGATTCAGCTGTACCCCTTTTCTCTTCAATTTGCAATATAGTTGTGTTGCTTTAACCTACAAAATCTACACCATAATGTAGCAGATGTAGCATTTTATCTTATATTTTTAACACAAACACAGAATCAGTCTATTTTGCTCCTATATGAAATAGAAACTTGAATATTGCAACATTCATTTTAAGGTCCTTCTGTTGTTAATGAATGGTTTCCAGTTCAGCAGGTAATCATAGGATATACACAACAGATACAACCAGTAACCATCTTAATCATTTTGTCTGACAATTTTAGGACAAACCTCTCCTAACTCTTCTCATGCCTACTACCCCTTTTAGTTAGCCTATATTCCCTGTCCATGTTATTTATGCTCTTTTCGATTTTGTACTATTTCAGCTAGGATTCCCTGCATTGAAAATGTGTGTAGAAATCTCATCCAAAGGCTGAGGGAGCAGGTCAATTGCTAGATCCCATAATCTTTAAGAGCGGAGAAGAACAAAAAGGCTAGATTGTTGTTGATAGCCAGAAAAAGAAATCTGTTAGTATGGAAATGGAGGTTAAAATACTAAACCTGATTTTTGCTCCGAAGAAGTCCCAAGGTTTGATGCAGCACCCCCCCTGAGTTTGGTCTGACCACCAGATTCGCATTGCTGGGGCTGCACCTCAAAATATTAGTTCACATGCACGTAACCCTCCCTTGATTGCCAGTGTAGGACATGGAAGCTCTTTGGCATATCAGCAGAGGCCAAATGCTTCTTCATCCTTCTTGAAGGTGAAGAACTACCAGAGCCTCCCCAGAAAATAACTTCATCCCTTTGACCTCTAGACCCTTGCCTCAACCTCCAGCAAATATTCCAATAGGTGGCCCGCTGTTAAACTAAAACAAATTCTCCTTGAAACTAAGCATGCCGAAAGGACCAGGAGACACACCTATTTCCCACACTCAGACCCAAGCTATTGATGCCAGCTGTAGCATTATAAATCTTGCCTCCATGATGCTAAAGCTGTGTTCTTTTCCTCCAAGCTTGTATTTGCAATCAATCTGGCCAAAAAACTCCCAAGGTGGTTCCCTCCTTTACTTCACCTGGCTGCATTGCCCCTCTAATTACTCCTTCTAACACACAATGTGAAGACCATGCTGCGAATGTTCTCAAATCATTTGCTCCTACCATGGCACCAGTAGGGAGGCGAGGACATCAATACTACTTTTAACTGTGGACATGTCCCTGACTTCGGTAAAAAAAAGTACTTTCTCTTGTACTCACGAAAGTTAATCTCTATCCCAGTGATCTTAAGAACGTTAAACTCCCAGACCTCTGCTCCCAGACTTTACTAAAATCATGGAGCATTTTTCTAGCCAAATGACTTGCACACACTCTCAAAAATGATGACCTCCTTCATTGGACTGAAGCCAGCTCTGGACAGAACACAGCATGGAGGCTACTTTGGTTAGCACAACTGATTTTATCTACCACAGCAGAGATTTTGGCAGCCCTGCTGGCCTCTTGCAATATTCCACTGGAACACTGACTGCAGAATAACATGCTACCGGAATATTATAACCAAATATCGAGGATCAAAGTATTGACAAGGTACGTATATATAGCTAATTGTAGGTTTATTTTACTTAACTCCACATATATTATACCTTAACATTATATATACCTTTAAGATATGTAAATGTGTAGTTAAGAATAGTGAATTTATACCTACCAATATGTAATTACCTTCTTAATGTTTTGGTCCTTGTAGTTATCGTCACCATTTTTGGGAAGCATGACGTTTCTGTCGTCACTATTTTGTCCGACAACTCCTCTTACTGTTGAAGGTCTCCGCAGCATTTGATACAGTTGATCACTCTATCTTAACCAGTCATCTTAGTAAGCTTCATCAAAATTAATCAGCCCTAAATTGGTTAATTTCCTTCTTCCAAAGTTCCTCACAAACTGTCTCCCAACCCCTGTTCAATTTCAAGGAATGGCTCATCTGGGGTGGAATACTAGAGAATTCTGCACTCTACCCTTTTCCATTCAACATCTCTTTTCTGCCCCTAGGAGAGACGATTATGAGGGGACATTCCTTTAGGATCTGGTGCCCTAAACTCCAGAACTATCTTCTACTGGACCTTTGTCAAAACTCTTCTTACTAGATCTTCCATAAAAAACTGAAAACCCATGTACTCCATTGAGGTAGCCTTTCCGTTCCTTTGCTGCTCTTCGTCCTCTTTCTTTTCTCTGTTGTATTTCTCCTTTTTCTCTTTTTTGTGTGCATATTTCTGAAGTTCTAGTGTCAGGGTGCCTGCAGGCAACAGTTAGCACTTTAGAAATCAATAAATACAATTGTTCCTTATATTCCCGTTCCTGCTATTATGGAGCAAGCATAATATTCATAATCGATTATGGTAATGGCTACAAATTGGACACTTCCGGCAATTTTAAAATTACTGTGGGTTCAAAAAATGTCAGCCTGTCTAGGGAGAAGTCTGTGAATGTTTGACCAAATTTCCAGAGTCGCAGTGGAAGCTTGAGGGCCCCTGTTTACCCAACAGAAGGCCTACAAAATGCTTTGCATTGCTCATCTGACTTTTTACTGTCTGAGTCTTTTGAAATTTCTTCTAGAGAGACTCCGCCCTTTCCCTCCCCAGCCATCTTAAATCTACCTCTTTGCTTCTTTTCTGTGTGTCTTGCTTCAGTCATTTTTAAATATGGAGGCAGAATGTTTTCTATTTTCACCCCTCACTCGTGGAAAGCACTGCTGCTTTATTTGAGCCAAGCAATCAATCACATCACCACTTATAAAGCTTTTAATCTCATTGCTTCTTTTATCCCATTTTACCCTGTTGACGTCTGTTTTATTTTTTCTCTTTGTGATACTCTGTAGATATGCCTGTCATTTCTAATGTGTGATCCTTAGCGTTCACAAAGAAACCATTTGGCCCATTGGTGCTGCATCAAAAGCCGGAGCGAAGTAACACTCCTGTGCCTGTGCGTCCGGCACAGGAGTGTTACTTCGCTCCGGCTTTTGATGAACTTTCAAGACGTGGTTGTAGGGCAGACCACGATTCCGGGCTGCACGCAAACAAAGATTATATTGCTTAAACTTGACAAGTCGAATATTATGAACAAAGGTGTGCACTTGGATACCCCCTTTTTTTTAAATCCATTGGTGCTGCAAACACATATTCTATTCTATTTTATTAACATTTATTTAATACCACCTCCTTCCATATGCCTGTGACCTCCCTTTTAATTCTTTTCTCTACTACTTCTTTTCCACTGTCATTTCGTGTAATCTAGGTGCAACCTATGGCACATCTCTCACTTTCTCTGCTTATGTATCCATCAGTGGCAACTGGCATCTATGGGGGGGGGGGAGGAGCGGGTGAGCACAAATAAAATTACAAAAATTAAATGAACACTTACCGAACTTGACAGGACATTCTCGCTCCAGACCTCCTTATCGCGACTGCAGCCTGGCCACCAGGAAACTCCCTTGACCAATCCTGGTACTGCTTTCATGTAGCATGAGAACAGCGCCCTGATTGGAAGGAGTGACCTCACTCGGCACTCCACAGTGCTCTGGAGTCCTGAACATGCTCTAACCTCTAGAGATGGTTAAAGTGTGCATGACGGCCGGCCAAAGAGACATGTGCACTTTAAACAGTCCATAGACAGCCCACGCTCCTCCCTGCTGCTGTCACTCGGCAGGCCCCGCCCCGTCCTGACGCTCTGTTGGGGACGGGCGGATGAAAAATAAAATGGTAATAAATTACCAATTTATTTTTCATCTCAGGGCATTTAAATGGGGCGATGTCCTCCGCTCCAATGGAGGAGCCGCCCCTGAATCCATTGTCTCCTGCATTTGCTGGTGTCAAATGAGCATCTGGAAACTCCATTGTCATTTCTCTTTTCTTGTCTGGATTATTGCTCAATTTTTCTTCTAGGTATCCCTCCTCCTGCTCTTACAACCCTACAATTGTTTTTTCCAGTCTGCTAGCCATCTTCTTTTGAAGCTTCCTTTTACAACTCTTTTATGCCCTTCTCTAGCTTCTCTGTGGATATTCACTTCCATGTCACTTTTCCACAATTAGCAATCTGAAAAGAAAATAAACTAGTAATGATTGTCTTTAGGTTTGCTTTCTTTGTTGTATCTTGTTATTGAATGTTTGCATAGTCATGTCTCATACTATATTTCATTTCTGTGAAGTAAACAAAAAAGAGATGCGTGTGATGTGTGAGATGCTTGAATTAATCTTAGTCCAGTCCAATCTTGTTTTTGACCAGCTTTACACTTTAGATTAGATCCAGCCATATGTAAAATAGGCTTGACCCTGCTCCAATAGGAACAGTCCAACCCAGTGGGCAAAATAGCAATGGACTAGTATGCAGCCCCGATTAATTACATCAAGCATTCCATTCATCACTTTTTTGTTTTCCTGACTGCAATGCCCTAAGTGCAATGGGTAACCCAGAAATGAGCCCTGCACTCCCTGGGCCACTGGAACCAAGCTGCACCTGACTGAAGAGGCCCAGTCAGGCCAAAACGGGTCTTGGATTATTTGTGTTCTCGTTCAGTGAGCATGTGGTTTGGCAGTTTGGGTTTGACTATTCCTAGTGGAACAGGACCGAGACTGATTTACGTATAGCTGGGTCTAATCTGAGGTGGCAGAGTGGGCAAAAAAATGATGGACTGGTGTGCAGCCCCAGTAATTACCAGCGTCTGAGATTAATTCAAGCATTCCATCCTTTACTTTTTTTTGTTTTCCTATGTATTTCCTTTCTTGTCACTTTTTTTCTACTGCTCATTAATTTTTGAATGCCACATAGGGCTGGCTTGTATTCCCTCACCCACTCTCCAAGAAGACCAATGTTGCTTATAAAAAAATGGAATGAACTGACCTTGCCAGCCAATCTATGTGTTTACCGCCTTTCACAGTCTTCTCAAACACCATCAACTTTCAACTGCTTTTCCTCCACATATTTATAGTTATGATGTATGATTCATTATTTTACATTTTTATTCTAAACCTTTTTCCCATGTCCAATATTTCCTAACCCATTTGGCAATGGTGCTCTAAAACACTTTAAAGTGAATCTATATGAGTCTATATAAAACTGAAAATGCAAATCCTTGCACAAAGTTATGTTTATACTTGAATTTGTGAGCAATCTAATTGTGGTTTTATGGAAGGGTTTCAAGAATCTTTGTGCAGTATGGTGATGCCGATTTCTGCGCCGCACCACCGAAGAAGGGTTCTGTGTGCTTCTTTTTGGCACACAAATATCTCTTAATGTAGATATGAACAATTTCTGTGACGCCAGGGGACGTATCTTGGAGCCTGCAGGGGGATTATTAACCTAGCCCCCAAAGCAACCAACCAGTATCAGGGATTTAAGGCAAAGTAGATGCCTCTCTCCCCAGTTAGGAAGATGGGAATCGTTGTGCCCTACAGCAAGCAGGCTTCTATCTTCTCATCTTCCGGTCGGCTCTCTTCATTAACAGTGGTTGCATCACTTCCTATAGGATGTAGTCATCTGTGAATAGTGAATTCCTCTAAGTGAATCTAGCTAGAGTTCCAGCACATTTCTTTCCTATTGTTTACAGCATCATGATCCGCTCCCTCCTTCCCAAAGCTGCCGTACTGCTCTAGTAAGCCCACAATGCTTCGTTCTCCAGTTTTCCAAAATGGCAGAAGCAATAATGGTCATGATTTTTTGTCTCCCACTGTCTTGCTTTCTCACTCCCTCTCTCTAGCTCTCTTTATCTGTCTTAATTATTTCAATAGTCCACCCACTCTGGGCCTCCAAGGATCAAATAGAAGTCCCACTTCTTCTAAGCACATCTACTTTGCCCTGTGGGGAGAAAGCCCCCTCCAAGACTGCAATGTTTCTTCCATTCAAAGAGGCAAGTTGTAAGGGGCACCATTGATAAGCAAACATACTAGTAATAGAAGGTAACTAGTGTGCAGGAAGACCTGTGGTCAGAGAAAGCCTTTATTAGTGTCAATTACTTCTCCTGCCCCCAGCGGAGAAGCTTGGCCAGTAAGATTGGGGGTGGGGGTGAACTTCAGATTTCCCAACAATCACGCTGGTGTATCTTGTGAAAATACATTATATGAGAAGCAGGGCATGAGGCAGTGCATTAGGAGTACTTAAAACACAATATCTTTCAAAATAACCAAACTTTTGTAAAAACTTCAAAACAGAGACAGGAGAGTGAGTGTGGGGTGTTTTTGTCTGTGTGTAAGTGCATACCCTAGGTGAGATCCGACAGACCATACCCAACTGAAAGTACTTGTACCCAACTATTTAATACAGAATACATTTTTTAGGGGGGATGTAACATCCCAGACACCCCCCTGAAGCTACGCCCCTGCCTGCCCCAGAAGGCAATGCGGTATGAATGGCCCTAATTACCTTGGAGACCTGGTGACCTCACCACCAGGAAACTGCAAAGGCCAACAGCAGAGGCTAGTTACTTCAAGGTCTGAAGTATGACGCCAAATGAAAGTCTTTTCAAGATGTATAATGTGTCTAATTATTGTTCTGAATCAGCCAGATGCTGTGATAATGGCTTTTAGACCTGTTCACCAGCTGGAATTAATTAAAAATAGCTTTTAGCAAAACTGCTTGTTTACAAGTGTACATCTTCTCACTTGTAACACAGCACCGAAGCTCATGTTACCTTTATCAACGTAAGTGTGTGCACAGCTTACATTTCAGGTTTAAGCACTAGGCAGCTACGCCTAAGATTTTCAGGCAAAGGTTCAGCTAACTTACAGAAGGTTGAAAGCAGCATTTTAAATGTAAAAAGAGGTTCAGCGTATTGTACACTTTCGCCTAGCAGGGCTTTTCTTGGGCTCGTTTTGCAGCATTTGTTCATAATGTGAGGGGGGCTTCCTTGGCAGGTGTACGTTTTGAATTTCACATTTAAGCAGCCTGAGCCACTTGTGAACATTTTACAGCTGATTTACAAAAACATTAAATATGCAAATGTAATTGCAAAACGTTTAAGTGTTTAGGGAAGTGCACATGCACGTTGGAACCTGTTTGGCAATTTAGAATTACCCAAAAGTCCAAAACACTAGCTATGCACAGAATGAAAATATGAAAAATCAAGGTATACACGTCGGAAAGAAAGCTCTACTGTGCCAGGCATGAAGTAACATTGGCTTGGTTCTCTGGTCTTTTTCCCAAACTGAAGTGAATGTTGGTGTCATCGATGTACATTTGGAAGTTCACCTGATAGTGCTTGAGAAGCTATGCCACACTGTATATGTAAATATGGTGCAAAATTTCCACTTGGTGATGCCACATAATACTGAGAATGTGGACGACTCCAATGATTCAATTTATTTTTATGCATGCATGTGTCCACCATAGCAACGCTACATTATATCATCTTTCTTACAAAAGCTGGCCTGGTTCAAAATAGCTCTATCATCATAAAGTTATAAAAGTGCCCCACAGGGATCCTAAATTGCACAATTACCAGGAAGTACTCTTGGCAAGGTGCTAGTGTGGTTGGGGAGACAATATGAACACTTCTGGGAGAAGGGCAGTATGAAGAGCTGTGCTCTACTCATAGAGTCTCTCTCATAAAAGGTAGGGAAATTGTTGCAGATTCAGTCAAAAGCTAGAGCTTTGTGCACCATCCTGGAAGTGTGGTATCTCACAATCGTCCACTGAACCCACTCAAGTCTACACTTGAAGTAAGCACAACTTTTGGCCCAGCCTTATTTTGCTCACATCTTATTGTCTTCTGTTTGATCGACTCCATTGAATTTGTCACTTATATTGTAATGTATAGTTAGGGCTACTGGAAGTTTGCGATTTAGTGGCTGCTGCGTTTTCCTCACAATTATGGATTTGCCACATTTGCCATATCATCCACCATCTGCTGGTAATCTGCGGATATTCACAAAACAAATTGTTTCTAGCTTAAACGGATCAAAGGTTACTTAAAACGGAGCAACATGCGTTGACGCAAGGTTAAAGGCCCTTCACAAGGGTTGATTGGTCTCCTTTCTGCTATTTATTGCTGAATTTGGCTGTCAAACTGGTACTAATTAGACTAAGAATACAGATTGTCCATGCCCTTGTAATATTGCGCCTTGACTACGGCATTGCCTTATATTCTGGTTCGCCCCTATGTGTTGTAAAAAGTTTACAGGTGGTCCAAAACGCCACTGCTCGTCTCCTCATGAAAATCCAGAGGCACCAGTCCACCAAAAAGGCTTTGGTGGAACTACAGTCGCTTGCAGTGGAGCAGCGAGTGCAATTTAAGGCCTTATGTATTATGTAAAGTGCACTTCACAACAAAGACCCCTCATTGTTAAGACCCTTAGTCTCCCCATATATCCCCGGTAGGCTCCTCAGATCATCCTCAGTACCCCAGCTGAATGTTGATAAAATTCTCAGGTCTCTGTGGTGAGGCCGCTCAATGGCCTACATGGCCCCTAAACTCTGGAACACCTTACCATTAGTTACACCAATTGGACCATGAACTCCACTTCCATAAGTCCTTGAAAACCTGGCTGTTTAGGAACTAGTTCCCCCTTCCTGTGGTGGTCTGGTGAAATGCGGTGTCAGGTCTAGCGTTGGTAGGCCTTCCAGTAGCCATGCGCTATACAAGAACTACAGAATAAAATCGACAAGAATAATTAGGTGAAACCTTTGCCCAGATTGTGTTAAAATGTATAAAAATGTCAAGATTATTATGTAATAGTACCACAAAATGTGCCACATTATTCTGCAAAATGTACCTTTTCTTGCTGCGTAGTTTATTCAGCCCTGCAGCATACTTTGGAGCTCCCTTGCCGCATAATTCCAGTGGCCATGTGTATAGTATGCTGAATCTCATGTGTAAAAAAAACTGTCACAAAATGCATTAACCAGAACAATCCTTTTAAACCATGGCACTTGTCGACAAGCAAGGCTCAGTGTGCATTTTAATCAGGAGAATATGCTGATCTTTAACAAAATATGGATCCTCTGCAGAATTAAACTCACAGAGCAATCCGTTCAGGAATCATATCCTGAAGCTATGAAGGGAAACCTTGAAAACAAAAGGAATCACAGGACCTGATCAACAGAGAATCACCTAAAGGCTGACAAGGTAGCGGCGTTACCTTTCATTCCCATTGAGTGCTTGTCTTAAAATAAACCAAGCTAAGAAATCTAGGCAGCCAATTAAAAATCTCCAAATTAAAGGGATTTGCTGCACAATCATTTGCATGCCATTATTTGTAGAAAGTGGACACCCAGACCTTGGTAGTATCGCTTACAACATGTCTGTGTTCTGGTGCTCATCGTCAATAGCAGGAGATCTCATTAAATGGTTTGATGTACAACGTTATCTTGATCCAGAGTATGAGAATGGCAGCATGCAAATACTTTTTTTTTTACTCTGTTTATTGAGTTTTGTTCAAACACAAAAAAGAAGCAAACAAAAAACCAGCATGATAATTACAGTACATAGGTAGATACATGTCTAGCAGCAATATTAGAATACAAAATTGACATCTCTAAGCATTGAGAGTATGCAGCAGTCCCACGTGCATTGCGTGAGGGAAGGGTCTGAATGTATGTGGAACACATCTATACAGCCAGGCATGTATACACTACATAATAGTGTCCAGCGGTCAGTTAAGCTGGACCATTGGCAGGGGTATGTGGAATGTTTGTAGCATCAATCGAATGTTCAAGGAGATACATCTTGAGGGGGGCCCAAATATCGCGGGGACGTGAAGTGGGAGGGAGAAGTTCTGCATATGTGTAAGTTTGGTCTTGCCAAAAGAGCATGTCTTTGATACATTCCTTAAATTTGGGTGCCCTGCCCGGGCCCCATCTGCATGCTATCCTCCTTCTAGCTAGTAGGAGACCAAATGAGATAAATTTGCGATATGTCAAAGGAAACTGTGTCGGATTTGATACAGCATTTTCTGGGCCCACTCACCTCCAATGGACCTTTTATTTTCCACCTGAGAGGTGATGGGAGTTAACATTTACATCAATCAAATTCAGTTAACAGTGTAACCCATTTAGCGACACAATAAGAACCAGGAATCAGTAGCTAGGGTTAAGAAGGTTTATTACAAATTCAGAATCAAGTTAAGAGACACGACTCTTAACACCACGCTCTAAAAATACAGAATAGCAACAGGAAGGCCCAACCTCCAGAAGAAATTGAGGCAGACCAATATAAGGCAAACAAGTTCAGTCACAGCAATACAAAAGATTAATAAAAGTATTTTTAGCTCAGAAAAGAGTCTGTTTTGTTGTCTATACATGGGTAAATCTAAATCACCTAAAGTAAAGTCCCAGCCAAAAGGATGGTTCTAAAAGTCTTCACCAAAAGTAAAATCCCAGCTAAAAGGATGGTTCTAAAAATGTAAAGGATCTAAAAATCAGGAATTTCCATAAAGAAAATTAGAACTAGGCAGGAAATAAGTAGAAAGGTGTCAGCATTTCAGAAGCTCAGTGAAGAGGCTCCTTGGGTTAGGTAAGTAAGTGTTAGCCTAAGCAGCACTCAACAGAGAAGGAAATCATAGAGGTCTGAACCTCTCAAAGTCCAGGGAAAAGTTCTCTAAGGGAACCTGAAGGGATCTGCAAGGAATGTCAAAGGAATCTGAAGGGACTCTGAATCTCCAACAGTGTGAACACTAAGCTATAACTAGGGCTACCGGTTTTATGGTATTTATTTTTTGAACATTTCCGTCTGTATTTATCCATATTTATTTTTTGCCCATCTTATTGGTATTTTTCCATATTTATTTTGTGTTTTGAGAATAAATGGGGAAGTAAAATGTATATTACTGCATTTATTTAACTGATAAACATGCACTCATACTTTGATACCTGCCACGTTTTAGCTAAATAGGGAGCTAAATATAACAGAACACTACACCCACAGGTAAATATTAGCATATGCCTGTATTTAAGGAAATGTACTGTTTTCTTTAACTCTCCATGATGTCTATCTGCTCAAATATTGAGTAGAATTCATCAAGGACAGCATGGAGAGTCACTCACAAGAAGCAATTTTCTGTAGTTTTCCGCTATTAAAAATAAATACAGACAGGAAACACATTGTTTTCTGTCTATATTTATCTATAAAAATCAGTAAAAACGGAAAACTGGGAGCCTTAGTTATAACACACAAGAGTCTTCTTTGGCAATACCCCTTTGCATGAATCATAAGGGGTCTATTGTCTTTCTCCACTTCTCACGTTGTAGACTGCAACAGTTGCAAAGTATCCCACACGGGACATTGGAACGACATCATCTTCTCACACACAAGCCAGGTTGCAACATTGCTGAATAGGCCTTTCAGTTAACACTCTGGCTCTCCATGTTCTTTCGTCAAGGTCTTCTTCTCAGGCTCATTCTCTCCATCACTAGTACAGTAGTGTATTTATTCGTGCGTACAAATACCTGCAAGAAGTGTCATGCTAGCAGAAAATTAAACCCAGTGTTTATGCAGCATGAAGAATTATAGGCTGATATTGTCACCTTAAAGTATTCGCAAGAGTGCACATTTAATATGCATGTGAACATTTAAACACAAATGAATATGAATGATCAGTACATTTGATTTACTTTACTTAGGGCATTATGTAAATCCTTTGGATAATCATGTGTAACTATGGCTAAGAACTGCAAATAAATGAAATATATGAAAAATTAATGCACACATTACATAAACTTTTGTCGTTTCAAGAGTGATCACATTCCACTTATATAAGGATGGTTTCTATTCAGTTCTAAACAGTAAATGTTATTCAATGTATTAAGGTGCACATTATGAAAGTCAAATTTAATTTCTATAGTGAATACATGTCTACTAGGTAAGGATGGTTTATTAATTTCTCGTTTAATGCAGTTAAACACATTGTTTGAGTAAATTCACTAGTCCTACAGTAAATGCACTTTAGCTATAATGTCAAGTTCAACACTTAATTTAAGATGGTTAGACCATAGAAGAATCATGTGCTAAATGCACAATCATGTCATGTATCTGTTATGAAGTTGTGACGTATTTGTGACGTGTAGAAGATGGGCAAAATTTCACTGCATCAGTTTGAAACTTAATATTAAACATTTGACAAATCAGAGCCTTTTGTGTCTTCCTCCTTCAGTGAAACACTCCTTTATCAGCAAGTTGAGCACCCATGATCTGGGTGAAACCTGCATTTCACAGGTTCCAATCTAGGCAATGCCAACGCTGTGTTTCTTTTTTTCTAACTGATAAAATAAGTACTATTTAGCGGACAACAATAATACATACTGTTTAGGTACAAGTCACACTGTGCTACCTAACCAGTTGTTGTTGTTATTATCTGTTATTATTATTATTATCATCATCAACAATATAAATTATTATTATTCACAATAGTAGTAGAACAGACATAAATAAGGCATAGCTATGTGCCCAGGCACTATCTTAGTATGTAGAATTCAGGGCAATGCCAGTTGCCAGTGCACTTGTGGGTGTGATTTTTGGACATGAGACTCCTGCTCTGTCCCCTGAACACTCTGGCCCTTGGCTCCCCAAGCCCCACAATTTTATTGTCTTTCCTTCTTATGTGTATGGTTTGGTTCCAGGGAGGCAGGCTGGCAAGCAGGCAGATTGGCAGGTAGACTGGCAATCAGGTCAGCTGTAGATGTTACAGGTGTTACAGGTGTGGAGCCATGTCAATGGGTCTTTCTGGTTGGTCGAGGCTCCTGACACTCAGGGGGCCCAACAGACCTTCTCGAGGTAATCCAAATCCCTTTGTCTCCAGAAGGGCCAGTCTTCATTTCATTTGTCATACTGCCCCTCAAGTTCCTTATTTTTTCTTTCTTCATAAGTGGGGTTTGGGGTGAGTTGGAGCGATGTGAATGTCAAAATATGGTGTACTCCACAAGTGGTGTTCCTCTGTTGCTTACTTAGACATGGGAGTGGTAAGTGGGGGTCGGGAGGTGAGCTTAAGAAACCCTCCTTCCCGGGCTGGAAGAAATCCTGCGGTTACTATGGTGCCATGCTAGCCACCGCTGCGAGTGAGCAGTGAGCACACGGATGGGCAGATGGGTACGGGCTGATGCAGCGAAGTGCTGATGCAGACACCTGAGGGGATGTTGGTAGGAGGGCTGAGATGCTAAGGAACAATAATAATCATTATCGTAATGTCTCAAGGCGTGACTTATGGCGTCATTACATGTTGGCCAGAGTTTGCAGTGGATATACCAGAAGGCTGGAATTATGTTTATCTGCATCTCCACTGCAAAGCCTGGTCATTACCAGTGTTTTCCCTGAAATGGGGAGCAACTAAATACCCTTGGATTTACCTGGTGCTTTTCTGAGCAATTTTTCAACATTTCAGCAAAACAAAACTGGTAAAGGGGGATAGGAATGGGGTGTTTCATGGGGGTCAGAGGTGATGGGCACGCTTGTGCCTGTCTTGCAGAGGCATTCACTGCTTTCCCTGGACTGCTTCAGGCAGTGGGCAGGGCTGTGCCCACTGCCTGAAGACTGAGAGTCCCACTGTCTCTGGGCCCAGAATTATTAGATCTGGAAATTTCAGACCCGATAATTGCTGGCCCTGAAACAATCGTAATTGCAATAACCCAACACGTAATGAGGGCCTATGAGTTGAATGGCAACAGAAATACTCTAATTTGTGAAGAAATTGCCAATCGCAGTGGTATACACTACCAGCGATTTCTCCTCCGAATTTAGCACATCCCCTACAACATTGAGGATTTTCCAACTGAAGGAGTCATCCGATGAATGATGTTACAATAGATTTCAAAACCCAATCAGACTTCATCAAATAAAGCAACATTATGGAATGCCTTTTGTTGGTCATTGTTAGAGATGCAAGACTGGGTCATGAAAATTGCTTTAGCTCTATACTGGTTGCCCCGTCATAACAGGTCCTACCATATACTCTCAGTGTCATTATGAGCTTGATTTTCAGACTTTAGTTGAAATGTGAATCTAGTTAAGCTCGCTCCTAATGTTAGACTTTACACCGTATAATAACAAAAAAGAACAAACTATTTCTACAGATATACTACCCCCATGAGCATGATGCTGTGGCTGCCCTAAATTGTAAGAGGGTTGGCTTGGATCCTGATTAGTTATGGTAGCTGTTTAATGCAAAAGTTGTGTCTGATGTTCCTTATGAACCAAAGGTTTGTGGAACCCAACTGCCTATGGTGGACTGTTGAAGGGGATATTATCATATTCATTTTGGACTATTTAAGTCTAGTCCGAGGCACTTTAGCAGTTTGAAACTGGGGTATGCAGCTTATGCTCTACAACTTACAACAGGGTTTCTGGTTCAGGTTAAAAAATTGTTACTGGGCTCTGGGACCTTAACATATCAGAAGGACATCATGTTGACCATGTTGGAGTCTTTGATTTTGGTATGCAGAGAACACGCTAACCAGATTTGCTCTAAGCATAGAGCTGATGATGACCAGGGCTGATAGGCAAACTGAGGCTTTAAGTTCCGGTGATGAGGGGGACTAGTCGACTAGATTTTCTCTATGCTTAGTGTATCATATGGGCAGAACTAGTGGCCATATTGCCAGGTTTTTACACAAATATGACAGTTTATAGTGGAGCCCTCTACTGGGTAACCATGTGCATGCATGAGTATTTGATCGTTCTTCAAGGAAACCTCATTGACGTTAGAAGAGAGGACTCCACTAGTAACTCAGATATTCTTGTAAAATACTGTACTCATTCACCAACTCCAGCACCTCCACCCCCCCGGAGTTTAACTAAACTATCATTTGTTAAAAGGTAATTGGCCATGAAGTTTGGTATATTATCTTTCCATGAAGCCTCCTATATCTATATAAAAAAAATGGCTTCCACCTTGAGTTAGTCAGATTGCATTTAATTTTTCTATTTTACACAACCAGCTACGTGTGAGTTCACAATATATTGGTGTTCTAGTGCGATGCACCTTTACATGTTTGTTTAAGACTGGAATTATTTTAATACCATGTTGCAGTGTTAACCCAATTTTAAAATACAGCGTTTTGTGCTAAAGGTGTATGTTAGAAAACAATTGTGAATACAATTGCAAAATATATAACTATGCTGAGAGCAGGCCGCGACTAAACCATGTTTCCTGTATTCTTAAGCTTTTTTATGTAATTTGTGGGCCCTGAGATATGTTTTACTGCTTGTTTTGTATGTAGAGTCAAAATACCTCATTGTACTACAAACCAACTCATCCCCTACCAAGTCTGGTGGCATTTCAAGTAGGCATTGCATGTAGGTGAGGTCGTCTGCTGACAGAGCTACAGATCAAAATTCTAACATTTCAGTCACAACTTTATTCTCCAGCAGGGTTCAGAATTTGATGGGACTCAATGGATTCTGTATATATCCCGTCATCTTTTACTTTTCAAAGCAAAGGCAGAAGGCACACCTTCTTTTGACAGTACCAATGAGAATGTGGTCAAATGTGACAAATGTGCAACATAGAGACATGGAATAGTCCAAAAGTCCTCATAATTCAGCTCCTGGTGCCCACACAATATTTCACACAGCCCCCGCCCACACCCAACAATGTAAATAAAAACATACATCATATTTGAAAATTGAAGGTGATGAAACTGCCTGCTAGACAGCGCCCACAGCAGCGCAGTAAAAAAGAATTTAAGATAGAATTGGTGCTTTCAAATTTACATTCAGCCAACCTCACATTTAACTAAATATTATTATTTGTTGCTTTTCCACATATGTGTAGGGTTGCCCCCTGACCAGTTTTCTACCAGTACTACTAGTATTTTGATGTACCAGCCTGAGTCGGTACACAAATAAGCAAAATCACCTAAAGCCAATCTTTTTTCTAGCCTTTAGCCATACGTACTTTAAGCGTCAATTATAACTACAAAAACCTTTTAACTGTTTTCTACAGGTGCCTTAATGAGCCATGCCTAATAATTAAAGTAAACAAAGACAGAAACGTCGTTACAAATGAATACATACGATTTTGTTTACAGTCCTATCCGGTCTTTGCACTTTTAAACAACAACTTATGGTCAGTATTTTTCTCTTGGAAACGTGGCAACCTTACTCGTGGGGGGGAACATGCATTTCTTCCCACGAACATTCAACATTTTAAACCAGAATTAAAATTGTGTGCATGTAGTTTGAATGGCACGTCGCTCTCCCATTTACGTAAAACGTCATGACCTCACGAGCGCCTGATATAACGCGCGAGCAATATTGGGCACACCAACATAATTGTGTTGCTCATTAGTATATTTCCAGCAGGCGCACAGCAAAGTTTCTAATCATAATATTTCTGATTTTACCCGCTCCGTAGGGCTCGCGCGAACACGGTGTTTTATCTACACCATCTACAATTACTTTCCCATTTCACACCAGGTCAGGTCATCAGTATTACAGCTCATCTTTGAGTAAATGACTTGTAAATTATATAGGCTTCAGTGTGCTGCTGCCGGGTCGGCATGCCAATGCAAACGATATTACCATGGTTACGCGGGCTGGAAAGTAAGGTGATTCACAATTGATCCTTTCGTGTCCTCCTCAACTCACAGTATGAAAGGAACTGGCACTCATTGTGGAGAATTTAATAGGGATTTGAGGGTTGTTTGTGTGTATGACATTTTAACCAAAGTCGCTGTTAGCGAAGGGGCCCCTATGCAAGTGATATATGCACCGCTGCGTAAAATAAGCATGGACGTGTTGCATGAAAATGATGGGGTTCAAAGGACTGGTTGCTGTTTCGCTAAGTATCTTTCCCGTGGGCATGCGAATGCATGCCTGCGTTAAGCTCCCACAGTAAAAGCAACAGAACTAAAACCCCTTTGAAAATTCGAGTGGCCAACAGAATCAGGCGGGAAAGTTTAGCGTTGATTGCACAGGGAGATGTTGACAATGATGTAGGAATTAGATCCGAATCTTGAACCCTTGTTCTTCTACAGAGAGTTCCATGTTTATTGAAAGGCAGAGTTCAACCGTGGGTCTGATATTCACACACAGTGGCAAAGCAAAGTGATGGGGCCCCCTGCAGAGAAGGGAGAGTGGCCCCTGATTCTACCATATCTCAAAGATATTCCATGGAATGGGCTGAATGGGGGCCCTTGGACAGTTGGGGGGGTCCCCTGAGGGGTTGGGGGCCCTCCAGTGCAACAGGGGCCTGCGTTACACCCCAGTATTCACGCATTAAAATGTATCTTGAAGAACAAAGGATTCTAGTTATGAGTGCAGTTTTTTCCCCAATCCATACATACATAGATGTTTGCACAGAAATATAAATCACATGTTTCATTGTAAATACCATATCCCCTGGTAACTTTATTTCTGGTCAAACCTGTAATTTTGGAAACAGTGAAATTTATCACACCTGGTGAATTCAAGACTCAGAATATTCATTTTAATCAGGTGCAGCAATTATCAGCCTCAAGTCCCGGTTGATCCTAATTAGGGATAAGGTGCAGGATTAAATAGCTCGCATTGAAGGGGTGGGAATGAGGTGTGTGGTTGGTGGAAACTGAAAGTAACTCTGAGCGTATAAATCTCGTGGCTGCACATGAATAGCTAGGTGAAACATTGGTAGTTAATTCTAAAACAGGGTGGTCTTAAGTTAAAATATTTTCTTGGGTTAGTATCAAATCCCCGTAAAACATAATATAAGAGTTAACCTCACTTCTGGTAAGGTATGCACAAATAACGTCTTCAGACAAAGCCACATTCGAGGTAATAACTGTAAATAAGTGTATTCCCTTGAGGAATTTTGGTCATAAGGTTGCCAGCATCTTACATACATGCACACAGACTTTTGATTTATTTATTTTCCAGGTTGTGGCTGGACGCAAGCTATAGTGTAGGACCAGTGCTTAATTTGAGCCGTCGGGTTCCGGTGCTCCGCACCACCACTTAATTAGTTTCCGGAGCTCGTCACCAACACTTAATTGCCAACACTGCACTTATACCAGTCTGCCACATGGTGGCGCTGCTCATCTAATTTTGAGATGAGCATAACAACGGGTGTTTATGAATACAATACACAATAAAAATTACTAATACCTGCCTCCTTTAGCTTTGGGGACCTGCAATAATCTAAACTGACGCACTTGTAGGCGAGAGAGATGGTTAGTAGTTGTTTTCGCAGCGATTACAGGGGCAATGGGTGGCACAAGTTGCGGTGCCTCCTGGTCAGAGCCCTGGCACTTATTATTTTACAAATTAAACACTGTGTAGGACTAAAGGCAGTTCTAGGCCCCAACTAAGGGATCGGGGACTGTGCTGTAGAGGAGTAACCATGATGGATTGTGAGACATGAGGAGAAATAAGGAGGAAGAAAAGCATAGGAACATAGTGGCAAAGAGAGAACATAGAGCTGAAGAAGAGCAGACAAGAGTGAGCCAAAGAGACAGGAAGTGTGGGAGTGATGCAAGAAAGAGGCAAGAAATGGCAGCCTTGGTATTCTGCAACACCAGCATTTTACCGTAATTGTGCTGGACTCCTAAGAATAACTTTTAGTCCATGGTTTAACGTTTGCTTTGTTTTTTTCTTTACAAATTAAGTGCTGCCACTAAGGTACTTGGAAATAATCAATATGTGTGTTTCCACACTGATTTCCACATGTTTTTACCCTACTACAGAGACTAACAAATGTGTGCCATTGGTACAGCATTTTGTTCATGTTTAGCTTATCTTTGCCCTGGCAGAAGGGAAATCTGTGGCCAGATCCGATCAGCCCTGCTTTGAAGGATCAATTTACCCAAAACAGCTTTAGAACACCCTATCCACTTAGCACATGTAGCCCCAGTTGTGTTACTGGCATTTTGGGCTCCATCAGTGTGGTGTAACTTAAGTGTAGTCTTTGCATGTAGCAAGCAAGTGGCCCCAGTTGGATAGACCCATGCTATGTTGTGAAACTCAATATACATATTTTAAATTGATCAAAATGCTTGAGCCAATGCTTCTTAACCATAAGGTTAAAATGGAACCTTAACCCAAAATGTCACTTACTGTGCAATTTTCATGAAAGTGTTAAATGGTCCCACCATTTGAAATCCTTCATTCAAAGACTCATACTTGCTTTAATGTAATAGTTCTTTATTTATGTTATGTTATGTTTTTTTTATTTTTTATTTTTTATTTTTTTTAAAACAGAGTAAATTTTAATAAATTACTTGACACCAAAACAACAAAAATCCAATCGGTAGAAACAGAGGTATGAATTTTTAAAGTTTAAGGTAAAAACTAGCGCCAAAAAGATCAAAGTGCCAACAGCAGACGTCTTGTTGCACGAGACAGGGCAAAGTCGAAAAATATGGCTGATCTCGATGAAGTGCGGGTTGGATACAAGAAGTGGATTGGGCCCGGTTGGCACTTATCTTCAGACTTCGAATAACTTTTTTTTTTTTTGAAAACCTTTATTAAAACAATGAGATGTCATCCACAGCAGAATGCCCACATCCCTGAAAGGGCCGGCACGGCATGGCAATGTTCAAAGAGTTACTTCAACAGGAAGAGGGACCACACAGCATGTCGCCTACAACCACATCGGGCCGGCCGCGTCAGATGACATAGGATCATGGTAAAAGAAATAAAACAGGGATTTCAGTGGAGGTGAGTGGTGTAGAACGACATCCTGCAAACTACAACTTTCCACTCTTGTATTGTGTGTTCTATACCTATATCTTGTGTGATATAGCGTAGTTCATGCCTGGAACTATGGAGTAATATGTCCAGATAACCCAGGATCCACTGTGCAGCGTGTGTGTCGCCTTGGGGGGGATCATGTCTCACCTATGCGTCTCATGTCCGTGGGGTAATGGAGGGGGGGGACGGTGAAAGCGTGTCCTCAGCGCGTTCCAGCAAGTATGTCTGCAGAGGTGCCCAGATATCCCGGGGTCGGGAGGAGGGAGGCAGGAGTTCAGCGTATGTGTGTAGTTGTTCTTGGCAATAAATGAGATCTTGGAGCCAATCCTTAAATTTTGGTGCTCTCCCTCTGCCCCATCTGCAGGCTATCTTTCTCTTAGCAAGGAGGAGTGCGATGGATGTGTATTTTCGGATGTGGGTCGCTATAGGTGCTGTGTATCCCAGAAGTGCAGTCAGAGGGTCCACCGGGATGTGTGTGCCAGTCATTAGGTCTAATGCCGTCATTACCTCCGTCCAGAATCGACGGATTGGTGGGCAGTCCCAGGCTATGTGTTGGAAATCGGCTCCTTCACTGCCGCAGCGGTCACATTTGTCATTGTCTCGGAGGCGCAGGCGGTGTAATCGCGCCGGAGTGTAGTAGAGTCGATGTATGAATTTGTAATGGAGGAGGCGAAATTTGCTGCTAGCAGAGATTTCCCCTGTTTGCCTACAGCAAAAGGACCATTGATCATTCGTCAGGGGATGGCCCAGTTCTGTTTCCCATCTAGTCTTTGCTAACGGGGGGTCATATTCCCTATTGTCCTGTACTGTACGATACAATAGTGAGACAACATGGGAGGGGGTAATTTGTTGTAGGAGAGCGTGCAGGAGGGGCATAATAGGGGGTTCCTGAGGGAAACAAGGAGTAAGGGCTTTTACATCCTGTCGCAGTCTGATGTAGTAGAATCGCTCCAGGGGGGAGGGGGTTGTAAAGCCAAAGAATTCGTCGCACATGCAAAATTTATTTTTTGCGTAGAGCTGTCCCCAGGTATGTATTGATAGTTTGCGTAGCATTTTACGGCATCCGCCCTCCCGTGTCACCCGGACATCCTGCCTACCGGCCAGGGGAAGGAGGGGGGAGTATAATAAGGGGGTGCGTGTGATATTTGCTAAATCTCGCCATGCGCTGGTGGTGCATTGGACGGTGGTGGAGGCGTGGCTTCGCGTGACTGCAGGGGTGCTTAAGTACGCAGTGCTGGGGGTGGGGTGCATATATCCGTCTTCGATAGCCAGGTGTGGCATATAGGGGGGGGTGCATCCAGTAGGAGGCGAAGTGAGCTTGAGCACAGATAAAGTACAGTTCCAGATCTGGTATCTCCATTCCGCCCTCACTGAAGGGACGTGTAAGGACCTCCCAGCGTAATCTGGCCTGTTTACCTCCCCATATAAGTCGAATGAGTTGGCCTTTAAGGGTCGAAAAGAAATGGCGGCTAGGGGCATAGGGGCATAGGGAATATTTAGAAATAATTATAATAGTTTGGGCAGTATAACCATTTTTATGAGGGCGGCTCTTCCTGCCATGGATAATGGCATTGCGATCCAGCGTGTGATTTTGTCCACCAAGGAGTTCAGTGCGCTGCCGTAGTTAGCCTTCATTAATTCTTCGCGGTTGCGGGATATGACTATCCCTAAATAGGTGAGTGTATCATCGCACCACGCTAGGGGGTAGTCCGTTCCAAATCTGGGAGTGGAGTCAGTAAGGGGGTAAATTTGGGATTTTCCCCAATTTATGTTTACTCCGGAGAGCTGCCCAAAGAGGAGGAACTGCCGGAGGATGGGATTCAGGCTCACCTCCGGGTGCTGCAGATAGAGGGTAATGTCGTCTGCGTACAATGAGATTAAAATTTGTCGTTCAGGGTAGATGAGAGCGTGTGTGCGGAAGTGTTGGCGTATCTTGGCAGCCAAGGGTTCGACAGCCAGAGCGAATAATAAGGGGGACAGGGGGCATCCCTGCCTGGTTCCTCTGGTTATAGTGAAGGGAGCCGAGTGCTTTCCATTAATCCTTATCGTGGCCCGCAGGCCATTGTACAGTAAGTTTATCCAGGCCAGGAATGGAAGGGGGAATCCCATGCGTCGCAGCACGAAGGCTAAATAGTCCCATTCTAGGGAGTCGAATGCCTTAGTGGCGTCCAAGAAGATGGCAGCGGCGTTGGTGTCGGGCTCTATATCGTGGAGAATTGCAAAGAGGGTGCGCAGATTGTGAGATGTACTTCTAGTCGGCACGAACCCCGACTGGTCAGGAAGGACCAGGACAGGCATGAGGGGCCTAATGCGATTGGCGATTAGCTTAGCTAGGATCTTGGCGTCCACATTTATAAGGGACAAAGGCCTATATGAATCCACCAGCGTCGCTGATTTCCCCGGTTTGGGCAGGGAAATGATAAGCGCTTCACGCATCGATGGAGGTAAGATGCCTGTTTCTCGGGCTTCCTCGAGTACGTGTCGTAGGGCAGGGATGAGAAGGTGTCTGAATATTTTATAGAACTCGGCCGGAAGGCCATCGGGTCCTGGGGCTTTGCCCGACTGTAATTGCATAATTGCAGAGGTTATTTCCTCATCTTCATGGTGGGCTAAGAGGGCCTCTCTCTGGCCGTCCCCCAGCCATGCAATAGCTGTGTCCTCGAAAAATGAGGTGAAATCCTCAGGCTGCCTTCTATGTGTCTTATACAGTTTTTTGTAAAACCTCTGGAAGGTGTCTACTATCTCAGAAGTGCTCCGGTGGAGCTGACCCTCTTCATCCTCTATTTCTAGGATCGTGTTGGCAGATTGGGGGGGGCGGATCACTGAGGCTAGCGCTTTCCCTGGTCTTTCTCCCTCGCCATAGCGTCGGGCCCGGTGATACTTCCCTCTAAATTTACACTCCCTTTCCGCCGTTTCTTGGTAGTCCTTGAGGAGGTCGTGTAGCTGAGCTTTTTGTTCCGGAGTGGGTGAGGCCCGGAGTGCCCCTTCTGCCTGCTTAATTGTTCTCTCTAGTTTCTGTAATGTATTTCGAATATCTTTTAAGACTCCGCCACTTTTAGCAATGCAGATTCCTCGCATGGTGACCTTAAAGGCTTCCCATACGGTAGAATATTGCGAAACCGAATTGTCATTTCGGGGGAAAAATTCGGATATTTCCTGCTCAAGCTCATCTTTAAATACCGGGTCTAATAATGATTGCGGGTTGAGTCTCCAGGAAGAGTATGGTGGGTCTTCGTGAGGTGGCGTAAGGGAGAGAAGGACGGGTGAGTGATCTGAGTATGTGCGTGCGAGATGAGATGCATGTGCCAACCAGGGTGTCAACCCTTTGTCTATAAGCCAGCCATCGATGCGGGACCAGGAGGAATGAGCAGTGGAATAACAGGTCCCCTCTCGGGCTTGTGGGTGTAAGGTCCTCCAGGCATCCGTGAGACTATGTTCCTCTATAATACCTTGGAGGTTCTCCTGCGCTTTGGAGTAGTGGCGAGGTTGTGGGTGTGATCTGTCCAAGACCGGGTTGATGGTCACATTGAAGTCCCCTCCCCATATAAGGTGTGTGGAGCCTATATCCATTATTTTGCCCCAGAGTATGCGGAAGAATTCCGGGTCGTCAGTATTGGGCCCATAGCAGGAGACTAGTGTGACAGATTGTGCGGCAAGTCTGCCCCAGAGAATACTATAGCGGCCCTGCGGGTCCCCATATGAGCCGATGGGGGTGTATGGGGTCGAGCGTTTCACCAGAATGAGGGTACCCCGGGCATAAGACGAATAGGATGAGTAGCATTTGGTAGTGGCCCAACGGGCTGCAAAGGTGGGGGTTGGGTTGGGGGCGAGGTGTGTTTCTTGAATCATGGCACAGTGGATATTGTGTCGTTCTAGATATGAGAGGATGTGGCGGCGTTTGCGAGGATCCCCCAGCCCTCTGATATTCCAGGTTAAAAAGTTGTATTGGGTGGGTTTAGGACGTGTCTCCATTTGTGTCTTCTAATTCTGGTGCATGAAGTATGTTAAGGTTATATTCTAAATTATCTGCATGAGCAGATTCTATTGAGGTGGAACAATAACACTCTATATAAAACCGGTCCCCATTACCTCCCCCCTCCCACAACAGCGACCCAATCTCGCCGTGGCCTATCCCTCCCCCCTCCCAACAACAATTCGTAGCCTTTTCCCCAACAGGGGCCAGAGGGCTCAACAAATTTCCCATTTATGATACGAAGTACTTAGGGTTCACCTGATGGGTGGCTTCTAGAGGGCGGACAAGTTCTCCTCGCCACAACGAGGGTGCTCGGGCAGTTCGTATAGTTTCATCTCGGCGTAGGTTGAAAGGTATTCCTATGGTTACATGGATATAGTCCACAGGGCTCTGTGTTCCCAATGCGGCTCATCCTTCTCAGAGTCCAGCATCAGGACCCCCCTGCGGAAGAGGACCCCGCGAGCTCGGCTCCAGCCCCCTCCACCCAGCCAGCCCACCCGGATGGCACCGAAGGTGTCCAGTGGACATCCGCTGCAGCGGCTGCGGCCAAGTCTCGCCGACCTGTCCCCACCGCCCGTGGTCGGCGGTGTCTCCCCCGGTCTCTCCGTAGGGGGGAGGCATCGACATCAGCTTGTCTGTCGTTCCGCAGGACTTGACCGGAGTGCCACGGGCCAAATCAGCGGACATCTCATGGCCGGGGAGGGGGGGGAGGGCGTCCGCACGCAGGTCCCACACAGGTTGCAGAAGAATGGGAGGATTATTTTACAGGTTTTTTACTCGACGTCCGATGTGTTCCCGCCTTCCGCGGGGTGCTGTGTTGGGGACCGCTGATCCGACGGTATCTTGGGCAAGGTTTTGAGGAAATCCTGGGCGTGCTGTGGGTTTGTGAAGAAATGCTGTTTTCCCTGGTGTGTTACTTTCAGGCGTGCTGGGAATAACATGGCATATGGCAGATTGTGTAGTTGGAGTTTTTTCTTCACCTGTAGGAATTTACGGCGTTGGTCTTGGACGGCCATAGTGAAATCAGGGTAGATTGATATCGCCATCCCTTCATATGTTAGTCGTCCTTGTTCCCTGGAAAGGCGAAGGGCGGTGTCCCTGTCGCGGTAGTTAAGTATTTTGGCGACGATGGGCCGGGGAGGAGCGCCAGGGGCCGGCCGATTCGCCAACGAGCGATGCGCGCGTTCAACGATCAGGACCTGTGAAAATGGTTCCCTGCCAAATAGCGCGATGAGAAGTGTCTCAACATATTCTTCCATCCTACCGGTGGGTGTTGATTCCGAAATTCCCAGAATTCTGAGGTTGTTTCTCCTCGAGCGGCTCTCTAAATCCTCATTTTTGGCTGCTATTACTTTCAGGAGTCGATCCATCTCCAGAGTGCGGCTCGCGGTAGTGGTGGATGTATCTTCTAGATCTGAAATCCGCCTCTCTGCCTCCACCAGCCGGTCATCATGCTTCTCCACTTTGTGCGTGAGGCCATCTAGTCTGGTATTCATGGAGTCCATTTTGGATTCAATGGAGGTTAAGCTCGACTGCATCATCAGCAGCAGCTCCTTGAGATCCGCGGTGGAGGGGGTCGCCGCCTCCTGTTGGTCTTCGTCGGGCGCCGATTGGGATCGAGCCGATTTGCGGGTATCGAAGTTTAGTTTGGGCTGCCGCCCGTCTGGCTTCCCCATAGTCTCAGAGGATGTGGCCAGGAATAGTCGCAATCCAGGGAGTGGGAACCGGTATGCGCCCCTGGGGTCTCGCCCGTGGTCCTCAATGTAATCTACCGTCCAGCCTCCCAAGGGTCCGGTGTCAACTGGGAGGTCGGCGGCGTTGGATAGTGAAGCTTTTTGCGGTCATATGCTGTGTCCAGGGGTTCAGTGGCTGATGTTTCGGGCCGGTGTCACTTCCCGGATGGTGCCACGTCTCACTGGTTATCTCCTCCGCTGTGCGCACAGACAGGGCAGTCGCAGCTAACTCCCCCGCACCGCCCCAAGCTCCAGCAGTAGTGTTCTGTTACGGCCGCGTGCAGGTAGGTCCCAGCACCTGCGGGTCGTTTAGCGCCCCAGGAACTAGGTGCCAGGTCGTGCGGTCTCTCACCGGCGAGGGGCGGTATGGCGAGTGCGGCAGCCCCAGCAGACCGTGGCCTTCAGAGCATGTATTTTAACGCCCTCGAGTTCCAGGCTAGGTCGGTCAGGCGTCGCTGCGGGGTCCCTCCGGGCGCGCTGTAAGGGCCGACGGCCAGGGAGGTCCCAGCGCGGCGCTCTCTCCCGGTCCCAACAGCGTGGTCCCTCTACAGTTGTCAGCTAGCTAGAGGAGGCCCCAGGGGTCCACCGTCCCTCAGCACCAGCGGGGGCAGGCAAGGATTGGGCGCAGCCACTTCCTACCTTCTCCGCAGCGCCGTCCTCGGGTCCTCCTGCAGTGTTTCCGGGCCTCAGATGGCGGCCCCGGCAGCGGCAGCACCTCCTCGCCCCCTCCGGAACCGGAGCGATCCTCCGGCGGGTGATCGCACAGAGCCTCTGTCGGTTCCGCAGCAGCCGCCCGGGAGCGGCAGTTGTCCCGCAGCTCTCACTCAGCGGCTAGCCAGCACAGCCGTCGCCCACCGGCCCCGTGTCCTCCTCCGCCTCAGACCGGGCCAGCCTGTCGCCACTCCGTCCCGGGGGGCCCCGGGCCTGGTGTATCCACGCGACGGAGCGGGGGCAGGGACAGTAGGGGCAGCGTCGACGATCGGCAGCCACCGGGCAGTCAGCAGCCCCCGTCCGGTCTCCGAGTGGGTCAGACCGCCATTTTGTCGTCTCTGCCAGATATGATGTCAGTTTCAGTTTAACCCTCTTCTGGGTCTGCGGCAGTGTTTTCGGGCAGTGCGGTGGGTCCTCTGATCTGTCCCCTCTCTGATTTTGCCAGTGGTGTACGGATTCTTCCGAGGATAAACAGGATTTTTTTCCGGATCTTGGCCCGAGCTGCAAGAGCCTCACATAGGTGCGGCCATCTTGCTTGGCGCCCTCTAGCGCCCCCCATGTTATGTTATGTTAATTTTGATTTGTAGAGCGCCTAATACCGACAGGTCTCTAAGCGCTGTGAGGAGGTTAGCTAAAGTTCCGAAAGTGAGTGAGTGTTAGCCTCTGAGTGGTATATATTATGATATATTTCACAACAAATATTTGCGTACACCATGTGTCATTCCCAGGGCCAGATATGAAAAATAGGATGCTTTGCTTCCCAATTTTAGGATGTCTTATTTTAAATTCACCAACACTAAATTCCATCACATAAATTTATTGTTTGACATTTGAGGCGCCATTTTAGGAATTAACAAAGAGCTCCAATTCTCAATCAGTGATCTGGATGATTACAAATTAGAGTATGAAAATATTCCCTTGTGAAAGCATCATTGACTGAAAATAATGTAGAAAAATAGTGACATTAAAGCCACCAGAATGCATCAAGGATGGTCTATACATTCTGGGCTACCAGATGTATTTAGTAACATACGTAGCCCAGTTGAAGCCTCGGATTGGCATACAATTGTAATATAAAAGATACAGCAGTGCTTTTCCAAAGACTATGGGGCCGATTCCGATCTCGGCCGGTAGGGCTCCGAATTGGATTCGGCTTAACCGGATCCGATTCGGAGCCCTATTTCCTGACCGATTCGTACGCGCGTCCGGGCGAGCGAGTACGATGCGAAATCGCCGACCGACTCATCCGGGCGTCCCGACTGCTCCGACCGACTCGTTCCCGGGTCTAACCGCACCGACCGACTCGCTCGGACTCGACTCGCACCGCGCAATGGAGACGTTCCCCGGCCGGGGAAGTACGATGCACGCCGCGAGCAGTCCGACCGAGCCACGCACTCCGGCTCGAAAGAGCAGTCGGAGCCGTACTTTGGGGGTCCGTGTCGGACCCCCCTGTATGCGTAGCCGCGCGAGTCGCACACAGGGGGGACCCATGGGTCCCCCCTACCTGTGCGTGTACGGCGCGAGTCGCTCGCCGCGTACACGCTGTAGGGGGCGCCCTTGTCCGCCTCGCACCCATTGAGTCAATGGGAGCCCGCGTACGCGTTGTACGACCGGCTCCCATTGACTTCAATGGGAGTCCGACCGACTCGAGTCCGATGGCATACGTGCGCATCGTACTCGTTCGATCGGGCTGCACGGGTCCGATTCGGTCGGAAATCTCTCCGGGTCCGGCTCGGTCGGAGAGATTTCCGGCCCGAATCGGAATCGGCCCCTATATGTTTATCATTCAAAATAACACTTACTATTTGAAAATTATCAATATCAGGCAGTGATAACAATTGTAATTAGTCACTTACATCAGCTTATTGTTTCAAGTAGTACGGGCATCTGAAAGCTGAAACATTCCGCCCCAGCTCTACAGGAATTTCATGTCTGCCTGCCTCTGCATTTGTTTTAATAAATGTGGTGCATTTTAAAGTTGGAAGGGAATGAAACTAAATGCAACACAAAAAGTTGATGGACGGTATGTTGAACATTGTCAAACATTCACCCCCAGTCACAGATCTGGGTTTAATCCATCGTTATTTTGCTCGCCACGCCATTCCAGTTTTTACCCAGCCATATGCAAATCAGCCCAGGATGATTGTTTCCAGTCCAGGGAGGACATGGCCTGGCAGTTCGGGATGGACTGTTCCCCTGAGGAACAGGGTCGAGATTGATTTGCATATGGCTGGGTCTAAACTGGAGTGGCATAGTGAGCAAAATAACTATGGATTAAATCCCAGATCTGTGACTGGGGTGAGTGGTTGAAAAGTTTCAGCACTCCGTCCATCATCTTGTTGTATTTACTAGTGAAAATAAATGCACATCAGTTGGGACCAAGGCAGAGAGAACTGGGAACAAATTCACCTTACCGAAAGGCTCTGGCATATTTTCTTCCACAGGTTAAGAGGCAATTAGTGCTCTCCACCTATTTCCCTATCTCCTTTGCTTTGAAGACCTTTGGATAACACCTCAGATGAGAGTAAGAGAAATTTATCAGATCTTCAAGCCCGAGAATTCTCCAGAATGTTTTCAGGTTTCTCAAATTTGTGGTAGGTAGATTTTGAAAGTGGGGGCCTTCGATGCCCAAACTATTATAGCACATCTATCAGGAGCTGTGTGGAGGCGACCAAACACATTCAAGCTCTTGAAGCTTCACAATGGGTATGGAAGGTGCTATATAAAAACTCATAACATAACATTTCAGATAGTACTCAAAGCAATTAAATTTACAAATGTTTCAGAGATATGTTCCTGAGGACAGAGAACATTGTAGAAAAAATCTTCAAATATTTTGACCTATAAAGTTGTTTGTCCAAAGTCTGCCGTAGCACAAATAAACACCATTACGTCCCATTATAGAAATGTAAATTAGGGCAGTCTGAAATGTCAGCCTAAGTGGAACAAAATGAGCTAAATATCCATCAGGCTTAACAGGTCTGAAGCACATTGGCACAATGTCATTGCATCCAATCCGGAGGATAGATCTTAATTTTAAAATGTAGGCTACTTTCTTTTCATAATGCTGAGACAGTTGTCAGTTCACATAAGGAGCGTGAGTCAACCATCAGATAACTGGGTACATTGGTTAATAGGTAGATTGAACGACTATTTGATAGCTGGCCGAACGTACATATTAAGTACAATATATTTGGTTTGGAAGGCTATTCAGGTTTGGCAACTTGGTGACTTCTATAATGCTCTTGTCATCCATGATGGCGGCATATCTTTTTAGGTTATGCCAAAATTTGTGATCCCAGACATTTCATGATTCACCTTGTTGCTGGAGTATGAATTTACCTTGAAAAAGCAAAAGACAAGAGGCATTTGGCAAAACAGGAACATTTGGTTTAATCAAACTCTTCGGCCGGGAAACATCCACAGAAACGGGTCTGAGGACTGTCTCAACATACATTCGTTCTGAGTGCATTTATAAACATTCTTTGGAGCATCGTAAAGCGATTTAGATCTTTTTTTTAGAGAAAGGAATGCAGGCCGAGTCATGGAGTTGTAAATCATGCCACCTGATAATGAATGCAGGTGGGTCTTGACATTGCGTGGACATAATGAGGACCAGTGGGTGAAGTGTCCAGATGTCTGGTATGGGGAGGGTGTGATCGCTGCGTGTACTGTGTGTGTTGTGCTCTGACTGCCTGAGTTCTCCTAAATTCATGTGGCATCTATTTTTATGGTGTTTTAGGAACCCTGCACCCCTCTGGTCATATGTGCTTTATTGGGGGCAATCTCCTGGGAACATTGTGGTGTTGCTACCTATCTGTGGGACTAATCTAGATTTTTCTTGTTCACGTGTTTGTCCAGCTGATTACATGCCACCCCACCTGTGATCTGTCAATCAGTAGCCTCAGGCCTAGGTCGCAGGGCCACCCTGACCACTTATTTCTTACTCGGGGTTGATGGAGATGTCATCTCGGGAGATTTCGACAACAGTGTAAATTGACATCAATATTAACAGCCTCAGTTGTGCTTACTGCAAGTACAGCACGTTTGATTTTCTCAGTGTTGACCTAGTGAGAAATTATTCTGTGGCTGCCAAAGCAAATTAGGTTTCCTTTATGGCAGTTTTTTTTAAAGAAGATATATATGAACAATTTTTTCTGTGCTGCTCGTACGGTCTGTTAATGTTCTCAGTCAAGGACCTTAATTAAAGAGAGAAATCTTATGCCATATTGATGCCCAAAGCAGAGAAGTTGGTTTCTACAGATTAAATCTGTACAGTGAGATAAACCTATTGGTGGAATCTCTTTAAAATTTCTTTCTCCATACAAGCAGTAAACCGATGAAATTCACTTCCGGAAAAGACAAAAATGTCCAAGATCACTAAAAGTGCAGGATGGAAGTAAAGACCCTACATTTTCCTAACAAAGGATGCAATGTCATATTTACCAATAAAATGTGTCTGTGGGCCACAGTAACACAATCCTTAGATTTATTCTCATCAATGATGGTAGGCATGACCACATAAACAACTTTCTCTCTTTCTACTGCATTCCATTCTAGTCATAAGCACAACTACATGATGTCAGCAACACAAAATGTGTATTCCACTACTCATCACACCTGAGTCCAAAACACTTCCCCATGGGTACAGCGCATAACCTTCCAAACATACTCTAAAATCACTGTGACATAAAACTCATGCTTTCCATCCCAAACACCTTTTCCCTCAACTACTTCCTTAAGAGAAGTGGCCAGTGTTACAACAATAAGTGCACCACACTGGTCAGCACATATAACACCAAAACCCTGTGACACACTCGTGACAAGAGGCCTTATTTCATAGTTTTAATGTTAACATTTAAACCCTAGATATAGATCCACCAATACGATATATCTGAGATTATATAAGAGTTTGGGAACACAGAATACCGTCCTGTGGACCTGAAAATGCATGTTTATTTGAGACAGTTGTATATTAATTTTCATGTCCTAGAGAAAGATATTATCACCGCCACAAAATATACTTTAACTTATAACAACAACTTGTTTAGCTTTTGAAACCAAAAGAACAAAATGGTCGGATCTGACAACTTTGATATTTTCTTGCCTTTACTTCACTCCAGTGCCAAATTACACAGATTTCCTTTCAGAAAGGTTATGTTCCCCACAGCCAGCAGGGGACCCTGTAGCGCTAAAAATATCTATGGCATAAAATGTGCATCACAATGCTAGATTTCTGGCACCATTTGTGTGCGATTTTGCTGAAACATAAGCACCCAATGAATACAATTGCATACACCAAGGGTTGCAAAAGTAACAATTGCACCCACCTTATAGCGCCAATCACTCAGAGCAAATGTTGCTTGTCTGGTAATTTAGACCCAGTTTTGCTAAAAAGATTGCATGGCTTGAAGTACATATGCTTAATTAGTTTAACATTTTCATTGCACTCTCTCGGATGAATAATGTAACAGTACAAATTCTACACAGTAATGGATTTTGCAGTTCAAGATATTTTTACAGTATGAAGCGTTTTCTCTTTCTTCGGTGTGTTTCATAATTTTCTGGAGCTATAATAACCCAATTATCATTTTGAATATGTAAGTGCAGGGAGGCGTAATATAACTTGGATTGTATGGTTCTCCTGTTTACGCATGCTAGTCAGGTTCGGAAGTGAATGAGTGGCCACCACCTGGGGTGAGCTCAGAAATAGATGATAGGATTTGAAAAATGCTTTCTCTCTTTCCCCACTGTGCACGATGCGGCTGAAGGTCAAAGCAGCTGGACTCCGCGTGGGGTGAGGAGCTGTGCATCTTCCAAGAACTTCCGCAGGGTCGAAGTGAACTTAGAATGCACTGCGTGTTTTAAAAGGGAATACGTAGTCTTTCTTTTTTAAACATCATTTCAGTCTCTTGTAACAGTGATTTGAAACACAATCCTGAAACACAGAAATTCAACCTGTTCATGTGCAAGCCATGAACAGCTCAAAGTGCCATTTAGATGCTGAGAATCAGAGAGGGACTCGTTGGTGCATTAGGAATTAGTGGACGTTTCTGGAAGGGCCAGTTCTGCTGTTTCTTGGACAATACAATGTCAGTTAGAGGTACTTGACATTATAGACTCTGCTCCAGTCCATTGGCCAGCCAGAGTCTTTCTGTAATTTCTAGACTTCCCTGTGTGCCACTGTGACTCTCCCAGGCTCCGTTTAAAAAAAATCTTTTTATTAACATTTTTAACAGTTACAATACAGGGGACAAGCTATACGATGGTGCCTGCTTTGTAAGTGTTTCGATGGATGCACCAGGTTATTAAACAATTTTACAGTGGTGGGAAGTCACTGTTGGAGTTTTGTGCTGCGTACGTAGACGCGCCCATGTAGAGGTGTTATCCATGAATGCCGTACATGAACTAGAACGGAACCGATTACAACCATATTAAATGTATCAGATCTGCACTCACTACGTGTGACAGGGGTAGTGTCCCAAAAACTGAATCAACGACAACTTTCACATGAGAGTATGAGCGTGAGGGAGTACTACAGGTAGACAGGTGCACAACCATTTGCAGCAGGCGTTATGGAGCTGGGGAACGTCCTGGGTCACGTTTTAGAAGGGCTGTTCTACAATTTGTTGACAATTTGTTGACCATCATGGAGTTTCTCCAAGAAGGTGTCCTAGGTGACTGTGTAATGCAGCCTGGTGGGGAACATGCAAAGTGCACATGTCTGTTTGGACGGCTCGAGACGGCCGGCCAAAGCGTCCTGCGCACTTGGAGTGTGCAAACCACTCCTCCCCTGTGTCTCCGGCCCCGCCCCGCCTGCTCTAACCCAGCCCGAACCTGCGAAAAATAAAATGATAATAACTATGTTATTATCATTTTATTTTTCCTGCTCAAAGAGCAGTGGGGCGACGCTCTTCCGCCTTAGCGGAGGAGCCGCCCACCAGAGCTGATTATATTGAGTATTCGCTTTAGACTGGTATATATATATTTATATATATATATATATATATATATATGTGTGTGTGTGTGTGTGTACGTGTGTGTACTGAAATTTATAAGGCGTAATCTCCTAACTAGAGAGAAACAGATCACAGTAATAATAGATGAAGTAGGCAATCACTCAAGATTATGTACAAAAAGTGTGTGTGTTGGTTTTAGAGGTGGGACCCCTGAGCACCCTGCAAAGTTTGGCCCTGGGACCGATGGAGATTCGAATTTCCTTTTCTTGGTGGATGAAGGATACATCGAAAAGACGAGCCTTCCTCGACTTTCTGCATTGGAGGAGCGAAGGAACGAGATTGATTTGGGAAGGTATGTTGTTCAAGATTCTGAGTGCAAAGCATCAGAAGGCTTGTCTTCCAGCCGTCACATTTTTGTTCCACTTGATTGCAAGAATGGTAATGTAATGGATTTGTTTGTTCCATTGCCTCTTTAGGGAGTGTGATTTTCTCCCTAGTAGAGTAGTAAATTGATTGTTATTGCATTGTATGTGGTCGATCAGTTTTTTAATATTAAGCAGGCCTAGCCCGCAATGTTGTATGAGGAGGCAGTAAGCTGGTTGTACTACTTTAGGCTTTAGGATGGTGTCATTCAGGATGTCCCTCAGATTTGGGAACACCAGTGAGTAGTATATTACCAACATCCATGTAAGGAAGAACTAGGTCTTGAAAGGTAATTCTGAGGACTGGATCATTTTTTTTTTATTCTGCACAAAAGTGATCGTTGGTTGAAGGCAGTTTCACTGCTGCTATGCGAGCTGAGAGGTCTGAGTCGATGAGGGGTTTGAGTGATTTTGTGCAGAAAGGTAGTCATCCTCCTTCATGTTGCTTGGTTTCACCAATATCAAGTTTGCTAGAACTACATGAATATAACAAATTTATTTCAATGTGGTCCATCAAAGATACGCAACATCCATGATCCTGTACTGAAAACTTTCTTTGGGCCTGCGAATCAGTTACTATATCAATAAAACTATTGTACCAGCAAATTAGGACTTTTTGTCCAATTGAGGGGTCTACCCGAGTGCTGTGCAGGAAACCAAGATTTGCATTTTTGTACAAAAGGAATTTGGGTCAGTGTAAGAAATTGAGTTGTTGGTTGGCTGGGGTATAAGCCCTGGTCAACCACAATCCTCATCAGTGTAAGGCACAAGCAAACCCAAAATGTACCTGTGCTCAACCCACATGTTACCTTGGCACAGAGCAATCAGGCTTAACTTAGAGGCAATGTGTAAGGTATTTGTGCAACACTTCAAACAGTAACAAAGTGAGAACACACCACAAAAGGAGCCTGAAAAATAAAGTGATGTTTAATAATATAACAAGACCAAAACAACAAAAATCAAATTAGTAAAACGGGACATATCCAATTTTAAAGTTTTTATAGAAAATATCCCCAAAAAGCGTAATGCGCCAACTGTGGCTATCTGGTCATGCCGGACCAAGAGAAAGTCACAAGTTCAGGCCGACTGCAGGGACCACAATGGAGCGCAGGCCGGCTACAGAGAACCAGTTAGGCCTGCTAAACAGACTGCCTTAAATCCTGCGTTGCGAAGAGTTGCGTGGATCTGCGTTGAAGATGCATTGCGCAGCCGAGGCAATGCGCCGCTTCAAAGATGCGGCGAGGCTGCAGTGCGATGTCTTGTTGCATAGACATCGAGGGTCCCGTCGACAGGGCTTGCAATGCGAAGTACAGCAACGAGTATGCATCATGCAGTTGGAGCGATGTGCTAGTTCTGAAGTGCTGCGAGGCTGCGATGTGGAGTCAGTGTCATCGTCGAGGCTGCCGTTGACAAGTTATGTGAGGGCCTGTTCCGAGGATGCACCATGCAGTGGCGGTTCTGAAGGAAATGCGAGCTGTTATGGAAATATGAGTCTTTGCAACGGGTCCCATCCACACAGCACGGAGATGCATAGTGCTTGGGGTTGCACCATGCAGCAGAGGTGATGCATCAGTTCTGCTGGGCCCACAGAGGCTAGGAAAGCACCTTAAGCCCACTTCCAAAGGTCGAGGACTGGGGTGGTACCACTTAGAATGGTAGACTCACAGATGGCAGAGTCCAGGTGCAGATGTAAGATTGTGGTAAGCTTGTTATGCACCTGAGGATTCAGATCAGGAGGCCAGCCAACTAGCCCTTGAAGTCACTCTGGGTTCTAGGTTCAAGTGATGCAGGTCTAGTCCTTCTCACTCAGGCAAGAGGGCAACAGGTCAGCACACCAAAGCAGGAGTGAAGCAGAGGGTAGTCCAGCATAATGGCAGTCCTTCAGCAGCACAGCCGTCCTTCTTCCTGGCAGAGTATCCACAGGTCCAGAAGTGTACTGACTTGGTGGTGTCTGAGGTCCACCTTTCATACTTTGGAGTCCTGGTTCTAGAAGGTGGGAGAAGCTTCTAGACCGTGGCCTTGAAGCACAAGAATTCCTTGCCTCCCCTGACTCCAAACTGGCTGGAGTGGCAATGCAGAATTGTTAGACCCTTTGTGTGGAAATAGAACACAGGCTATTCATGTGTTACTGAGGCCCTGTCCAGCTCCTCCTTCTCATCCTGTCAGTGATGGCCCATCTAGTCATGCCTAAGTCCAATTGTGTGTGGCTGTCTAGGAGGATTACACAAAGCCCAACTACCGACTACACCCAGTCATGTGACCTGAGACAAGCTGCAGGCACCAAATGGCTAAGGCAAGAAAATGCCAACTTTCTAAAAGTGGAATTTTCAGAATTGTAATTTAAAATCCGACTTCATTCTAAGTTAGGATTTTAAATTAGGATTTCAGAGACACCAACATGAAGTGGTATATCTTCCCATTTGGAAATTACACTTATAAAATGTAATAAGGAATTTCCAATGTTATCCTATGAGAGAGACAGGCCTTGTAATAGTGAAAAACGAATGTAAGAGTTTTTCACTACCAGGACATGTAAAACTTAAAAGTATGTCATGCTTTTTAAAAACATTTCACCCTGCCCTCTGGATTGTCCATGGCTTTCCCTAGAGGTGACCTATATGTATTAAAAAGGAAGGTTTGGGCCTGACAATTTAAAACTGCACACTCAAGCTCTACAATGGCAGGTCTAAGATGCAGTTAAAGGTCTACTTATGTGGGTGGCACAATCAGTGCTGCAGACCCACTAGTAGCATTCAATTTACAGGCACTAGTAGTGCCCCTTTACTGGGGAGTTATAAGTAAATTAAATATGCCAATTGGGGATAAATCAATATTACCATGTTGAGAGGAGAGAGCACAAGCACTTCAGTACTGGTTAGCAGTGGTAAAGTGCTCAGAGTCCTAATACCAGAAAAAACGAGATCAGAAAAAGTGGAGGAAGAAGGCAAAAAGTTGGGGGGGAGACCACCCTAAGGGTGACAGGTCTAACCGTTATGGATTCTCCTTTGGTCTTTGTGATGAAAAACAACTAAAAGATTGTCGGCCATGCCTGTCGGAGACATGCACAAGCATGGACACACATGGGTGGCCACGTTAAATATTTTTGTTTTTTAATTAATATTGGTGAGAAGCAAGCAGTCCATTTTCAGTATGTGAGGCGATGCCAGGCACTGTCCAATATTTTTTAAAAATCTTGACTAGTAGCAAAAAATATTTTTGGTGTCTCAAAAAGCACACATTGCCATCATAGCCACTTGCATTGATGGGGACTACTTTGTGTGTGGTTGTGCAACATATCAATGGATGAAGAGGGCTGAGTGAAAGCCCCTACTAGAAAGTATTCTAAACAAATAATTATAGTAAAATTAAAAGATCTTGACTAGCTCCAGACCTAAAGCCTCATGGGTAAGTATGGTCACAGGTGTGTGACAAGTAAGGGCACAACATTAATTACAGGGCTCAGATTTTTCCATTCTGTCCATTTACTATCGCAACCTGGGGCACTGTGTCAGCAGTTTAAATGATGATAAAGGTATTTTGCACTTTTGATCAACGTTAATTTGAATTGGACAAGGAAAAATGACCAAAAAGATGAACCAGATTCCTTCCCCTGCCAAAATGTGACTTTGACTCTTTATGTCATATTTTAAGAAAATCCCAGCATAGCATGGGAAGCATTGTCTACAACGACAAAGATTCCATGCTGGAGTCAAATTAAAGTAAGAAAATAAATCATGAAATAAGAAAGTAAAAAAATAGTCCTAAGTGTTTTATTTGATGTGAACTGAGAAGGTTTCATACTGCATTCTACCACTTGCCTCATTACAAGTGGCTTGGGAAAAGGCCTGTATTTCCCAAACTTTACCGATACGAGAGGGTACCGTTACCTCCAGTAGAGGGAAAAATACAGAGTATCACGAGTTGGAGCCTGAGGAGCCTCTTAGAAAAGAGGAATTAGCAGGGAAAGTGCTAATAGCATATCTGATTTTCCTGGCAATTTCCCATTTTGCCCAGGTATTTCACATGTAGATTTTGGCTGCTTTTAGTTAGCCTGTGGGTCTTATAATTCCGATGGTGCCTTTAACTGCCATTAACTGCCCCATAGCAATTTAATGACCACTCATAATGAGAGACACTGTGCACTTAGTAGTGACCAATGACAAATAATCGCCCATTTCATACTATTATTAGAATTTAAATTCCAGCATGGGTCTCTTTTGGTTACCAAATCTAACAAGATTATATGTGAAAATGCATTGCCTTCTATAGAAAATGCAGTGTGAAGGACAGTTATAGATCTCCCAATTACGGAAGACTGAGTAAATTACCTTCCTCTGGTTTCCTAATTAAAGTGTGACCTCATTACAGGTTGTAACGGTAGATTTACAAATATAGCATCAGGCAAGAAGATTGAAGTATTGATTTCCCTGTTTAAAATGCTGTTTTATTTAAAAAACATTTTTATTTTTTTTTAAAGTCGAAATTAACAATGATCGTTTGCCGTTCAGCTTGTTTACGAAATAGAGTATGTGACACATATCACTTTTACACTTTATTCTGTCTTCACAAAATAAAATTTCAAAGCGTACATTGACTGATTTAAACAGGGCTGTGGAAAATTCTTTCAACATACGTGTAAAAGTATAGTCAGCCTTTATTATTTCTGCGAAGAACAAAAGGAGCAGCAACGACAAAATAAACGGCAGAAATAACAACAACCGTGCAGCCCATGCGGGTGTTTTGTAAAAACACATTTACAATGTCTCACGGCAATGATAAGGTGGGCAAAACTTTCCTTGCTTTTCACGCTGTTCCAAACACATGGCAGAGCAATCCTATTAGGATTTTCATTTTTTTTTTAAAGATGTTTAAACAGCAAATACTTCACCTGGAGGGTAGCAGAGAGTACATCACTAGTCTAAAAAAGTGAGGAATAAGAAATGTTAAGAAGAGTTAATCAAGAACTGCATTCACATATTGCCTTAGGTAAGAACGTGGTGGATTATTGTGCCAACAGCAGAATCATGCAAGAGCTGGAAGCCGAGATTCTTTGCTTGGGGGAGTCAAGCAGTGATGGGACACAAGGGTTCAAAGAACAGCAAAAGCATATCATAGTAATTTCATGGCTTATATCTGGGGAGGGGGTGGGGTGTGATGTTGAGTTCCAGAGTCTTGGACTAGTAGAGGAGAAGGCCTGCTTGCATACAGCAAGCATTGGCAAAGCCAATAGGTTTCACATACGCACAATCTATTGGCTTTGTCAATGTTTTTGCCATGTTGCACAGCAGCGCTGCTGTGCAACATGGCTTAAAGAAAAAAACTGAAAGCATGATGACCATTATGAAACGGTCAGCACTGACCCCGTCATATCGCTTTTTTCAATTTAAGCCTTGTTGCACAGTAGTCTATGCAAGATGTAAAAAATAAGAGCGCAGTGGGAGAGAAGGGAAGGGTAGGGCAATCCAAATGCGCAAACGTGGGCCAGAGGGGTTGTTTGAAAACAAAAACAATGGCGAGTGGGAGGAGAGGGTGGGGGGTGGCTGAAAGCAAGGACAAGCGGTAGAAGGGCTGGATGTTTGAGCTCCATTTGGGAGGGCTTGCAAATCCCACGCGGGGTTCGTGCACACTTGAGGCAAGCAGTTGACCTCAAAAAAGAGAACTGCGTTTGAAGGACCAGAAATGTAAAGATAATTAAGGTGAATGGTTTGGCATGCAGAATGAATGCACAGAAAGAAAGAAAAAAACCTGAGAGGAAGCGCACAGAGGATGGAGTTTTAAGAGTGTGTTCAGCAGGGGGGTCGTGCATACCTCTGACCCTGTGTACTTGGACAGGAAGTGTGTATGATGTACTCCATCTCTTTTTTTTTTTAAAACAAACTTTATTGGGTATTTCTGGTGTACAGTGCATATTTATGCAATTTTTCATACATGTTAAATTCGTACAGGAATGAAGTACAGATTGTATATGTCTCATGGTACATCTACATATTGCGGTCTGTAGATTTGCTCCTGCGCGTAATCGTTGTAATCAAACCAAGTGAAAATTCACATATATCCACAATATAATATTACAGCATTAGCTGTGCATCCGAGGTAATTTATGATTAGAACCCAATGCATCCCACCTACCCTAACCCACCCCCCACAAACCAACCCGCAACAAATAAAAAAAAAAAAAACCAAACACTTGCCGCTACGAAAGTGCTACATCATATCCTGGTAGAGAGTACCAGGGGATAAGTACCACCGATACTGTTAGGGAGGACAACGGAGGTGAGGCAATAGCAACACAAGGGAGCAAGGGAGAGGAGAGAGGGAGGGGGGATGTACTCCATCTCATACTGCACACAGTGCTCTGACCCTGTGTACCCCAACAGGAAATGCACATAGTGCACACCACCATCGAATTTTGGTGTTGGTCATTAATAAAACGAGTACCTGCAGGAGCCTGAAGTGGAAGCACACTGGCTATCAGAAGCAGTATTTGGTCCAGGCTCCACGGCAGGACGAAGACTCGGAGCCCAGAAGGAAAACGAATGTGAGAAGGAGATGCTGACCAATAAGAACCAAGGAAACAAGAGTGGCGTGAGAGCCAGCCAATGATACGTAAAGTGACATGGGAGCCAGTCAATAGTAGGTAAAGTTAAGTAATGGGCTGGCTTCAAGCCCCTTTTAAGATTTTTTTTAATAGAAGAGATTTCGCAAGCACAGCACAAGCGCTGTGCAAGCGAAATCTGAAAAGGACAAGGAAAAGACAGAGGAAGCCCTCTACACAACATAATGTTTCAGCACTGAAACATAATGAAACCACATGTCAGATAGTGAAGCTGTAATCATGTGAAACATGCCTCAATCAGTTGGTCCAATGAAGAATTATTTCACTGATATAACACATTCCTAAACATAATGAGAAAAATAATATAAAGTACCTCTGGAGAGGCAATGAAAATTATTGACCCAGAACCAATCCCCCATTGTGCAACCAACAGATTGTATAAGGGATATGTCTTAAGCACACCTGGGCTGCTGCCTCTGGCACAAACACCATTTTATGTTCAGAAAGAGGCTTATTTTATCACAGTGCAAATACTAAGAAGAGCTGGTCCTGTTAAAGTGAGAGCATAGTAATCTAAGCAACATTAACATAACACACCTTTAATCTAGAATATAGAATTATACAATTTTTAATGTATTAAAACATCTCTGCAAGCTAAATGTTTGCCTTATAGTCAGAATTTTCAGTGTAATACAAGGTAGTATTTGATATTTTACATTTTTATAAATCTGTTTGAGGGGGCATATCTGAAAGATGGTGATCAGAGAAGTAGCAATCGGCAATTGGGCTGTATCATGAAAGGACACATGCTGAAGCTTCATTTTTAATAGATTATGTTTGATTTTGGAATCATTTTCTATATCAATGTTTTGTAAGAATAGTTTTTAATCCATTTTCCGTGAAAGAATGATAAAAATGGAAAGCGAAACACCCTCCTCCATTTCATTCCCACCCTCAAGAGGACCAGAGGGCAATGCAATAGACATGTATAAAGTGATTAGACATGGCTGTGCATATAGTGCAAGGTTGGTAATGCCTCCAAAGTTATCAGAAACTTTAGCTCTGAATCAGTTCCTGAAGGAGAATGTAAAGCACCATCAAAGTCCTTGGCCAAGTATACAATCTGGCATTGTTCTAAAAAAAAAAATCCAGTAACATCACCAAGTGTGTTACAACGTCTGCCATGTGCCAGCAATATCATGGGAAGTTTTCTATATCCCCAGTATTAGCCATAACCTGTGGTACCAATCCAAGTCTTCTGGGGGTCTGGGGATCCACCTATCCCCAACATCGCCAACGGTTCTCCTGTTTGCTTAGATGCCAATCGGGGTAGTAAGACTAGTTTTCTTGTGCCCTGCATTGATCCTCCGTTTACCTATCACATCAACTCTTGAAGAGGGTCAGCTCAATAGGTTCTCTGGCTCTTGATACATGATGCAAGGCTCATGGATATAATTGTATGAAGGGGGACCTTTCATTGTCTCCTTAGTTGAAGACCAGTTTGATTCAATTAAATGGTTTCTTAGTGGCATTGTGAAAGAGATCTCCTAGTTTCAATCACGTATTCACTGCCCATTATCGAATACCTTCCTGTACAGCCCAGGATGGAAGTCTGAGTTTCTGAACAGCAGGGGGTGTCAATGTCATAAATTACTTATTAATCTTTTTTTTGTAATACTGATGCTAACTCATACTTTTAGTGTTGCAACCAGTGTTGTGGACCTAGTGGCTGTGTCAATTCTGTCAGTTTTCTTAATCTGCAGGAGCACCCTCAGAGCTGATCTAGCTAACATGTGGTGAAGGAAGCACCTCTTTATTCTGTTTCTGCATTTGGCCAACTGCAGCTGAGGAGTTCTGTGGTAAGCAGTAAAATCTGGGATACTCAGATCTCCTAATATGGGGGAGAGGAAGCTTTACCTGAGTCCTCTGGTTCCCCTCTCACTATACAATTGGTGCATGGCTCCTGAATCCTGACCACAGTCTCGTGGGACACATGGATCAAAAAAGTATGGGAGAGAAACCAAGCCCTCGGAAAAGAAACGTCTTTTTAGTTGACATAATAATTCCTAATCATAAGAGGTGCTGGTTTTGCCATCTTTGTGCATCTCTTCATTGACTCTAGAAAGAGCCGATAATATACAGCATAGAGTCAGTCATCATGTCAGGGTTAGAATATTACCCAGATATTTTAGTGATGAAGTATTCTGTTCAAAGGGTACCACTGCGAGCAGATGGTTAAGCAAATGGGGGGTCTAGTGAGGTTTAAGGCCTCTGATTTCGACATAATTATCTTAAATCCTGGCAACCTGTGAAGTAGATCTAAATCCACCAGAAGCATCGGAAGAGTCAAAGCTCTGTCGATCAAGGAAACCAGGATGTTGTTTGTGAATATTGTGAGTTTGAATATGTCACTACACAGTCAGAATGCCTCTATTGTCAGGTTATACCAAATCCTTTACACCCATGGTTCTTTACATGGGACAGAGAGAAATAGGGTAAGAGGGTTGCCATACTTCGGCCCCCTCCCTACTACTATCCTCTGGGAGTCTAAACTGTTAATTCGAATTGTCACAACCAGACCACGGTATCATACACAGACCATATTCAGAAATGTACTGCTAAATCCTTAGGTCTTCATCATCTATTACAGAAATTCCACTCCACGCTGTCAAAGGTTTTCTCAACGTGAAGGGAGAGAAGCATAGGCTCCCCCTTGAGCATATGTGCCACCTTTTTCACTGGCACTACCTCACCTTTGTTGTCTATTATAAATGTATTTTCCATATTGCTTTCATATGAAAATGATATTATCTATAGTTTCTACAGTTGTACATGCCATATATAATTCTAGGAAATACAGAAGCATGTTATATATAAACCTCTTGTAATATACTTTCTTATTGCAGCCCCAGTTTGATGTCAGAACACACTAGTAGCAAGAGCACATCACTATTCGCTTGCAATAAATAGTGCAATCAAAATGTCTTTGTCAACATATGGCCGGAGAGCAGGCAGCCATCTTGATTCATGCTGTGACAGAAGATTATGCTTTCTGCACAGCACATCAAGCAGAATCTGTGCTTTGGAATCTAGAAGGAAAAATATCTACATCATACTCTGCACAGTGTAAGTCTTCTGGAATTTACCAGTCCCACCTTTTCTTTATCACACTTGTTGTAATCTACTACTGCCCCTTTAACCTTATAGAGTCTTGGGGGCATCATGTGGACTCTGTGTTATGCTAGGCAACCGCTAAGTAGTTGGATTGTGGCTGACTCGGTGGAGGCTGTGTTACCCTTTTGTGGATGCAATAAAGAGTATTACTTCTAAGAAATGTAGTCTCTACCTTCTTAACAAAACCATTAGGGAATTCCAGTATCATCCTAGTCTAGCAGCACAGCCGCAGAACAGAAATCCAAAACAAATGACACCAGCAGCCTACAGAGCTCAGGAGCAGCTGAAAGAAGTAAATTACATTTCAATTTGCCTCCAATCTGAATGAGAGGCAATGGAAAGCATACAATAAAAACAATAACAAAATGATCAGTGTGGCTGCACTTGCCAATCTTTAGCCAACAACCTCTTTCTTTATGGGATTTAGTATTAAAAATTTGAGCTAATAAATACGGACTAATAAATACCAGCTCTTGGCTAAAATTCAAGGAATTGTCTGAAAGTGTGAAATATGACACAGGACACCTTGGCAGCTGTGGAAGGAGTTGGGGAAAACAGAACCGTATATTATAATAAACAAAATACCTCCAACCATTTTTTCTGTTAAATTGGTAAACAGTGGTACCGTTACTTCTTTACTCGGTTCTAGATTATAAATGTTCGAGGCCTTTTTAATGCCGATAACTATACTTGCCCACTGGACGCGGCCGGCCTGATGTGGTTGTAGGCGGCTTGCTGTGTACCTCCTCCCCCGCCTATAATGCCTTATGAAACGTCAATTTGCATTGCCGGCCCGCCTGGGATGTAGGCATCATGCTGTGTATAGAACCTTTTGGCATCAATAAAGGTTTTTGAAACTTAAAAAAAAAACTTTAAAAAAAAAAAAATACCTCCAACCATTTATAAAAATCCCATCACAGTGATCTCGGAGTTCCATGACCTTCTAAATGCATTCGGCCTACGGATGCTTGCCACTATATGGTGATGGAGGTTTTTAGTGACTTGCAATATTCTCATACTGTAAGGTTGGGGTTACTTTATCCAATACATGACCAGTCAGCAAGGGGTTCTTTGGCCTAATAGAGAAATGAGACTGAAGACTGAGATTGTTTATGAGTGTAGAGAGCTCAGAACTAACCTGTAATCTACCTTTTAAATGTGGTAGAGGATGCTTTAATCCTTAAAATACATGATCAAACATCTTTATCTCACACTGTGTCCCTTTCATGTTTAACCTCTTCTTCCTAAAGATGCAAGCTAATCAATGTACTGGTATACAGACTAAGGGTCTGGTTTAGAGTTTGGCTGGAATGTGAATGACGAATTACCCTGTCCGCCAAACCACTGGCAAAATCATGAAGTAATATAATGCAGGAGTAAAAGGACTGATTGCTGTAAGGTCACTTTTGTGAATTTCTTTCAGTAATAAATCTAGCCATTTTCTCAGGTTAGTATGATTTATGAGCCAAATGACTTTCAGAATATTTTTGTTAAGTTTATTGTTTTCCCTTTTAGGAGCTTGATTCTGTTTCATATCACGTCCCACAACAATTAAATCTTGGTAAATGTTTCATCATGGGAGGAATGGAAAATAATTGTGTGATCTCTGTGCTGTTGTAAGCAGTGGACTGAGCTGCCCATAAGAAGATTTTGTGATGTGCAATTTAGGAGAGTGTTTTCTTCCCCATTCTCTCCACCATCTCAGTTTTTTTGTTTAAAAAAAGTAAAAGTGGCAATATAAAGATAGCTTGATCTGAAATAAAAAGCATGAATGTGGTAGTCTTTTGAACAGGATGCATTAGTATAACCCTATTAAAAGATGCTGTTTTGACATCCTTTTTACTGTTAGCAAGATGCAGCAGGACCGCCATCCCTCATTCGTGCAGCAGTGACTGGACTCAAATGTTAATGCCCAAACCAGATTTATCATCACTTTCACTCAGACCCAGTAAATACACTTCGACTCCAGGGGCCGTATTAAACAAGTGCCCTGTGGGTGAAATTGGCTTGAGTGCCCCCGGGGCACTTTGGTATTACAGAAGGGGCTGCAGTTGCTTGTGCGACCCCTTCTACAATACTGACAGCGCTGGCACACATGTAGCGCCAGCGCTATCTCGAGAGGGCTTTCCCTCATTTGCAAATCTTCAACTTTGCGCCTGCGTCATAATATGGATGTGGGTGCAAAGACAAAGAAGCCTGATAAGACGAGGAAACATTCGAAATCCCTGCGGCTCCCTAACGAGTATTTTGAAATCATGACCAAGGTAGAAAGGGTAGCTGAAATCTGAAAAACAAGCGCAACATGAAACAAGGTGTAATTGATATGCAGTAAAGTCAATCTCAGATATCCAGTACCAGTAATAGAGTAGGTATCCAATGAGTTGCAGGTTAAAGCATTAATAGGTTTTACTTGAATGAAAAAAATTATGTTTATTCATCAAACGATTCATGCTGATATATCAATCAAGGGCCAAAAAACGGGGGCATTGATTTCCCATGTTAATTCCCATAGGAAACTTTGCTCTTCAATACAGACAAATGGCTGAACAAAATTACTCCAAATTTGTCAGAAAGTTAGAAGTTTACTCAGAAAGTATACTCTTTTGTGATGTGATGTAAATCTGTTTAGCCAATTTTGAGAAATTAAAGTTTAAAGAGGTACTCAGGATAGGCATTAAGGGGTGTAAAAGTTAGGCATATCTGGATGGTTGCTCCTGCAGGAATCTTGTAGTACAAAATTGTTTTTTAAAGGAGCCCACTGATTTGCTGAGGGTGCTTTTTCTCCTGTCCGCCACTTCAGCATGGGGTACTGAGCAATTTGATTGGCTGGCTGAATCTCAGAAGAAAATGTTGCAGCAGCTATTACAGAACTCCCAGATTTTATCCATGTGTCCTGAAATACTTTTTAAAATATGGGTATGGGGGGACACCCTGACCCACAGGCACTTGTGGGGAGGGACCCAGAGGAGCCACTTCAGAGGCCAAAATACAAAAATTCGGGTTGGGGGTACCACAGTACTCCCACGGGACCCTAGCAGCACTCCCTTTAGGTACCATCCAAGCTTTGCACCCATTGTACCGTGGTACCATGCATGCTTCACAGAGGAAGCTTGCATGGTACAGTGGTACCATGGGGGTGACGTTTGCATGGCAGGTACCACAGTAGTCCTGTGGTACTGGAAATTAATGTAAAAAAAGGAAAAAAGAAATATGGGTTGGGTTGGGTTGGGTGCTCATAGGGGTTGGGAACAGGGCTTGACCTAAGGCAGTGCACAGCATGACGTTAGGCGCTCAAAGGAGTGTCCTGCAGCCAACCGCCCACTGTGCACAGCCAAAAGCCATGCAAAGTCTGGTGTCGGGTGTCTGTGGGTGGTCGATGGTGGTTGATGGTGGTTGTCCTTTAATAACCAGCATAACCTGCTATGGAGGGTTATAAGGCTGTATTAACATTAAGAGACAGACATGACAAACAACGCATGAGGCCTTCATACTAAACACAACTTTTTAAAACTTCCGGGTCCTGTGGTACTCCTACGGGACCAGAAAAAAGTTAATGAAGGTGTAGCAGGAGAGACGAGGCACTCTGTCATTGGCTCTACATGTCCCACAGGAGTACCGTGGAACCTTATGGGTCATCAATTAAAAAATTAATTAGCCAGAAACTTAATAGTCATTAAAACAAGCCAACAGGTTATAGAAAAAACAGGAAGAAACTTCCTGAACACCACTTGCCAATGCTATTTGACAGAGGCAGCTGGAAAAAGTTGGAATCAAAATCCATCATGGCATCAATAGAAAATAGGGAGGGCCTGCCATCAACCAGTATAAGCACCGACCCGAGCTTACCGTCACCTTCCCATGATGAAGATGTAATTGTGGTGGCTACAACATCCTCAGCACCGACTAGGCCCAAGAAAGGATCGGCTATGTGGAAATCTTTTGCCCTTCCAGAAGGACAAAAAAAAATGAATGCCACTTCTGTTACTTGTACCTTTTGTGCAGTCAGGTGCTGCATCAAGGAAAGTCAGGCAAGCACTCCATTGGGACGCCTGGTAGGTGTAAGCATCTTCTGTCCTGTCACCCGAACCACAATGCCTGGGCTGAGATGAAGAAGCAAAGGGTAGGAGGTCACAAGGACAATAAAAGTGCACTACCTTGAGGTTCTATGGCAGGCAGAAGAAGAGAATGACATTTCTATGCAGTACTATGCAACATACGTGTAGGAACTTACTAACTTTTGTGTGGTGTACCCACAGATTTTTGCCCTCTCTGTTTTTGCTGTCTGTAGAACTCTGTGCACGTTACCCATGCTAACAAGCAGTAAAGTACCCGTGCCCTCTCTTTTAACATGGTAGAAATGGTACACTCCTAATTGGCATATTTAGCGTACTCATAAGACGCTAGCATATGGTACATTGTGTATCAAATTCCGGTAAGTAAAATGCCGCTAGTAGACCACAGTGCGCAATGTGAATTCACTACAGTTGTAGTGCAGGCATGGCCTCAGGCCTATTGTTGTAACATGACTGGGGCAGTGTAAAACTGCAATTTAAACTGTCAAAACAAACTCTTTTGACAGGTCAAAACCTCCTTTTAAATATTAATAAGTCACCACTTTGTAGGCCTTATTGCCCCTTAGGAGATTGCATGGCCTTTAAAAGTGGGACCTACAGAAATCTAATGTTAATATTTTCTCACAGCAAATAGCCACCAAAAGCTATTTTCACTGTAGGCAGGCTGGCTGGCCTATGGGGAAACACTATAAAACAAAATTAAATATGAATTCTGGTATCTAAGGGTAGGGACTAGCTCCAAGTGTCATTCAACCTTTATTTTTGATATTTTTTAAAAGCCCAAGGCAATGGTGAAGTCGGATTTTTAATAAATATTTAGGAAAATGTGCTTTTAGAAAGTTATCTTTTCCTTGCCTAAAACATCTGCAGGTTAATTTGCATTAAACTTCAGCTACAGCCCACTGAGTGCTTAAGCCTTGAATAAGATGTGAAAGCTGCTCCCAGAGGGAAGATAAAGCCTTGGTGTGGGGAGAGGTTTTTGTTCCTTTGACAGGATGACCATTTGGGCTTTGCCCAAGAACTTAATTGAATTCAAAGGGGCCTCCCATATCACAGGCAGATGTCAGATGACCCCTGGACAGGCCAATTGTTTTGTTCCTTGAGTAAGAAAGGCACCAATCCAAGTCAGATGGGAGCTGCCCCCAGAACTGGTTCAGAGTGACCACAGTGGAGGGGATGGCTATTACCGTGGCCACACCTCTGGGTGGGCACACAGGCTCTGCACAAAGCAAGAAGGGTTTCACCTTCTTTCACCTTCTTGGACTGAGGCAGAGAGGAATAGTGTGGATTTGTTTGCAGCAGGGCACACAGGAGATACTGCAAAACTGGGTAGGGTGACCCCTGGGAACTTTTACCCAATTGGTTTGGTAGGAGCCTGGTGTCATCCTTAGCCACAAGCTGGTGCAAGGCATAAATGTGTCTCCCCCAGTACTACCCTCAGAACACTTTCTGGACCCAAGCAACAACAAAAAAGACTGAACCTGCTGTCCATGACTCGAGAAGAGCCCTGGTGAACTGAACCTGCTTCCTCTTGTACACAGAAAATAGAAGTGAACTTGAAGGGTAATACAGCTGACCTCCTGCTCAAGCTACAAGGGTACAACAAGCTTCAAGATTTTTTTTTCTGCTGCCCAGCTGACCAGTTCCAACTAAGCCTGCCCTGGACCCTGGTGATGGCCTCTGCTGGAGGAGGTCCTGATCCCCAAGTGCTGTTCCTGAGGTCCTGTATCCCTTGGCTGTATCTGGCCGAACTTCACCAGCCACCTCTGAAAACCTGGCATTTAGAAACTTTTTGCCTCCAAAGATCTGCAGAGGACCAGGACAAACCTGCCCAATGCCGGATTAAACCCTGTGGAGGCCGCAAGGCAGTCCAAATTTTGTGCCACCCTCGCAAATTATTTCCTAATGCGTTTTTTTATTTTACCAACCAACAATTTTAGTAAACCAATTTTATTGCACAAAACTGAACAATAACAAATATTAATGTTATTAAACAAAAATTTATTGGAAACAATTTAAGAACGCTTGATTGTAATTTTCTTTCAAGATCAAATCAATATTATTTTGATCTGTTGTTGCGGGGCCCCAAAAAAGAGTGGGGGCCCTAGGCCGGTGACTACTTTGCTTAGTTGGTAATCCGGAACTAAACATGCAAAGTCAATGTGACCAAAGTGCATTGCTGCTGGGTTGAATATTCAGGTTTCTCCCACTGAAAGCTTTTCTGCAGCAGCAAATCTGATTCAGTGGGACTTCGCGGAGATAGAATCCAGCCTCATGGATCACTTTGTGGCTACAGCTTGCAGCAATGCCCCGCTGGAGGACTCTGAGCTCCAAAAGAGTGCTCAAGTGTGTACATAGAAATCATGACCGGTTGAAGATACCAAAAGTATCCTGTGAGCATGGGACCATCTCTGGGCACAAAATTCCAATTTCTGCTGCTCACAACTTTCCCACCAAAAACCAACTGCTTTACCGGGTCCTCATCTAACAACTATCCAACCTAGTGGAGATCTCCTCGACTTCGGCCTGCTGCCTTGCCCTCTGAAGATTTTTGACTTCCATTTTTGAGACTAAGTCCCAAGGTAAAACCTCTGACCAGGCTGAACCTGCTTTCTGTAGCTAACCTGCCCTCTGCCACAGTTGGTCTCAAATCATGCTTGGGTCCCGGTCTACCACAACCAGTTGACCACTGTTGGTGCTTAATGCTTTTTGGTGCTGTTTTTTAATTAAACTTAAACTTTAAAAATTCATATCTCTGGTTACCCTTATTGGATTTTTGTCGTTATGGTGGCATTTTTGTTTATTAAAACGTTCTCTATTTTTCTAAATTGGTTTGGAATTTTTATTCTGTTGTATTTTTGGCTTTATTACTGTTTTGGCACTGCATAAATGCTTTACACATTGCATCTAAATTCAGCCTGTCTGCTGTGTGCATAGCTACTAGGGGGTTGAGCTCAGGTTAATTTAGTGACTTTAGTGGTTCACCCTGACGAGAATTGTGTTGATTAATTAAGGTGGGTAGTCACTATCATCAACTAATAACCCAATTTCTTACAATATTGAACTAAGTGAAAAAAAGTTGTGTCTTCAGGGGAAAAAAACAAAACAGCTTTCTCCAAAGCTCTAGAACTACATATGAAGGACCAGCACACGGACATTTACAAAACTGCTAAAATTAAAATTATTAAAAAATCCAATTTGAAAATATGTTAAAATATAGGTATATGGTTTCAAAATAAACATTTCAGAAAAGTATAAAAAGCATAAAAATGGTTCACTAAGATGACAAAAGTTAGCTTGGCTATAGATTGTGCCTAAAAGCAAATTCCAAATAATGAACAACAAAAAAAAAAATCGAAAAAAATGATCATCAATTAGCAAATACCTGCATAAAACTACATCTTCACACAGCTACTGGTGCTGTGCAGAAAGGGTAGGCTTGAGTTTAAAGGGTTAGATGCAGCTAGAGACTCGAGGACTGACCCCCATTCGCTAAGTCAGTGCACATAGATGTAGGTTGTGCAACATCGTTGTTACCCACCCTACAGTGCTTATACACATACAGTGTTTATACACATAGAAGAACTAAAATATGATTAAACAAACAGAAATTCACCGAAGAAACCATGATGTTATGGTTAAGTGTGGAAATAACACCTTAACGTATGTAAAAAAAAAAACAAAGGTTAAAGTGACATTATAGTTAGGTGGCACATTCACTCAAGACGTACTGTTTAAAAAGAAAAAAAACTACTGAAATTCACCTGTTGTAGTTCAGTGAGATAACTATAACTTGCACTGGCATCATACACTGCTTATGACCTCACAGATTATGTAACTCATGACATGTTAAATTGCATGTTTGATGACATTTTCCAAGCAACTACTACTAAAATTACTCTATAAAGCCCTAGATAATTTAAAGAATAAAATTACGTTGGTAGTAAATGGCTTACAATCATATACAGCATAGCTTGACTACATGTACATGTGTGCACGGATAGAAGAGAAATAGGAAGTCCTGGAGACGTCTGTTTCAGTATGATAAATTATATGATTCATACTTCAGCTAACAGTAACATTTTGAGTGCAAGCAACCCTTTATTTAAACATGGCAGAGGCTGAGCGCAACTAGTGTGAAATGAAGACTCATGTTTCAAATTGGTTGTGGCTTAAATCAAAGGCCTGTTTCCAAAGATATGTGAGAAAAGGTAAAGTTTCTGTTTACAATATATTAATCACATGTGAATGTCAGACCACATGCTGACGATCAAGAGTTTTCGTATAGTGCTACAGTAAAGCCATACCCATCTGCAGATGCAAGAGAAGACCTACAAGGTAACAGCCACATCAGCACAACGTGGCCTCAACATTCACAGGGGAAAAACCAAGATCCTGAAGGCTAACACGGCCAGCACAACTGCAGCCACTCTTTTTTTGTGATTTTGTGATTTATTAGTTTATTGTATAGTTAGTTAAAACCATAACAATTTTACATAAGACAACATCCTTTCCTTGAAAATTTAAAAGCAATTTAAAAACAAATTTCAAAATAAAAATCATCATGGGATTTATAAAAAGCAACGAATATAAAAGTCAGTGTTTAACATGTCAACTTCACTCTTACTTCCTTGTTTTACTCGCTGAGCATGCTAAAATACCAATAAAGTGCATTTGTGATGAAAGTAATCATTTGCGGTGTCAGTCTAATTATTTACTTCCAACCTGGCTATGAGTTACATCTGTAAGTCTCTTAGTCCCTTATCTAACAAAATTGTACTGGTAATACTACTGAAAGGGGTCCGCTTTCTTAATTCAGGCAATCGGTAACGGCCGCCTGTGTCATCTCCTTCTCTATACAGTAGCGAGTGGGAATAACTTTCCTCCCCTGTTAAGGTAACCTCATTGAGGTACTTCTGCTTTCACTGCTTGGTCATGAGTACGTAGAAACTTTATCAGTGTACAGTTCATTTGGGGGTCGGATGGATCCAATCCTCTAATGACAGCAGTTCTACAGGAGCTTATTCCTCTATCCAAGAAGGCTCTCCTTAAGAAGGCGACTTGCGCTGGTTGCAGTTTCTTACAGTGGCATATGAGATGAATAAGGTCTTCTTTTTGACTGCAGCAAAGACGGCATTCCTTTGACTCAATGTGCTTCCAGTGCGGTTCATCAGCAAGTGTAGGGAACTTCCCAAACCGCAATGCCATTAGTTGCCTTTTATGTGAATTGAGAATGTAGAATCTAGGTAGGCTGCAGGTTTAAGGACTTTGTAGTTGTTAATCACTGTCCATGAGTGAGATCTTTGCGAGAAAATGCTTTTATCCAATATCAGAGAATGAAATTTTGCTGCTTTATTTATTGCTAGCTTGAATATTGAAAACTGCATGTTTTTATTCCAGAGATCATTGGTACAAATTGATTGGCCGGCGATTTTTTATCCTTTTCCTGTTCCAACCATAATGACTCGTTGAGGCTCTTCTCCTCCACATTTTGTTTTATCCGGTACCAGACCTTTATATATGTATAAAGTCTACCCAATGATTCATTCATTAACCCAAATTCTAGGCGCATTTGTGCTGGCGAGGCGGTCGTGGGGAGTTGGAAAACCTTTTTGTAAATGCTTATTATTAGGGTATTTAGAATCACGGAATCTTTTCCATGCATAGCCGCGCTAGCGTAAGATAAGGTTGGCAGTGTTTTGGCGGCTATAATCGACAGGAGCAGCCGTAGTGATGGTCCCTCCAGTTTCTTTGCCAATGACCTGAAGGCAAATGTTAAGGCCCTCGCTCTCTGTGTCATGTAGTTTTTCTGGTCATGAAGGGATAACTTATCATCTATATAATGTCCCAGGTACTTATAGTTGGATACGTTCTCCAATAGTTTGCCTTCTAGCTAGATGTTGTATTGTGGGGCTAGCTGGTTAGTAATAAGCATTGTTTTTGTTTTGGATATGTTAATTTCCAGCTTATTTGTGGACAGGAACGCAGAAAGTTCGATTAATAAGAGTCAAACCAACCTTAGTTAGACTTAAAAGGACGATGTTGTCTGCATAGGCAAGGTGCAAGAGTTGTAGCTTACCTAAGTGCGGTGAATGGGAGTTAATTCTATCGAGCTTTCCAGATAGGTCTGATATAAATAAGTTAAACAGGTGTGGGGCCAGCACACACCCCTGTTTCAGGCCCATAGTCGTATACACTTTCCTTGAGATTCTCGCACCATCTCCAAGTTTCACTCTGACCCAAGTATCTGTATAAAATGCAGCCACTCTTGATGGCATTGCACTGGACGAGGGTGAGGCCTTCACATACCTGTGCAGTGTCATAGACAAGCAGGGTGGCACAGACACCGCCTTCAAGGCAAGAATAGGGAAAGTAAGATCTGCCTTCCTTCAGTTAAAAAGGATCTGAAGCTCCAAGGACCTAATGCTGCAAACCAAGATCAGGCTTTTCAACACCAACGTAAAAACGGTCATTCTGTACGGAGCAGAAACTTGGAGAACAACAGTGGCTACCACCAACAAAGTCCACCACCAACACCTGCCTGAGGAAAATTCTCCAAATCCACTGGCCAAACGCTATTGGCAACAGTGACCTATGGCAGGAGACATTCCAACTCTCTGCTCATAAAGAAATCATGAAAAGCTGCTGGGGCTGTATAGGTCACACCCTCCGCAAGACCGCACCAAACACCACCAGGCAAGCCTGAACCTTGAACCCTCAAGGGAAAAGGAAAAGAGGAAGGGTAAGAAACACCTGGCGCGAAGCCTCGATGCTGACTGCAAGGAGTTGGGTTACACCTGGAGTCAGATTGAAAGAAAAGCCCAAGGCAGAGGTGGCTGGAGAGTCCTTGTTGATGGCCTATACCCAAGGAGGGGTAGTAGGCATGAGCAAGTATATAGTGCTATAGTCAATTTCTGTATAAACTGGAGGTTTATAAAGTGCAGATATTTATTTCCATTGTACATTGTTAGCAAATGTATATTGTATGGGTGACCCACTTACATATAGGTTAGGTCACAGAATAATTGTAAGCATTGTTCTAAAGGTGTACGGTATTATGCTCATTTCAAGAACATATGTAGAGCATTTTTTTTAACTATGGAGTGTTGTCCATAGGGATTGGCAGTCTATGCTTTATTAGTGGTTAATGCATAGATAATGGGATAAAATTGTATTTGAGATGAGGTATGTAATAAACACTTCCCATTAATTTGAATAAAGAACAAACACATTTTTGGAGGTTATTCAAGACTAACGGCCTAATTACGAATTCGGCGGTCCACCCGCCGTATTACAACTACAGCATTGAGACCACCACAGGACTGCTGCAACCGCCAGAGATCCCTAATCCCGCGGCGGTGGCGCAGAGGTTTGAGGCTGTAGTATGCTGGCAGTGCCGCTGCAGCACTGCCAAGCATATTACGAGTTTCCTCACTGCGATCCTTTACATGGCGGTGAGCCTGCCACGAAGTGTGTGGCAGTTAGGAAACTAAGGGGGGCATACAGGGCCCCCTTCTTGCCTCTGGGCCTGGGGGTGCTTGTAGTGGGGCAGATGGCGTGCCCCCTGTCTGTTTGCACCCTCTGTTCCTGCACAGCATGGACTTCACAGTCCATGCTGTGCAGCAATGCGCTTTGGCGGTACCACGGCGCTGCCTTGAGCCTTAGAAGACACCACCATGGGACCACCAAAGAACCACCCACCAGACCACTAATAAGCTCGTAATCTGGTGGGCGGTCTGAATGCGGGTTTGGTGGTCTTCAGGTGGGCCGCTGGCCTGGCGGCCCGCTTGAATACCGCCAAACTCGTAATCAGGCCCTTAATATGTTGGTGATCCCATTAATGTTTATAGAGCCATTAAGGAGCGCACATTACAGTTACCTCAATATAGCCTTATAGCCCGCCGTAGCGGGCTATACCGGCTATTAAAGGCCCGCTCCAGCGTTAAAGGCCCGAGCCGAAGGCGAGGGCCTTTAACAAGGGAGCGGGACTTTAATAGCCGGTATAGCCCAGCTACGAAGGGCTATAAGGCTATTAGAACATTCTGCCTCTAGAGGGCAGAATGTTCTAACAAATAAAACAAAGGCTTCAGGGAGCGTGAGGGGATTGAAATCCTCTCAGGCTCCCTGAAGCCTTTGTTCACAGCCACAGCTGTGAACAAAGAAACATTGGAATGTTGGAGCTCCGGGCTTATACCAGCCATTATAAGCCTGGAGCTACTCCATTGTTTTCAATGGAGCTCCCAACATTCCAATGTTCTAATAAACTATAAATGGTGAATTGCTGTAGTTTTTTTTAGTTTAACATTGAACTGACATTTCCGCCTACCTATAACATTATTTTAACTCTTGTTTTTTCCTTGAATTACTGGGAGCTGTTTTTTTTTTTTTTACCGTAAATTAAGATTTTATTACCAGACCTAACTACAACATCACTTTAACCTTTGGCTTTTTCCATGGATAGATAGATAGATAGATAGATAGATAGATAGATAGATAGATAGATAGATAGATAGATAGATAATGGATGGATGTATGGATCTAAGAAAATATAATATTTATTTTAGTATATCTATATTAAGATGAGATTACTCTATTTTCTAAAAGATTAATTTGATAAGAAATACACCAATTGCTTAGAGCATAAACAAGTGACACTTAAGACTTCAAACGAAGTGAATGACAATTGATAGAGCTCCATTTGAAACACCCGAGGCTCTTTTCCTGCAGTGGTGCCTGAGGCAGCATAGAGAGGACGTTCACCCAGAATTGGGTAACTTGTGTAGGTCATTGAAAGCAGTTTTCTGATAACAAACCAAAGTTAACCACCAAAAATACTTTCTGAAGTTATGGGCAAGGTTAACACTAACGTGAGTTTTTAAAATGCAGTTTCTGTTGTTGAGTGAAGATTTACTGTACATTTGCGAACTTTTCCTTTATTTTGTGCCACCGTCACTGTGCTTACTTAAATGAGGTGTTGGTATGGTTTTTCTACTGGGAAAATTACCCTTATGCAGCTGTTGTGCAGTTTGTTCGGTTCACACACTTCCGCAAACAACCCACACAGGAGACGTGTAAATGCAAATATGTGTATGGGATAAATGGTGTGCATTTATGGTGTGTTAGCTTTGTAATGCATCTCTGCAGACACATCAACGTCCTATTTTGTTGTGAACAACTAGTGTGTAGGTGTGAGTATATATATATGCACATGTATATAGCACAAGACTAGAGATATAGCAAACAAGCACTGACAAAGCCAGTAGGTCTGGCCTTGGCTGCCAGCTTTTTCACTTTGTCGATGCCAGTTTTATTTTGTAATGATTTTTGCAAAACGTTGCTGGTGGGGAAGCTGCTTGGCAGCTAAGACCTCGTCAACTTAAAAAACAGTGACTAAAAGCAAAGGTGTATATTTTGTCCCAAAAAGCACACTTTGTCATAGACGTTCCTGGCAACGAAGGGAACTACTGTGTATGCAGTTGTGCTCCTTGTGTAAAGGCAAAATGCCGTCACTCACAGTGAAGTTAGCTAATGGCTGAAGTAGGCTGCCCCATTGTCACAAGCTCTATGCTGTAATGAGCAAAAAAGGGAATGACAAAATATCAGACCAATGATAGATGAAGCCTGGCTGAAAGCCCCTGTATGTCAATATATAATGCAAATAATTTTAGTAAAATCAAAAGGTCTTGGCTAAAGCACTGTACAAAGGTGACAGTAGAGGGGAGTAGTACAGAGTAGGGGAGTGAGGGAGATGATGCAGTCAGGATTGCCAGATGGCGTTCATCCTCCGGAAGGTTGCAAATTGGTGAGATATGGCTTGAAGTGTTAACTTCCTTACTGAAGACCAGGAGCCACAGAACTTGCTGGATATAATTGAAGACAAAATTACACATCATCAGTTTATAGTAAGAGAAGGCGTGGGGACTTATTAGGAACAAGTTCTGCACACAGGTGCAGAAAGGGGCTATACACCTGTTTTTCTGAAAATGTTGTTGTTTACTGCTCTAACCGTGCGGGCCCTAACCCAGCAATTTTGTTTGTTATAGTATGAGATCCCGTAACCACAATATGCCCTCTAATGTTATCAAATGGAAATATACAGTGCTATAATGATGTACTTGATATATACAATTATAGATGGGTAATGTGGAAGCAAAACCGTACCCCCAAAATTTGGACAACCAAATATTTTACTTCATTTGGTTCTCTCACAGATTGAATTTCATGTTAGGGCACCCCTTAAACATCGATTCGCAGGGTAAAAAGTTCAAAAAAATTATAGGGCCCACTCAATAATTAAGTTCTAAATCAAAAAAATTGCTAAACAGTTTTATTACAGAATTGAAAAATAAGTGGTATTGTCCCCTACGTTTTGGACATTTGCTAAGCCCTCATCGCATATGTGTTTTGAATCTTTATAACTTAGCCCTGCCCCCCTTACAGGGTCTTAGGTTTGGTTGTTTACTCTGTAACCTCTTTTTGTTGCCCCCCGCCCTTGCTCCTTACTCTCTGCGACAAGAATTATTTTCTATTTGTTTGTCTTCAATAAACAGTTATTGAACAAAAAACAAAAATAAGTGGTACAGGGTAAATGCCATAAAGGCTCGCAGGAACAAAGCTAGACAGAGTAAGTAAAGCCAGCAATCATTGCCCCCCGCCCTTGCTCCTTACTCTCTGCGACAAGAATTATTTTCTATTTGTTTGTCTTCAATAAACAGATATTGAACAAAAAACAAAAAACTAAAATAAGTGGTACAGGGTAAATGCCATAAAGGCTCTCAGGAACAAAGCTAGACAGAGTAAGTAAAGCCAGCAATCATTCTAAGTCCCAAATGAGAAGTAAAATAAAAAAAGTTGGCTAGCATCCCTAGAAAGTCTTTTTGCTCACTCCCCTGCCCCCAAAATTCAAGGGGTTCTTATATACAATCCTCCCATAACAAATCAGACAAACTGCAAAATCCTCATGGTCCGACCAAAAGTAATATTTTTGTTAGCAAATCAGAATACAAGGGAAATTACTTTTCATTACATGTCATTACCTTAACACATAAGCACCATCCCATTAAAAAAAATAATCTTAGGAAGCACCCTGTAGGCTAATATCATCCGGAAATGTTCTAACAAATATGAAAAAAAATTAAAAATTGAACTTTCAGCAAATGAAGGAACCATTATGCACAACAAAAGGGGCCTTGATAATGTTTTGAATCATAGCGAAAAGTAGAAAGTTCACTGATAGAAGAGTAATCATAACAGTGGAAATAAACAATTATACATCAACTTGACTGTCCCCAGCGGAGCCTTTTAAGAGATAATGCACGCGGGGGCAAACAGGAGTGAGTGACAGTAATGGCATCCATCTTGTCTAAGATGGCATCTAACAGCAAAATGTAGCATAGCTAAAATGCATTAATAAACACACTTCTATTCATCATATAAAATTAGTTTATACTACAATCATGCAATTTTAGCCTATGTATTCAAACAAATTGAATGTGAAAAGTCATATCAATCATCATCATTAATGCACAAAATAAAACTCCCAAAAAACAATCTAACAATTACGGTGAATTACGGGGATCTTTTTCACTGAGGGCTTCTAAAGTGACATCAAATAGACAATGAGAGTGATGCTAGAGTTGTCTATGATGTCACTCAGAAGCCCGAGATGCCCTCCTTCACATGGTTTCGAACTCCAACCTGTCCTCCTTCACGTGGTTTTCAGAAATTGGCTCAAAACAATATCAAGCTTGGGGAACACATACCTAGGAGAACCTGCCCACCCCCTCAGGGCTTATACAAAAAGCCTGAAACCGAAACAATGGTCCCTCAAACTTCAACTTACTTCAAGGCCTGCCACATCTTGAGTAATCCCGCAGTTCAGGTAATGCAAACTTGACAACATTTGATTTACCTGGGACTCATAGGAAACAGCATCTTAGAGAACACTGGTAAAGCCCCATAAAGGTGTAAAATCCACCCCAGCTATGGCAAATGAAACAACTCTTAACATTAAACACCAAGCCTACCCCTCCCTCTCCCCATCAGGCAACAATGCAATGCCACACTGTGGCCTCAATCAGAGGAAAAGTAAAACCATAGGTAATTAAAAATTGCTATGTTCCTGGCAGTGGTTTTGCATCATTTGACAAAGGAGCACATGCCATAAGTGGCCATCCGTTACTTCCTGCGTTAGAAGGAATTACAGTATGGCACTGTTTTAATCCTAATGAAAAATGAACCAATATGTAACACTTTTGGAGAGCCTTGTTTTATAAAAGATGCTGCCCGCCTAGGCGGCAAGTACACTTTTCAAGAGAGTGACAAGCCTCAGTGTAGACGGGTTAACAAAGTAAACTGGTTTTAATAAAGCGCATGAAAAAAGACAGGCAAGTTTCATGGTAAGCGAGTCATTTCCGCCCAGTGCTCCAGGGGAGCTCAAAGCATAAATTATACTGCTCCGCAGTTGAGGGTTTTCTGCTACCTCCACCATAGATGAGTCCACTGGTCTAGATTTGGACAGTGTGTACCCTTCCAATTTTGTACCACAGTGGCATTCAAGGTTGGGGATAAAGGATCAAACTTCATTTACCAATGGGATGCCACCATGGAAATGTGGGCTGTCCCTCTTGCAGTGTGCCTGTCATGACAACCAACCAATTACAACCCAGCAATATGTAATGGGCAGGGTCTACCGCCAATTGGTAGATACATCCCACTTAGGTAATTTGGGCCTAGATGTTCCTAATTCCAAGTTTAGTAATTTAATATTAATTTTTTTCTCTTACCTATCAGCATTCAATGCCATAGAACAATCCAAGAGGGCTGTCCTCAGTTTTCGAAAATGTACGCATATTGCAAATTCTGCAAATCCAATAAATCGGGACACACGGAAACACTACCCCTAAACAGTATCGCACAACGTACACATGTAAAAGAGCATCATGATAATCCTTTATGAAGGCAGGTTACCCGGACGCAGCATTAATTACCCCATTAATGCTATGACATTATTGTTCTCATGGGCTCTTTTCATTAATAACACATCTTTAAGTCATGGAAAAAATGCAATAACATTTTTAATATTCCAATCGCTGCAGACTGCACACATGATGCGCTAATATACAGATCGCAGTGTTAGTTATAAGCAGGGCCACTGGAATTATGTGATTCTGCGTCTGCAGCATTTTCCAAATAATTGTGGATTTGTCACATTTGTCACATAAGGATATAGAAATATCTTGTGAAATCCGCGTTATGAGATGTGGAAATGTCAAATGATAGAAATGATTGGTACTAAGTTGTAGTGTAATGATGCAATAATTTATGTTTTTTTTTTTTAGTTAAATGTACTTTTTAGAACACAAGATTTGGGGATCTGTTTTATTAATATATAGGTATTGTGTATATGAATTACATGTTTGTATAGAATAATACAAATATCTGACTATTTGGTAATTGTCACATCTATATATTTTGACACAGGTGCCAATAAATATTTTCATATTGCCTAGAGAGAGCAAAAATATTGTCCTGAAGAAGGTGGTTGGAATTGGTTAAATACCACCGAAATGCGTCAATGCATTTTTAGAGCTAAATTTGAAGAACAAACAGGCACAATAGACAAAAGATATGAATCATGTGACTGTACTGATTATTTACACAAATTAGCTAATGAATTGATGACAAAGTGTACTGTCTTGTGTGTTTTCTCTCTCTCTCCTTCTTCCCCTTTAAGGTGGAAAACACATTTGGATTGTGATGTATCAACATTTATATTAATCATTGTTAATTGTTTTCATGTATTTTTGATAGACTGATATTGGCACTTATTTTTTAATAATACGTCTGTTTTTATTAAATATATTTTTATATGATTTATGATCTTGTGGCATTATATACTGCTGTTGGTAGGGCCATATGTATGTATATGTGAGCAACTAGTGGCAAGTGAAGTGTGTGGTAAGTGTGACATGTGAGTACTTGTGGTTGAGGAATAACCGTAAGCCTAAGGGAACGTTTGCAGATTTGATAATCTAATACAGATCCCTGGTCAAGAGGGTCCCTCTCATACTATTTTCACATTTGTCACATAATACATAACCTGCCCAAAATATAGTTTCTACCTCACATGTATCGAAAGTTACTAAAAGCACTGTGACATGCACTGTTCAACAGTGGACGGTTCTTGCAAGGTTGACTGGTCACCTTTCAGTTGCTTTTTGATTAGACTGGGGGGCATATTTACAGGGGCATTGTGTCTCCGGAGCTCCTTTGCTGCAATGACCTGCTCCATATTTACAAAACAGCGTTAAGCCACTTTGTGTGGCTTAATGCTGCTTTGTAAATATTGTACCCTTTCACACAGGTATCTGTGTGAAAGGGACATGAAATGGGTGTTGCTGTGGGCATTCCACCGCAATACCCATTGCTTTATGATACCTCCCCAGATGTACAAGGATGTGTATATCTGAGGCAGCGCCAAAAACTAACGCCACTGAAAAGCAGGCATTAGATTGGCACGACGAGGAGAAATACTTTTATTACACGTCGTTCTTCTATGTGTGCTGCATTCTGCAGCACACATAGAAGGAGCAAATTGCCTTTAATGATTGTTTAGGTGCAGGAAGGTGTCCCTTCCTGCACATATTTTTAAACATCAAGATCCACCCATGAGGGTTTGAGAAAGGTAATACTGGTCAGTGATGGGGTGTGTTTCCTACAATGGTGGGAAGCACAAAGTGTTTCTTAAATACCCCTCACACACCAAAAGGGCCCTTGGTGTCATGCTTCATCATAGGGGTCTTCGCGTCCCTCTACGGAATGCGGCGTGCTACTACCAGCAAAATACGCGGGAGCACTGTTGTTTTCACTATGTGTGGTGTGAGAGAGAGTGAGTGATAGGGTCAGAAGTGAGTGATAAGTGAGTGTTAAAAAATACCTAGCACCTGCGGAGCAGAAAAATTTAATATCTCTGGATGCCGGTATTATTAAAAATGTGAGGCGGAGGTATGTTGTGTCAATGTACAAAACCTCCTGTGTGTGTCAACATGTTTCAAAGCGTGCTGCTTCTTCTTCAGGACGGGTACACAGATCCCTACCCTACTCACATGAAATGACTGAATATGTCTTGTAATAGTTAAAAAGTCCAGTGTAGACAGATAATTAATGTTCAAGATGAGAAACAATGGTCTTAATCTGAAATGCGAAAGGATAATTCTTTCAGTACAATCTAGAAAAAAGAAACACAATAAATAAATTCATCTTGAAAGCCAAAATTACTCCGAAAGTAACATAAGTGACCTGTAAAAGTGATACAAACAGTGTCTGTTATAGTCCGTATAGTGAAATACTCATGCCGGTGTGGTGTCCTGTAAAAAAGAGAGACTGATGACGAGACTCACAAACATGAAACAGAAAACACACACGCTATATGTGGTACAACCCACTGTCGTCCTTGCTGTGGCTGAGGGGTATAAGTCATAAAATAAATATTGCCAAAAGAGGAACCAGGTTACATACTTGTAGTATTGTCGGTGTTAGCGTCATGAGCCTGTTAACGATGGGGATCAGGTGCAAATCGCACTCTGTTGGTAAAAGCGCAGCTGTGGGAGTTAGCCGAAATTCCTGGCTTTATAAACTCCAGCCTCAGAGCCCGAGTTCAGGAGTGGTTAGTAAACCATTTCTATAGCATTACACATATATTCATCTTTTTCCTTAGGTAAAATACACACACTCATTCACATTACCCACTTTGTCCTGATGATGGCCGAAGAAACCGGCCTCACCTTTGGAGAAGAAGAGATCGACAGAATTCTGGCTGCAATTAACCCTTTCGAAGGGCTAATCAGCACTGACTCGGGCCTGAGCAGTGCTGATTGGGACGAATTGACCAACTTAAGAAGAACCCAAATTAAAACTGCCCTACATGGTCTTTTCATGACAGAATACCTGAGGGCTAATGCGGCACCACAGGGCCTGATTGTCCGTAATGAGCCTTTCATTTTTCAGAATGATAAACTTTTTAAAAAGATTGGTCACTCCTATCGTGGCATTGTACCCGGGATTGGCTAGTCTTAATTATAAAAACAGCCACTCGACTAGCGCAGGAACTGAAAATAGACATTCAAAAACTAGAGATCCAACTTAGAACTTACCAATCACCCACAGTACTGAAGAAACGCTTGGAGGAACTTAACCAACAAATGACTGAGTTTGAGGTTACCCTCAAACAAAGTAAGTTTAACAAACTTAAGAAAGACAAGGAACGTTTCAGCCACGAGAGAGCCTACCCGTACACAAGAGATGACTATGTGCACAAAGACTTCAACAGTGACCAAGATAGCGATGCATCTGACACAAGAACCAACAGTTCTAATTCCAGCCGGAAGAACTCATACAGGAACCAACGAGGAGGACGACAATACCTTAGACCTCATAATCCCAGACAAAGGGGATGGAACAAATATCAAGGAACTCCTGCGTACCCACAATACCCTTTTGGACCACCCCCGATGGGGGGCCCATTCCAACAGTGGGTGCCTGAGTACGACTACAATTACTATGGACCTCCGTCTTTTTTAGGGTCGCGCCCTGGATCCCGACGAGGCAGGAACAGGAGAGGCAACAATGTACATTGGACAATGGAAGAATCAGAGAACCCACGGGTCTCGACAAGGAGCATGACGACCGCACTCAACAACAAAGTGTCCACCAGCAAGGGGGGCAGCTAGTAGTGAACATAACGGAATGTGAGCTCACAGGAATACAGAAGAAGGTCTTAGAGAAAGGATTGGGTTTCGTACCAAAGAACAGAATGGATGGATTCAAGATCCATGCAGAAATGCACGAATTCATACGGAAATTAAAACTACGTGCTTTTTTCCAAGAAAAAGACACCACCACAGAGGAACTACCCGATACTGGACTACGGTTAAAATCAACCTTCACCCCTCCAGATTCTACAGTACCTGTTGAAATACTGGCATTTGAGAAGGCGGTTATGGAAGATCTGGGAAAGATGGCTACTGACGGTCACACCAACTTTCATAACACCAGTAGAGTGGAAAAAGAAGCAATCCAACAACTCTCAACTAATAAAGAGATCACCATAAAACCAGCTGACAAAGGTGGCGCGATAGTGAGCCAAACGACAATGGCCTACGATAATGAATGTAGGAGGCTACTGGGAGATGAGAGGAACTACGAAATTCTACGAGAGGACCCAACAGAATCTTTATGGATCCATATTGCAGGGATGGTAGAAGAAGCCTTGGCACATGACTGGGTGTCTAAGAAGGAAACTTCATTTTTAATCCAAAAAACTCTGTGGATTCCCTATTTCTACACCATTCCCAAGATACATAAGAACCTGAACCAACCACCTGGTCGTCCGATAGTTTCTGGCATAGGCTCTATACTAGAGCCTCTGTCGAAATTCGCTGACGCCTTCCTACGCCCTCTCATTCAAAAAACCGACACCTACTTGAGAGATACTAAAGCAGTACTCCAGTTACTACAAAACTTGCCTTTTGATCCTGAAAAACAACTACTCCTAGGGCTCGACGTAGAGAGTCTATATACGAGCTTACCCCATAACGAGACATTGAACATCATCGAAGAGATACTCTTCTCAACCACCTGGGACTACCAAACACCACGGAGTCTAGTGATGGAGTGCATCGCTCTGGCTCTTACAAATAATTTCTTCCTGTATGGTGACACATTATACCTACAGAAACATGGGACCAGCATGGGAAGCACTTTTGCTCCTAGTCTTGCTGGTCTCTACGTACATCATCTGGAGTCGTGTAAGATTTTACATCATGACAACCCCTTCAGACATCACATCAAGACATGGAAGAGGAATATTGACAACGTACTAGTAATATGGGAAGGAGATATTCCATCTACTGAGGAGTTCATGAGATGGCTCAACCAGCAGAATACCTTCCTAAAATTCACGAGCACCGCGTCATGCGTAAACCTAGTATTTCTAGATTTGAACATATACCCGGATAGGGGAAGACTGAAAACTACTACACATTTCAAGCCTACAGCCAAAAATTGCCTGTTATTATACAGCAGTTTTCACCCTCGCCACTTACGTGACAACCTCCCTTACGGGCAATTTCTTCGTCTCCGAAGGAACTGCTCCGAATTGACGGATTACAAAGCACAAGCTTTGGATTTAAAGACCAAGCTCTCAAACCGGAACTACCCCGTCCGAATCATCGACAGGGCAATGAAGAGAGCCCGGAATAACAACAGAGAGGCCCTGTTGGAAGAAAAGGTACAGAAGGATCAAGAGGCTAGACCCATCTGCGTGACAACCTACAACACGCATTCCAACGAGATATCAAAAATTGTCAATAGACATTGGAGGATCCTCAATTGTGGCAAACTTCATCTTGAAAAACCACTGTTTGCACACAAGAGAGGCAGAAACCTGAAAGACATGCTGGTTCATACACGACCACGCACGGTTCCAACCAATGAGAATCCGACCTTCCAACGTGTCCAGGGGCACCACCCATGTGGGAACTGCAGCACTTGCCATCTCACCAAAAAGAGCAGACAAATTAAGTTTAGTAATGGCAGTGTATGGGAGCAAAGAAAATTTACAAATTGCAACTGTCGGAACGTCATTTACATGATCACGTGCCCATGCAAATTGGAGTATGTGGGTATGACCTCACGACCGGTTAAAATCCGGATCGGGGAACACAGAAGCAACATACGATGCAAGAAGAGTACAACTAAAATGGCGACACACTTTCTGACAGAAACTCACACAGTAAATGACCTGCAATGGACGATAATAGAGCAAATGCCTTCTGAAAGCGGCCTCTTGGAAAAAAGAGCAAAGATGAGTGTTCCGTCTGGGCACCCATACAACGGGCCTTAATGATAATATACCTTGGAGCCAATTCTCTTAATTATCTCTCCTCTCCAGTATGACTATGTATCCTGTAGAACTGCAAACTGAGCATTTGAAAGCATGGGTCTAGTGACCATCTACTTGTTACAACTACCATCATATAACCAAGTCGTTTTCCTTCTTTTCCTTCTTCCCCCACCTTCTACCTACCCTGACATCCCCAATCGGGTTGCCCTAGATGTCCCCAGTCTGTGCTCTCCGGGTCCCGACATCCCCAATCGGGTTGCCCTAGATGTCCCCAGTCTGTGCTCTCTGGGTTGCAACACCTGTAAATGCTAGACAGCACACATTACCTGCCGCTATTCCTGTGGGCCTCCTTGATAACCTTAGCACCACCACACAGTGTTATTTAGTGACCGTTTCTATTATTATTTTTTATTTACTCTGCAAAACCCCGACATGGGTACATCGCTCTTTATCATGACGTTTTTAAATTTTTTATTGCCCTTTACTTCCCTGCAGCCTATTTGTAAATATCCACATGTATTGATGCCCTTCGGTATATGGTTACTACACTGCGAGCGCTCTGGTTGCTAAGCAACACCTACACATCCGGGTTGATTTAGGCAGACCGGTTGTAGGGAGCGTCTCCCTTTGATCCACTTCCGGGGCGTCTGAGTTCTGACTCAGGGTGGAGAGGCTCCTCCAGCGCACGACGACACCTCGCCTAGGCGGGAGCGCCGAGCCAATTAAGCATCATATAAATACGAGCCCCTCCCGGCCGAACCACATCGACGGAGCCGCGAGAGGGGATGACAGTACGAGGTAGTACCCCGGTACATGTAAGTAAGCCAACCTGCATAAGCTGTTCTTTATCAAGCCCTTTTTTACCTACCTGATTCACTCGGTTTTTACCAACAGAGTGCGATTTGCACCTGATCCCCATCGTTAACAGGCTCATGACGCTAACACCGACAATACTACAAGTATGTAACCTGGTTCCTCTTTTGGCAATATTTATTTTATGACTTATACCCCTCAGCCACATCAAGGACGACAGTGGGTTGTACCACATATAGCGTGTGTGTTTTCTGTTTCATGTTTGTGAGTCTCGTCATCAGTCTCTCTTTTACAGGACACCACACCGGCATGAGTATTTCACTATACGGTCTATAACAGGCACTGTTTGTATCACTTTTACAGGTCACTTATGTTACTTTCGGAGTAATTTTGGCTTTCAAGATGAATTTATTTATTGTGTTTCTTTTTCTAGATTGTACTGAAAGAATTATCCTTTCGCATTTCAGATTAAGACCATTGTGTCTCATCTTGAACATTAATTATCTGTCTACACTGGACTTTTTAACTATTACAAGACATATTCAGTCATTTCATGTGAGTAGGGTAGGGATCTGTGTACCCGTCCTGAAGAAGAAGCAGCACGCTTCGAAACATGTTGACACACACAGGAGGTTTTGTACATTGACACAACATACCTCCGCCTCACATTTTTAATAATACCGGCATCCAGGGATATTAAATTTTTCTGCTCCGCAGGTGCTAGGTATTTTTTAACACTCACTTATCACTCACTCCTGACCCTATCACTCACTCTCTCTCGCACCACACATAGTGAAAACAACAGTGCTCCAGCGTATTTCGCTGGTAGTAGCACGCCGCGTTCCGTAGAGGGACGCGAAGACCCCTATGATGAAGCATGATACCAAGGGCCCTTTTGGTGTGTGAGGGGTATTTAAGAAACACTTTGTGCTTCCCACCATTGTAGGAAACACACCCCATCACTGACCAGTATTACCTTTCTCAAACCCTCATGGGTGGATCTTGATGTTTAAAAATAGTTGTTAGGGGAGGTCGTATCCACCCTAGGTGTCCGTGGAGGACACCGACTCTCCACTCCCTCCTTTGATATTTACAACCTTCCTGCACATAAACAATCATTCCTGCAACACAGACACCCTTGCTCCATGGTTCAAGTGTGTCTGTGTTGGCGCTTTGGCAGCTTTTCATAGCGCCAGTTCAAGGGAAGACACAGGGGTGAGCGGTATTCTTGTGAATATGGCGCATCCTTGTGTTTTTTTAAATGACGCAACATGTCGCTGCTAAATTGCTTGCAGTGCTGTGCTGCGTCATTTCTTTGTGGGTGCTTAACTGGTACTAATGAGGTGAAACCTTTCCCAGAGAAGGTTAACTTTTAAAAATGACAAAATAATGAAGTAATATTATCATGAAATGTGAATGTGCCACGTTATGAGCATAATTTGCCTCTTCTTGGCATATCATCTTGTCAACGCTGCCACATAATTTGGTCCACTCCTGTTGCATATTTCCAGATGCCCTGCTCAGAAGCAAGTAAAACACACTTTACCTTAGGGTTCTATTTCTTAGTAAACTGCAAGCACACGGACTCCATAGGATCGTGTGAACCTGTGGCGATATATCATTAACCTTGTGCGGGAAGAGGCACTGTCCACGCGCTGGAGGTGGCGAGTTTGATCAATACTAGAGCAGAGGTGTTAGTACAACTTACTTGGAAAGAAATTATGTGATACGCTCAGAAGACAAAAGCGAGCTACCTGATATACAAGCTGGATTTAAGAGAGAGAGTGGAAATATATGTCAAATGATCTGTCTTCCTTGCTGTCACGTCTAAATTTACGGCACTGAGCGGAAGGAGCGCGCCTTACGTTTTATTGACCCTGAAGGGGGGCCTTGATGCAATGGGCTGCGAGAAGTCATAAAACTGTGGGCCAGCCATGGAAATTGAGACTCATGTGCCGGACTGCATCAGGATATACTAAGCAGACACTCGTGGTCCTTAAGCTAAATATTTTAGACTACAAAATAGGACATTTTGCAATTCAGTTGTATCTGCTTGCATGACTTGATTTTGCATACATATACTATTGATCAAGGGGCGTAACGCAGGCTCCTGCAGACTCTGGGCGCTGGTAGGGCCCCACACTCTGGGGGGGGGGTGAACTATGCAGTACAAAATCTATGAATATTTGAGAGATATGTGGGAGGCTAACTTCAATGTTAGGGAACGGCTTTTACAACCTGGGCGCATTCTAATTTTGCATCTACAGTTGTTATTGGTGGCGTTGATAAAAAACGAAATCTCATTCACTTAAGCAACCATTAAAGCAGGCAAGATGTAACACAACATGTTGTAAACGCCGTTCCACAAACATTGCCGTACTGCAGCATTAGAGCACTGACTGACAAGAAGGAACTAACTGTAAAGTGGTGGGGCCCTAGGCCCCCATATACTAACAAGGATGACACAGACACCGTAATGTAGTTACTGGAACTGGCCCAGGGCACATGCGCCCGGCCCCTTTTATTAGCAGGGTCACATGTCCTGTGACGCCTGTGTTGGAAGGCTGTGGGGTGGAGTGTAAGCCAGCCCTCAGAGAGTGGCTGGCACAACAAACACTAGAAGAGTGACCAGCCGGTCACTACACTAACGTGGACGCAGCATGGCCACTGCTGTATCTTTCTCATTGTGGTCTTCCTGCCCGTTGCAGGAAGCCGTGTATCCCAGCCTTTCCCATGTTTTTTAGGCTTGTCCATGGTTGGATGGCTTTTATGTCTATTTCAATGTTCTCCTGTGGATTCGATGCATTCCTGCTTATTCTTGGTTTGTCCCGCCCCTCTTACTATGCTTTTGTTTGGATGTGATATAACCTTACATAGCTTACCTTCCCGTCAGACACTTTTTCCTTTATTTCCTTCCTGTGGTTCCAGATCCCCGTTCCTTCTTTTCAGCCTTCTTGTGGCTCCAGATAGCCCCAGTTATTCTCTTGTTCCATCGTCTTCTAAATATGTTTCTTCCCATCTCTTCTACTGCTCTTCTCTTGCTCCACAGTGGTAACCACTATTGGCTTTGCCAATGCTGGAGGCTTTTTAAAATTCGCCAGCATTAGCAAAGCCAGTAGCAGCAACCAGTCATATTAAAAGTATAGAAAACGCTGTTTTCTATACTTCCAAGATAGTCGCTGCATTGCATCATCAAGTCGCATAACCCAACACAATAGGCATTGAGAACGTAAAGATAACAATTTTTTCTTTACTTTCTAAAATTGCAGCTGCTACCTGTGAAACGAGTCAATGACTTACATTGCATAGTCATGTTGCATCATGAAACACTGCGGCCATCCTGAAAGTACAGAAACCTATTTTCTATGCTTTTAACATAACCAGTCATTCATTGGCAAAGCCAACTACATCTCTCAGTCAGCTTTTGCAGAGTGAGACTGATTGGCTTTGACAATACTTGTTTTTAGGGTTGGCTTTATGAATGCGGCACACTTCTTATATCAAAATCTTTTAGAGATGTAATAAGAGGAAGGTGCTCTGGTATTCTAGGCTTTGAAAGTGGCTGAATGAGAGGAATACAAGCATCATGCTTCAAGAGAGGAGATTTATCCTGTGAGCATTCGAATTTTGCATCAGCATATTTCATTGGTAGGACTGGTAGAGAAGTAGCATGTTCGTGTAACAAAGCTTAGCAGCGGGCAAAGAGTAATACAGCTCATGTGCATTTCAATTTCAGTGTTAGTAGGTGACTAACATAATAAGGGATCCCTATCAGCGTTCACAAGCTCTTAATTAACTGTTAGATTTATTGCAAGACACTCTTCAAATCTGTATTTCTTAGGCAAAAAGAGAACATTCATGTGTGTTACAAGCTACAAAATGCCACACCTCTAGGAAACATTTATCAAAGAAAATAAAATTAATTGAAATTGTAAACGCCAATGTTTGGTTAAGGATACAAAATAAAAATTGGTATTGTTAATGAACGCTCACTGCAGTGTACAACTATTGTTGCCAGATCCTTACATAGACACTATGGGCCTGATTTACAAGTTAGCAGACGGCCCGCTCTTTTCTGGGCAACAAAGTAAATTACTCCGTCGCCCTGACAGAGGTTCCACCATACAAATTTATAAATGTCCGGTGGCCCATTTCTAGCATTGGCATGAACCACAGTCGCAGTGGCTCCTGACAATGCATTGTAAGTTTGTTGCACGACTCCATCAATATGATGGACTTGCCATTTTATTTTTATTTTCAAAAAGAAAATCCCAAAGCGGGATTTTCTTTTGAGAATTTAAAAAAACAATCTCCCTCTCGCCATCGGAGCTTTCTCCCATGGCATGAGGAGCATTGAGCACTTTTCAATGCCCCTTACAGCCAGGTTTTCCTGGCGGTGGCGGGCATTGAAAAATGGCTGTATGTCCACCCATCTAAATTAGTTGGGCGGACATACAGCCAAACCTCCGACAACCCTTAATCCATCGGATCGTCGAAGGGATTTGACCACATGGGAGATGGAGTAGTCGCTGCTGTTGCCACGTCTGCTTTTAAATCTGCCGGGCAGACCATAATATTGGCAGTGAGGGAAGTCCGTTGACGTTACAATGGAGTTCTCTCTCCGCCAATATATAATTCAGGCCCTGAGTCTGGTGATCAGTGTTTTTATGTAGTGTGCATGGATGCAACTAGGTTTTGTGGTGCACTTGAATGTGTGCTCTGTATGTGTTAACATATCAGGGCATAGGTGTTTGTATGTTGTTCTGTCAGCTTTTGTTCATATAAGTCTCATCTATGTAAACCTCGGCATGAATGTTGTGTATTTATGTGCCTTCACTATATAATACCTAAACCTACTGTCTTTGTCAGTGCTTGTTCTACATGTTCGCACACATTTGGACACGACATGACTCCATTATTCTTTTTAATTGAATGGTCTAAATAATGAATAGATTGAACTAAGAGAAACATACACTTGTATAGATAAGAATAATGAAAATTAATTAAGTTCACCAGCGAGAATTGTGTCTGAGTGTCTGAGATAGCATCCAAAAAAGAAATACAAAAATACATGCATAAATATAATAACATAAAATAACATGAGCTAAAGCAAGTTAAAATCATTTTAGAGGTGCATCTATAGTTTTTCATTTTTTCGATATTTGTGAAGCTGTCTGGGCTGGGAAATGGAAGTCCAATACTCAAAAGGCAAACAAACTGTAAAATATAGTTGCTGTGTGGGCTGTTAAATTACACAGACGCATTAATTCACCTTTTACCGTTAATATATATGTGCATATATTTAATACATATGTAGATGTGCAGAGTGTAATATGCTATTTATTAGCTTTGTTGTGTGTGGGGAAAGGCCATGACACATTAGAGGAGACACATTGAGTGGGTTACGATGCCCCTCCCCTCCATCAACAATGGTAATAAATAGCATATTATATTCTGCACAAATGTTTATGCTATGGAATTTTCCTTGTATATTTATTTGAAAAACGTTATTTAACCAAAAGCAGGATTCAATTGATTACATTTGTGCAACAATGTAAAATCACATTGCAGAGGCGTTCTGGCTGTTAGAAGAACTGTTGCCCTGTGTGAACGAATTGTTAAATTAATTGTTTGAGGAAGTAATCAGTGTTTTTCCAAAGTCAATTTTGCTTTGACCTTTGCACTGTAGCAGTAAATGTGTGAATGTGCATTAGTGCAGTTCCATCTAAATAATGTATTATACGTGTGTGTGTATGTGTGTGTTTTGTGTCCTGTTTCTGAGATATAAAACAGTCACTTCATGTATATTGTAGCACTGGTTTATTTACAGTTCATGGTGGTTAACAGTCAACTGTATATCACTGTCAGCATTGTTCAGTGCGTGATCATGTGACACAAGGTGCATTCTTAAAACAGTGACGTGTAGATAGTGAAAACAGACTGTCTCTTGCATTACCTCTACTCTTTTGCAACATATATTATTCATGCTGATAAAATTGTGTTGAATGTCATATGTCAATAAATAACAACATTAGTTGTCTTCACAATTTCATTTCTGATTTCGGTTTACAAATAAATCAATGTTAAGAAGCCCCAGTGGACATGGTTCAATGTATTAAATGATAATGCTTCATATGCTTTAGTGGACAAGAATTATCAAACAATCATGACGGCATTCTACAACTGTAAATTTCATCACAACCTTATCTTGTATTCGAAGAGATTCAAAGAGCTTGCCCTCAAAATAGTTTGCAAGGCGTCAAACTTTTGGAGTGTCTTGTAATGGTATACAGAGCATTCCCATCAATAGTAACACTAGTGTGAGTGGGTTCCTATCTTATATTATTAATTTTAGAGATTAAATATTTTGTATCTCTTAAATAAGGTGGGAAGCTTTTAACAAATCAAAGAAGGAAGTGAATAACATATGTTATTGTTATCTCAAGAAAGCTTTTTTATGAACAATAATATGAATCTCCCTGGAGGATTGGAGGCCTGTTATTTATTTTTGAGAAATTGTATTGAGTGGATATGCATGGATTTTCATTAAAAAAATATGCATCCCATTCAAATATAGCTCGTTCCTTCCATCCAGTTATAGCATATTTATAATGTCTCTACATAATATTCCTTATCAACTTTCACCTAACGAAAAGACACTCAGTTGTCTCAGGGAATCTTGACTGTTTCTCTCTTTAATCCAAATTATAACATTACTCAGTTTGACTGAGGTCTTTATCACTATAGAGTCGTCCATTTTTAAACTTCTGTACGGCCACAACTGTGAGTAGTCAAAATTTCTAAATGGTGATTTCTTTCTTCTCAGTGACATTAAATTCTTCCAGACCAGATCCTCAAAGCCCATAATATTTTAACAGGGGAGTTGCTGCAAATATTGTGATTTAGATTTAAAACCACTACCAGTCACAAAGTCAGTTCTGATAACCATGGCATTCATTAAATCAAGACTATCACAATCATTTGTATATACTGGTAATTCTTAATGGTAAACACATCTGCATCACCAGGCTATATAATGTTCAAAACTTGCAGATTAAACAAATTAACAATTATTAGATGTCACTCCACCACCAGTGGCGGCTCCTCCGCTAAGGCGAGGAGCGTCGCCCCACTGCTATTTGAGCTGTTCAAAAAATAAAAATAAAATGATAATAGCAAGACATTATTGTCATTTTATTTTTCTGTGCAGGACTGGAGCCAGGTCGGGCAGGGCTGAACAAAGTGAAGAGTGGTGTGCACTCCCTAAGTGCGCATGAATGTTTGGCCAGCCCTCTTGGGTCGGCCAAACATTCATGCGCACTTAGCATGTCCTCCAACTTGCTGTGCTGCACAGCCCGGTGGAGAACATGCCCAGGCTCCCAGGCACTGCCTGAGCGGCAAAACAGGCCACTCAGACCAATCACGACGCTGCTGATGAAGTGTCGTTATTGGCTGAGAGAGTCTGGGAGCCTGGGTGATTCCGGCGTTGCCAGCAGAGTGAGGATGGAGCAGAGGCATGTGGTTGTGGCAAAGGTACATTTTGTTTTATCCATTACCCCCGTTCCAAAGCAGCTGCCACTGCATTCCACTCTCATATGTTCATATGGCCTGATTTGCCTGGCTACTTGGAAATCTTAGTTTATATATCTTTTACACCTGTCAGCCTTAGGGTGGTCTTCCCCCAAACTTTTTGCCTTCCTCCTCCATTTTTACTGACCTCGATTTTGCTGGCCTTAGGACTCTGTGCACTGTGCTACGGCTAACCTGTGCTAAAGTGCTTCCGCTCTCTCCTCTAAACATGGTAACATTGGCTTATACCCAATTGCCATATTTAATTTACTTATAAGTCCCTAGTAAAGTAGCACTGGATGTGCCCACGGCTAAGGGGTCTGCAGCACTGATTGTACCACCCACCTAAGTAGCCCTTTAAACATGTGTCAGGCCTGCCATTGCGGCCTGTGTGTGTGCAGTTATAAATGTACATTTCGACTTGGCAAAATAAATGTTTTGCCAGGTTCAAACCTTCCTTTCTAATACTTATCAGTCACCCTAGGGTATTCCCTGGACAGACCAGGGTGCAAAGTATTTAAAATGTTGGGCATGTACTTTTAAGTTTTTACATGTCTTAGTTGTGAAAAACTCTTAAATTCGTTTTTTCACTACTGGAAGGCCTACCTCTCAATAGTATAACAATGTATTTACCTTATTACATTTTATAAGTGTAGTTTCGAAATGGGAATAGGTAACCAGTTTATGTTTGGTGTCTCTGGAATTACAATTTAAGATCCTAACTTATGGTAAAGTAAGATTTTGAATTGTAATTCTGAAAATGCCACTTTTAGAAAGTTGGCTTTTTTCTGCCTTAGCCATTTAGTGCATTTAGTCTGTACCTGTGCCACATGACTGAGTGTAGCTGACAGTTAAGCTTTGTGTATCCCTCCTAGACAGCCGCACACAATAGGGAGCATAGGTGTGCCTGGATGGACCATCACTGGCAGGATGGGAGGAAGGAGCTAGGCACAGCCTCACTTACACTTGAATAGGTCATGTCCTGCCTCCACACAATGAGCTGCATACCCCCTGCAATTAGTCTGGAGTCAAGACATGGAAGTCAGGATGCCTGGAGACTTTTAAGGGAAACCTCTGGAAGCTTCTACCCCACCTCAAAGGCACAACTTCGTATAAATGCTTGACCTCAGACACCAACTCTTCAGTATAATTCTGGACCTGTGGATACTTTGCCAGGGAGAAGGACTGCTGCTACAAGGACTGCCACTCTGCTGGACTGCTGCTCTAAAGGAACTTCTGCTGTGCTGTGCTGACCTGCTGTCCTCTTGCCTGGGGAAGAAGAACTGGACCTGCAACTTCATCTTGGACCCAGAACTTCAGAGTGGCTCCAAGGCTAGTCTGCTGGCCTCCTGATCTGAGCCTCAGGAACATAAAAGGCTCCCCAACATCCTGCACCTGCCCCTGGACCCAGCTGCAGCAAGTTCCTGACCCCTAAGTGGTGACCCTTGGTCTGGTTCATGAGCTCTTTGCAACTGTGAACGGGCCTGTTCGCACCAAGACCTCGTTGCTCTCACTGCAAATCGGAACAAAGCTCCATCAGCCCGCCTCTTCGCACTGCAGGACCGACCCCTCATGGGGACCACCACCTCAAAGCTCCAGCATCGCCAACCCTCGATGCTGGCCATCTCATTGCACTTCCGCTGACCACCTCTTGCGACGCTCTCCCTGCTCCTTGCAGCCCTCTGCAACGTGGACAGGACTCTTGGCACAAACCTGAGAAGGTAAACTTCTGCAGGCCTAACCTGGTGACTGTATCTGACCTGTGCTCCATTGTGGTCATCCTGAACTTTCGACTTTGACCGGTCCAGCGCGGCCAAATATCCTTTGTTGGCGCTTTCTACTTTTAGGCACTATTTTACACTTTATTCTTTAAATAATCATAAGTCTGGTTCTACTGATTGGATTTTTGTTGTTTTGGTCTTGTTTTATTTATTACATTTTGCTCTATTTTCTAAGTTGGTATGGGATCTTTTGTGTGGTGTTTCCACTGTTTTACTGTTTGAAGTGTTGCACAACTACTTCACACATTGCCTCTAAGTTACGCCTAACTGCTCTGTGCCAAGCTACCAGGGGGTTGAGCACAGGTTAATTTAGGGTTTTCCTGTGCCTTGCCCTGACCAGGATTGCGGTTGCTGCTTGACCAGGGCTCACATCCCAGTCAACCAGTAACTCAATTTCTCACAGTATCTTAAATAGATTCAGCCTCCTAAGGAACAAATATGTAATAATAATCAGTGTCAACATATTTTAAGGTATGGTACAGCCAGAATGAAAGACCTAAGCTTTGAATATCAGGTTCAGTTTGACTGAGTTCTCTTTCTGGTAGATTTATTACCCTTTTGCCCTCAGTTCCTATAACTCTTATTTTTCCTCTGCTCCATGAATTCCATTTCTGCTGCCCTTTTAATCTGGTTCCTATTGCTATTTTTATTGTCCTTGTTTTCTTCTTGGCATTCAACATCTTGCCTTCTCTGGCTCCTGTTTGCCTTCTGCTGCCTCCTCTTGTATGTCCACTTTAGTTTTCGGGCATCTGCTCTAATGCTCTGGCTCTGAATTTGTCAAGAAAGTCACTCTTTTTAAACAACTGCTATGATGGTCTGCTGTCTTCAATATCTGTGGAGTCTCTCTCAGAGCCAGTTTCTGAACTAGAGTTAACATATGTTCATTCCTGTAATATTAAATTTTGTTCTTTATCCTAATTTCTTACAACATTGTATTTTTGACAAGTGTGAGAATGTTCCTATTTTCATAATCTATTCTGTCCCTGTTGAACCTTCCATGCATTCGTAGTTTCATGTCTTAATCAACTTTTTTAAGTTGCCATTCTATAATTCAGTATTTTTTTTGTTCGTGTATTTCTTCATTAATTTCAGCTATCTATTTAAGAGTTTCTTTAGCATCCTCCAATGCATATTTAGTTATAATTTGGAACATTTCTTTGGAGCAAGAAGCATTCATTCAGCATCCATGGACTGGAATCTTCATGTGATGGTCGAGTGAATATTTGAAGATTGCCTACTACCACTTACTGTTATATATATCAGCCGGCACTGGGTGGGCCAAATCCTGGGGGCTATTTTCATAATCTATTCTGTCCCTGTGGAACCTACCATGCATTCGTAGTTTCATGTCTTAATCAACTTTTTTAAGTTGCCATTCTTTAATTCAGTATTTTTTTTGTTCGTGTATTTCTTCAGTAATTTCAGCTATCTATTTAAGAGTTTCTTTAGCATCCTCCAATGCATATTTAGTTATAATTTGGGATATTACTTTGGAGCATGAAGCATTCATTCAGCATTCATGGACTGGAATCTTCATGTGATGGTCGAGTGAATATTTGAAGATTGCCTACTACCACTTACTGTTATATATATCAGCCGGCACTGGGTGGGCCAAATCCTGGGGGCATGCAGGGTTATTATAATAAAGGAGGGGGGCTCATGGGGCCTTTTGAAAAGCCCCATGGACCGCCACTGCCCCGGGGCAAATAATGCTAATAATACAGGGGGGCCCGCCCGGCCCGCCAGCAGCCCTGGGTACTGCCACCTTCCCGGGGCAATCAATAGTAACAATGTCTTCTGCCAGTAAGTTTTACTTATATATATTTATAATATATATTACTTACTGGTGTTCACCAGTAGGAAGTTATAGTTAGGACCATGTTTCCATTGGAAAAGCATTTTTTGGTTTGCCAATAACTTTGGCGCCGCTTGACGAGTTTTCACGAACTTTTTGAAAACCTTTGCTACAGTCGGTTCAGCTGCTGTGTTGAAAGTTTCGAGGTGATCCATTAAGTGGGGGTCAAGAAGAAAGGGGGGTCCCAAAATGGGTTATCCCCATGCATTTTCCCATAGGGATTTTGAACATGACTACAGCCCGAACCGCTGAACGGAATTACACCAAATTTGGCAGAAAGCTAGATGTTGGCCCAGAAAGCATGCTTTTGTGATTTGGTGTAAATCCGTTAAGTAGATTTAGATATATTTAAGTTTAACAAATATAGATATCTGGGGACACAGATTCTTGCAGTGGACTCATGAAGCCTTGGTCCCCATGCTGAAATTTGATTGGCTTCCAGCACTTCGACCAGGAAGTGTTGGCAGCCATCTTGGGACTCAGCTTGAAGCCAAGCCCCGCTGAACGGAATTACACCAAATTTGGCAGAAAGCTAGATGTTGGCCCAGAAAGCATGCTTTTTGTGATTTGGTGTAAATCCGTTAAGTAGATTTAGATGTATTTAAGTTTAACAAATATAGATATCTGGGGACACTGATTCTTGCAGTGGACTCATGAAGCCTTGGTCCCCATGCTGAAATTTGATTGGCTTCCAGCACTTCGACCAGGAAGTGTTGGCAGCCATCTTGGGACTCAGCTTGAAGCCAAGCCCCACAAAAAATTTAAAAAATAAAGAAAAGGGGTCAGGGTAGAAATACCGTGACCCCCAGATATGGTGGGGGGGTGTCTCACAGGGAGCACACCGGGGGTTAAAATTATTTTTTTAATTACATTTTGCCGTGAATTCGCAGCTGGACCCAAGGCAAAACTGGAGGTCTCCTGCACCTCTTTTTCAGAAAGCCCTAGGGTGGGTCAATACGGGTGAATAAGTGGCTGTGTGAGTAGCTGTATGGGTGAGTGTATGGCTGTGTGAGTGGCTGTATGGGTAAGTGACTGGTTGAATGAGTAGTTGTATCAGTGAGTGAATGGTTGTGTGAGTGGCTGTATGAGTGAGTGAGAGGGTGTGTGAGTGGCTGTATGGATGAGTGAGTGGTTGTGTGAGTACTTGTATGGGTCTGTGAAAGGGTATGTGAGAGGTTGTATAGGCGTGTGAGTGGGTGTATGGGAGACTGTATAGGGGTGTGAGTGCTTCTCTGGATGATGTTATCAGTGATGTCATTTGAGATGTCACAAGTGATGTCATGAGTGATGTCACTGGCAATGTCATGAGTGATGTAATATGTGAGGTCATAAGCAGTGCATTGCGGGGGCATAATTAGACTGGTTTTGTTTGAGTGAAATCTGAGCTCACCTATAACGTCCCCTCTTTCTGCTCCCTTCTGACCTTTATTCAGCCTCTTTCTGCTCATTTCTCACCTTTATTTTGCCTCTTTTTGCTCATTGCTGATCACTATTTTGCCTCTTTCTGCTTGTTTCTCACCTTTATTTTGCCTCTTCCTGTCCATTGCTGATCTTTATTCTCTCTTTTAGCTCGTTCCTCACCTTTATTTTGCCTTTCTGCTCATTGCTGACCTTTATTTTACCTCTTTCTGCTCGTTGCTGACCTTCATTCTGCCTCTTTCTGCTTGTTTCTGACCTTTATTCTGACTCTTTCTGCTAATTTCTCACCTTTATTCTGCCTCTTTCTATTATCCCCAGGCCCGTGGGTGGGAGTCTCAAGACCCCCACAGTCCCTCCCACCTCCTGCGGGAGCTGGCATTGCTGCTGACAGAGGGAGCTGCGGGAAAGGCAGCTCCGTCTGTGCAGGAGCAACTGTTTCATCTCTTTCCCTGCCCACATGTCTGTGGGCAGGGAAAGAGATGAAACCTCCGCTTCCAGTGGGAGAGAACACTTTGACAGCTCCCGTCCGCTGGAACCAGAATGTTTGCTTTTGTTTGGCGGGAGCTGTCAAAGCTCCTACCAAGCAAAAGCAAACAGCTATGTCCAGGGGGTGGACACCTTGGGACATAGCAGGAGCTGGTCCTGGGGGTGGCGGTCCCCAGGGCCATGTATGGCTCCAGGAGGGGGGTCACACGGCCCCCGTCCTTCTGTTTGCACGGGCCACTCCGGGAAACTGGTGGTCCCTGGAGCCAAGAATGGCCTGTCTGGGGTGCTGTGTGGCCCCCTACTTTTTTTAAAAAAAAGAAAGCCCCGGGAGGTGGTGGTCCCCAGGGCACAGAGGCCCCCGCACCATATTTAACTTAGCCCTGGGGAGGAGGTGGTTTCCGGGGCTTTGGGGGTCCGTGCGCCCCCCCAGTCAATTAATTTATATCCCTTGGGAGGTGGTGGTCCCCCGGGCTCAGGGGGGTGGTCTGAGCACCCACCCGCGTTATTAAAATTAAGCACCTAGGAGGTGATGGTCCACAGGATATAATTGATCTCAAGGAGGGGGATCCCATGCGCCTGGGACCTGGCCCGCCCGGGGGCTATAATGTAAACAAGCGCGGGAGACGACCCTTGTTTTTTTTTATTTGCTGCAGATTCGCAGATCCGTCACGTACCCGCAGCACAAATGTTTTTTTTAAAGTCCTTTTTGGCCCTATCAGAGTCACAGGGAGACCCAAGGACCACAGTTAGGGGGTCAGGGTATTCCTACTATGCCCCTTTTTCTTTTTTGGGGGGGAATCGGCTGAAGCCGAGTCCCAAGATGGCTGGCAACACTTCCTGATTGAAGTGTTGGCAGCCAATTACATTTTGGCACGGGGACTGTTGGATCCTCAGAGGATCGGCGTCCCTATGTGTACAAATTTGGATTTCCCTTAATATTTCTTAAACTACTGAATGGATTTACACCAATTTACAAAAAGGCCACTTTCTGGACCAACAGCTACCTTTCTGCCAAATTTGGTGTAATTCCATTCAGCGGTTTGGGCTGTAGCTGTGTCTAAAATGCTGATGGGAAATTGCATTTGGAAAACATCCCCTTTTTCCCAACCCTCGCTTGAAGGATCACGCCAAAACTTTCAAGACAGCAGCTGAAGTAAGTGATAAACTAGTTTTGAAATGTTCGTGAGGATTCGTCAAAAAGCACCAAAGTTATTGGCAAAACATTAAATGCTTTTTCTATGGAAACTAGGTCCTAACTATAACTACCTGCTGGTGTGTATATATGTGTATGTATATATATATATATATATATATATATATATATATATATTCATCACCAAAATGCCCTGAAGCATTGAAGGGGCACTCAACGGCGCTCCCAACCATCCGGTCTCTTTGCCTCGCTGCAGCTCGCCTTTCTCTTGCCATTCTTTATTTCATGCCGACGCGTTTCGAGGCTGGCACGCCTCTTCTTCATGGGCTGCAAGACAAACAGGCATTGAAGGCTCACTTCCGATCATTTCCGGCATGCTTTTATTAACAATTTCCCCAATGCACATGCATACATAAACACATATATATATATACATATATATATATATATATATATATAGTTGTCACATGTGGGGTCAGGTGAGGTTTGTTCCACCAATAAAAACTCGGTATGCACGTAATGCGGTCATGTGACCAAGGGCCAGGAGGCCCGAAACGCGTCATGAGTAGCATTGCACTTTAACTTTTAAATAATAAAGTAATATCTGGCACCAGCTGAAAAAGTTGTCCGTTCCTGTTTGTTGTGCGTCTAGGGCACAAGGGAGTGTAATTGGATATATATATATATATATATATATATATATATATATATATATTGTAGCTATTATAATTTGTACAACTTCTGTTTCGTTGTTAAATTTGCCAAAGAAATCAGTTTAGGGCCAGTATGCTCTGCAGTGGATAAAGTTCCTTCTTCGAGCAGAGCCTGTGCTACCTCTCGGTGTCTAGTGTCAACATCACCCACCATCCTTTCCACAGATACATATTATCGTATCTCAGTACCCAGGTAGCGCTTTGGTAAAAGATGACAAAACGTCTGCCATATCCATTGTGCTGCATACTGTTAATCCGTGGGAAGTGTGGGAGTTTGCCATTAGGTGAGCATCCTCGAAAACATACACTAGTTCAACACTAGATCCTAAACAGTAGATGCTGCAGAGCTGATAGGATTTTGTTTTCTGGAGAAAACTGTTTTTTTCTGTGTAAATTGCATAGTTATAAATTGGTGAGGAAAGATATCACATAAAGTGCCAAATAAATGGGCTGAGGACAAATAAGAGTCTTTTCAGTCTCCTGAGACAAGGGAGGCATTTTCCTAGAGGACAATATTAAGTGTCACTCTTTGTGATAGATGATTCAGGATGATGAAAACCGTTAGATGATAGCCACATAAGCAGGTTTGGCTCAACTTGCAAAAGAAAATGGTTGCCTGTGCTATTGAATGCTGCAGAGAGAGTTCATCCTAGAAGATGACTACAGTGACCTCCATAGTTTGCTCAAGTCTGAATTGGGTATACTAGGGAAGAGACAATGGAAGGTTTATAAATGCACTTGTAGCTGGGTAACCACGATGTTAATAAAGGTTTTACCCAGACAAGAAAGTGGTATTATGATGATAACTTTGTGGACAGAATCATCACATTTAGGTTTCTTGAAAATTGACACATGAACCCTTTTCAAAGAGTAAGGTAGAAAACCATCCTGAATGGACAGGTTTATCAGGCTGTCTACTAAAGGGACAAAGAGGAGCACATTAACCATAAAAGCCAGAGGGGAGCTGAGTTCATTGGCTTCTTGGTTTGAGAGAATTCAAAATGCTTTCTAACATTTCAGCAGAGGTAACTTCCAGTGCAAATCACCCTGAAGAGGAAGACAAAATATATTCTAGACTACGAGCTGTTTAGCAGTAGCAGTCATCCCCTGTCTAATATTTGACATTTTGTCTTTGAAGTGATTTAAATTCTTCTCTTAGTTTTGACTAATTAATTAGTTTCTAATATATCTTTTTTACTTTTCAATTAATTATTAGTAACTTCTGTTTTATTAGTTATTTTAAACAATTACATTTCTTTTTCAATTTATCTTTAATAGATAAATATATGTAAAGAGATACATCTATAGACATATCTATAGACATATGTGTGTGTGTGTTTAGATACATATAATAATTCATTTATTATTGCGATGTAACAGACTCCCAGTGTAATAGCATAAATACTTACCATGTGATGTAATGTTTCTACATGTAAAAAACACGATGTAATGGCTCTCAATGTAATCTCTGTGAAGTAAATGTAGCACATCTCTCTTCCTCAGTCGTGACCGCTACTGATGATATTGTGCATCCGTACCCTGCCCTGAAGCCTTGCCCCTGTAGCCCTTGGTTGGCATTGTGCCACCATTCATGGCTTTCCCGAAAATAATCTGTAAATGCACTGATATTACTGATATTAAAGTGAGCTTTTTATAAGTTAAATTCGTAAAATAGAACATTCAACATTTGTTCAAAACGTCATTGCAGTAACAATCTCATTCTCATTTTTCCCCATGCATTATTTTCCCTCCCCTTCTTGTATTTCCCCTCTTCAGATACATGACATCTATTTAAATAATCTGTGTTCAGGCACTTTGGAGCACATTGCGTAAAGTGCGGACAGTGTGGAATTGTGCTGAGTGCTTCCTAGAGCATATTATAATTAGTATGTAGCATAACCTCCATCTAGAAAGATCAGCTGCAATGCCAGATAAAGACTCTGGCCTGTGAGTTAGAGTTTGGTGATAAGTGTAGATCCTCCAATTTTAGAGGAAATGCTGAATCTGGAGCAGAATCTACCAGCTGAATATCATCAATAACCGGGATGGCCTGCTGGAGGAAAATGTTCGTATATGTAACATTTCTTCCAGAAATAGGAGTATTTTCAATCACTATCAAACAAAATCAGGTGCTTAGTGGTTTTGGTTTGGGCATACTCATCCATCTGTTGATCCATTCCCACTTTCTCATCCACAGAAGGTGAGATAAATCTGTTCCTGATCTTCAGTAGAGACAGGAATGTTAGACATATATATGCTTCATTCTGGAAGCTGAGAGAATAGTAGTGATAATAAGTTCACTAGTTTAGGAGGGGTGGAAGTGGTGTGAGAGGTCTAAGGTGAGGGCCAGAATGGCTTCTAAAGTATTTGGATTGTGAATAACTCTTACGGTCATAAGCACTTCTATAACACCTTTTTATATGCGACTATAGAGCGGTACCTGTCTTAAAAGGGTCATTTCTATTCTTCATGGACTTCTGTCATAAGGTTGTGTAAATCAACAGTGCTTGGTCCTGGAGAGTAATGAAAGTATCATGCATGTCTTGAAGTTTAGGTGTTATACTAAGATCATAGTATATCTTCCCATGTCATTAATGCACAATCTTTTGAAGAACATATGTTTTCAGAGATCTTGTTTAGAGATGTATGAAGACGCTAAACTATCAGCTTTGATACTTTGCTTTCTCAGCACTTTATGCTGTGTGACACCATTGCTGCTGCTGCTTAGTGCCTCTAGTGGCAACAAGTACCACCACTGTGCTGCACTCAATGGCTGTACTTCCCTTCTACCAGCGGTTCCGCCCTCTAAGGGGCAGAGGATTTGTAGTGGCAGTAACAAGGAGATGTGGATCCCGAAACAAATTTCTCTGAACCTTTTCAGTTATTGACTGGATGAGGGGGTGAAGAGGCAGTCACTATAGACTATTGCAACTATTGGGTCAGTTCATCACTGCAAGGTGTTGCGCTATTGCTATCCTTGCTAAGACAAACTTCTCAGATAATGCTTCTGCAGCTATACTTCTTTCCCACAGACATTTTCTACGTATTAAATCACATGGGACTAGCTGTTCCCATTGAACATGCCTCCTTTCTCACTCCACCTGGTTTTTCTCTTCTGCCATCTGTGAAGACATAGGAGATTCTTTGCCAAGGAGCACCTTCTATGCAGCGTTAGCATCCTTGTGTAAAACATTCACTCTGAAACACACATACACACACAAGAACAGTGTAGGATATTCACTCTCAAACACACATACACACACAAGAACAATATAGAACATTTACTCTTAAACACACAAACACTAGAACAATGTAGAACATTCACTCTCAAACACACATACACACACAAGAACAATGCAGAACATTCACTCTCAAACATGCACACACACACACACCAGAATAATGTAGAACATTCACTATAAAACACACACACACCAGAATGATGTAGAACATTCACTCTCAAACACACAAACACACAAGAACAATGCAGAACATTCACTCTCAAACACATATATACACACACAAGAACAATGCATAACATTCACTCCCAAACACACATACACACAAACCAGAACAATGTAGAACATTCAATCTCAAACACACACACCAGAACAATGTAGAACATTCACTCTCAAACACACACACAAGAACAATGCAGAACATGTACTCTCAAACACACATATACACACACACACGATAACAATGTAGAACGTGCACTCTAAAACACACATACACACACACCAGAACACTATAGAACATTTACTCTCAAACACACATACACACACAAGAACAATGCAGAACATCCACTCTCAAACACACATACACCAAACAATGTATGACATTCACCTTCATCCAGGTATCAAAGACATTCTTCACATTCACCCATGCAAGACACAAACAGGCATACAGATATGTACACAGGATTCAAACACACAATGTAAAGGCACTCACATACATACCCTTACACACACATGCCTTTCATACATATTTCCATGGAAAATTGCTTTTGCTTTTAAACTTGTTGTCTAGGTTTACGTGTGCCCTTGGTTGTGTCTATGTCCTAATACATGCCTGTATGTGTTGCAAGTGTGTGTTCTCTGTTTGCACCTGCATCCATGTAGTATTGTCATTCTGTAGATGTGTGAATCCACTATATGAAAGACATACCTGTTGGCTTTGTCAATACCTGTTTCAAATTGTGGGACTTGTATTTTGCATTTTATATTTATACACATAGCCCAATGATTTTAAAAGTTATCTGAGGAGCCCTGCCCCACTAAGCCTCTTTAACCTGTGAGGAGCGAATGGTATAAGCACAGACAGCACATAGGCAAAAATTAAATGCTGGTGATAGCTGCCAATGAGATAACAATGAGTTCAAGGTCCTGTAATCTTTTTTCAGAGAGGCAGCGCCTGCTCCTGCTCGGAGCCTTGAAGTGTTTATGTTGTAAAAAACATGATAAATTATCAAGCTGTCGCACATAAAATGTGTAGCAATCTGAAAATCCATCATGAATGCTTAAGAAAATCTTTTTGAAGCCTGCATGACCTTGATATTCAGTTTTAAAGCCTCATATTTGCTTTAAAGCCTCCTTTGTAGATTTACAGGCAGATTGATTATCTCCCCACAGCCAGAGGATAACTTGATTTGCCAATTCTTCTTGCTTCCCTTTTATCAATGCTGCAGGTTCAAGGGTTCTGCCATCCTAGGAGAAGTGACATTTTCCCATCCACTTCCCAGGTGCATTTTTTGTTTGTAGGGGCAAACTACAGACCAAGCCCCTCCCCCTTGTGGTGATGCTCTAGGTGTCAGTAACATTGCCTTACCTTGGTCTGGGCCTGTTCTTCAGCACTCTTCCGGGTAATCATTTAAGCACGTCCTGATTCATAGTTTGTTTCCTCTGGCCATGTGTGTGTTTCTCCATCATGTTACTTGTTATCATGACCTATCTTTTGTATTCCACTCCCTAGGGTCTCTTTCTTTCCAACTGTGCATCCACTCAAGCCAATACCATGCATCATCATATCTTTTGTCCTCTTTCTATTTTTTTGCCCCTGTCTTTCTACACTCTTCTGTTCTGTTACTGACCTCCTTGTGGAGTTGTCCTTTTTCCAATTGCCCTCGATTTTTTGTAGAATTCCCCAATCATTGGCCTCTAAATCTCTGTCAAATTCTCCTTTTTAATTGTTCCATTGCTTCTGTCTTCCCCATGACTGGGATTTCTTAATGATGATGAGCAGGTGTGGCGTAAGAGAGACAATGAAGTAGTGAAGGGAATTGAGCATCCCCTACAATAATCTGTGCGGAACATGCAGGTCGCAGATTTGAATCTTGGCATACTCACCCTTTCACCATTGTGTATTCCAATGAGTTGAGCAGTGGTATCAATTTGTGGGAGCACTATTTAAATTGTGACTATAATAATCATTATCATTATCATGATCTGTTGTGGTTTTATTTTGTGGCATCTTTGAAGGCTTAGTGGTCCAGCCAATTTTACACTACAGTAAATGTCTACGTGGCTATTATCACCTTCACCCATAGTACTAGAGTGGAACTCTTGGCAGTGTCCATAGAGAGGTCATTCGCTGATTGCTCACACAGACTTGATTTGATTTCACTACCACCCACTTCTGTAACAATGGTCACAGTATTAATGTAGCAGACAAAATTCAGCGATGAATCCTCAATTGTGGAAGATGTCAGTATCTGGGTCTTTCAGTTCAGTGATGTCCTTGTGTACTGTACTCACACCTCTCAGCTCACCTTCCCTGGACTCATATTCACCAAACAAACAAACAAAACACCTCAACATCAGTGTTTTCACCCGCCCTGAAAACCACCCTCATCCTCCAAAATGATTTTCATTTCCTCTGGTTTCAGTGGAATCATCCTCTAAAAATACTCGATCGCACTTTCATTATAGTCTCAAAAGAGTGGGAATTATGCCGTATCTCCTTCCCTGGGTCCTCAGTCCTCTTGAAAATTCAGATGGGAGCAGCTCCAAAACAGATAGTAAGGGGAGTACTGCGGGTGTAAGGGCTTGCACTGCTACAGAGAAGCAGGCACGCAAAATGACAATGTGTACTGACAAGCACAATCATGGTGCCTGTTTTGTAATGAAATGCTCAGCACTGTTGTGTTCCAACACATCGCCTTATACACTGTATCTGGCGTTAAAATTAATGCTCCCGTTCCGTTCATACTGATGTTTACATATTTAATTATTGATATATTTATATATAAGTGTTTATATAGCGAGAACATGATCCTTGAGGGTATCAGAGCACTTTACTGATGGTCAGGAAAGAAGAAACAGGTAAAATAAACAACAACTTACTCAAGAACGATACATGATGTAGCAGCTCCCAAGGTGAGGGAAGAGACAACCTCAAGATCCCAGCCGACAAATCAACAAACAAGATCCTAACAGACAAGTGATAATCATGGGTGTAGGCACTGCTCCATATCAAGACCCGGAGAGTAAAGTTTGTGGGTTCTAGAGCACAAATGTTTTCACAATAGCACTTTAACTTCTTTTTTGAATAATGCAGTTGAGGGGTTCAATTTGATTTCAGGGGGCAGGGAGTTCCAAACTCTCGGGGCAAGACCCAAGAAGGCTCAGTTGTAGGTTTTGTTCTTATAAAATATCCGCTGTTTCAATAATAAGGTGCTGGTGCTTCTAGAGGATCTGCAGCCACCAGGTAACTACAGTTTTTGTGTCATGTACCTCGGGTTGTTGAAGTGTAGGGCTTTATGGATCATGCAAGCAATTTTTAACTGTATCCTTACCTCATATGGGAGCCAGTTTAGAGATTTCAGATCAGTAGTGATGTGGTTGTTTCTTTTAGAGTCTGTGATGAGCCTTGCAGCAGAGTTAAGAGAGGCCCTTAGTGGAGCCAACTTAGATCTAGGTATGCCGCAGAGGGTTGCACTTCCATGTCCAACCTGGAAATCACTAGGGCTTGAACAGCTGACTTGAAGTCGTTGGTGGGGAGGAAGAGTTTTATTTTTCTTAGGATGTTCACTTGGAAGTTCACTGCTTTGGTGGCTGTACTGATGTGCTGCTGCATGTTCAGGTTCTTGTCTAACGTTATTCCCAGTGATCTTGTGGAATCTATAACATGTGGTAAGCAGTTAAGAGCTGCTAGTTGCTTCATCCATTCTCCGATATTGGGTGACTGTTTGGTGGTGCGATTAAGAGAAATTCAGTTTTGAGAGCCTTTAGTTTGAGGTGGTTGCAGGTCAGCTAGTTATGGGGTTTTTGTAGAGTTATGTTGAGAGACCTGATATCTTTGGGGGAAGAGAGTTTCAAGTACAGTTGGGTGTCATTGGCGTACATGTGATACTGGCTGTTAGATCATTTTAGGGTTTCATTTCAAGGTTCCATAAACAGGTTAAAGGGAGTGGGTGAGAGCGTGGACCACTGTGGGAGCCCTAATGTGACTGGTGTGGAATTGGACAGGGACTGATTAACCTTGATTCTTTGAGTTCTGTTGTGAGGTGAACCAGTTTTAGGATGGACCCTTATAGCCTCATCCTACATTCCAATAAGTCTAGGAGGCTGTTGTGTTTAACCATATCGAATGCTGATGAGAAGTTGAGGAAGATTAGTAGGCAAGATTCATTTTGATCCATAATTTTTAGCTTGACATCAAGTATGTGCAAGACCCTGCACAACAAAGGATCAGCATGCATCAACAAATGCCTGACCTTCCACCAACTGACCAGACACCTTCAATCAGCTTCCTCTCCCTCACAGACACCCCACATCTGTCGAGCCAACAGCGGAGGATACTCCTTCTCACACCTGGCGGTCAAGTGTTGGAGGAACCTCCCACTGCACCTCAGGACTGCACTGTTGGTCCAGCAATTCAGAAGAGAACTAAAGACCTGGATGTTGGAATGATCAAACCTCCACGCAGCAGCAAACAGCTCCAGCACCTCGAGACCCTCATAGGTGATTTGCTGCGCTCTATAAATGTTTGATTTATTGATTGATGTGTGTTTGAGCCATTTCAGTGCTGTGGCCCTGACAGAAGCCAGATTGGAAGTGGTCTAAAAGTCAGAATTGTTCTATGTGGTTGCATAAGTGGACATGGACACATTTCTCAAGGAGCTTTGCCAGAGTCAGAATGTTGGAGATTGTACGGAAGTTGTTTAGGTCCGCGTGATCCGCCATGGGTTTTTCAAAATAGGGGTTACCTGCCCAGACTTTAGGCAGTCTGGTAAAGTGCTTTTAAGTAGCATATAAATGCACACAATGTGTTTTCTTATCTGTAATTATTTTTTAAAATGGAAAATACAAAAATTAGGTCCTCTGTTGAGTGACTCTCATGCTGTCAGTCGTATCTGCCACAGTTTCTGTGCAGATTGGAAGTATTTGGAATCAAAAAAGGAGTGAATTGTCCTTAAATAACTTCAAATGTGCACATGTGCGTACTATAATGCTAATGATTTCTTTGGAGCGTATTGTAGTATTTTTTTTAAACAGATTTTATTGGGGTTTGCATCACACCGAAGCATAATCCACAGGAGTGACTAACAGGTTAGTCAGCTCATTACCACTGAACCTCAATATCCTATTGTAACATGAAACAATCCCCCCTGCCCCCTTTCACTCATTTCTCCCCTCAGTCCTGTCCTTGTGGCCCATGCTATTTAATAACATGTTCTAATGTCCCACCTGGAGTGTCTCATCTTCGAAAGTAAGTGCACAAGGCCATTACCACTCTCTCCATTATTAGTAACTGCAGTCATGCACTTCATCGTCTCAGTCAGCAGTGCCAGGGGTCCTCCCCGGTGAGTGATCTGGGGACATTGCCACTGGTGAGGTATCTGGGTCTTGCATGCAATCCAACAATCCCTCCCAGGCCTTGGCCGAGTTCAACGAACTTCACCCCTTCTTGTATCTCTAAGTAGCACTGAGCTCTCGTATCCTGGCCACCTCTCAAGTTCTCTGCACCACATTTCCACTCTGGATCCCTCTGAGGTTTTCCAATTTCTTGTAATTTCATGTATCGCTAGGATGTACGCTAAATCCTGGAATCTGCGAGTTGCTTTATTCTTGGCTGTTTGTGGGAACTAACTTAGGAGGCAATGCCCCGGTGTGCAGGGGATGTCTCTGAATGTAATATCTGCCACTCATTATCCTACCCCAATACTCTAGGAGCACCAGGCAGCTCCACATCATGTGTAGGTACTCCCCCGCTTCTCTACACCTTGGGCATACTGCACCCACTATATGGAAGTGTCTGTTTAGCTTCCTGGGTGTGAGGTATGCCCTATACAATATGTAGAAGGTTATTAACTTGAACCCGGCATTTTGGTATACCTTGGGGACTCTTTCCATTATGGCCGCCCAGTCGCCCTCCGGTATAGGGAGTCCTAAATCTACTTCTCATCTAGTCCTTAGAGCAGTGAGAGGTTGATAAATATCTCACTGTATCACTCTGGATAAGCAGGTAACTGCCTTATAGGAGCCCGATGCTGTAACCTTGTACTGACAGCCCCTATGAGTCGGGGGTTCTTCGAGTCCTGCCCCTCAGTGTCAGCTAATCACTGTAGCTACTGCACCTTGTAGTAAGAAGTGACCCTGTCGTAAGTCAATGGGAGAAGTGCCCCCTCTTGGTACAAAACTCCTACCTTTGTGGCTCCTGCTTCCGCCCACTCTATGAGACCCCTCCGGTCCCCCCCATGTGGGAGTATCACCATCATGGCTATCAGTATATCGGGCGAGTATGGCCTTCTCACTCTTGTTCTTTGCAAACATCTAGTCCAACTGCATTGTAGCACCTGAAATTTGGTGGTGTTGCTCTCTTGCAGCTGACACAGTCTCAGCAGCACTCCCATCAGGACTTTGGGATCGTCCATATTAGATGGTAGTTCTCGTCTCACTCTTTGTCTGCCTGCTATCCACTGTGTTAGCTATTGCAGCTGTGCAGTGAGAAAATATGCTTTAAAATCGGGGAAGGTTAGGCCCTCCTCTGCAACTGGACTCTGTAAAGTATTTAAGGCTACCCGTCTGTGGCCTGTCCCCCAAAGAAAAGCAATAATTATGGAATTAATTTCTTTTAATAATGCCCTCGGGACCCACCCTGGCAGTGTCACAAAAAAGTAGATTAATCTGGGGAGTGCCACCATCTGGATTAGGGCTACTCTTCCTGTCACCGAGAGAGGGAGTGTCTTCCAGAACTCTATGCTCGCTCTGAGGGCTCTGATCGCCTTCACTACATTCCCGTCTAGTAAGTCCATTAGTGTGTGGTATATGTTTACCCCAAATATGCCAGGCATCTAGGCTCCAATTGTAGCAAGGCCAGCACTTGCGGAAGTTCCGGATCAGTGGTAGCTGGGAGTAAATGTGGCTTCTGCCAGTTGACTTTTAGTCTGGAGAAGGCCAAGGATTTCTCCAGTAAGCCTCTCGCGCCCTCCACATCTATCGTCATATTCCTTAGGAATATGAGAAGGTCGTCCACGTATAAGGCAATGTGATGGGTTTGTCCTGAGACTTCTATCCCCCAGTAACAGTCCTCCGTTCTGGCCAAACAGGCTAATGGTTCCATTGCCAGGGCGAATATCAATGGGGAAAGGGAGCAGCCCTACCGAGTCCTGTGGCCCACTTTGTAACTCTGGGAAATGTAGCGGCCAGTACGAACTCTAGCTGTGGGGTCCGTATAAAACAGTGGAGTCCAGGCTATGAATCCCCACCCCAGATAGAAGCGCTCCATCACCAAGGCTATAAAAGGCCTTCTCCATGTCCAGTGCAACATTGCAGCGGCCGCTCGATTCTAAGTATAGGCTTATATGATCGTTAGAAATCTACGGATATTGATTGCAGTGTTGCACCCCAAAATAAATCCAGTTTGATTTGGGTGAATCAGGTGCGTCATGTGCAGGAGGAGTCTGGTGGCTAGGATACAGCTAAAAATTTTGTAATCTATAGTGAGCATCGATAAAGGCCTATACGCTCGCATATCATTTGCCTACCGCCCAGGTTTCAGGAGCGGAACTACTAGAGCCTCCTTGGTGGAGTTTGGTAGGGAGCCGGACTCTTTGCTTGCCTTGTACAAGTCTACTGATATCAGGGCCATTTCATTCACACGGTGGTGTATAGTTCAACCGATTCCTGGTGTTTTACCTTGATAGCAGCTTAGATGTCCTGGACTGTAACATCCCCTCCCAGTTCCTCTGCCTCCTCATGGGTTATTAGTGGAAAAGGCAAGGGTGCCAGGAACACTCTGATAGCATTCTCTGTTTGTGCAGATGTGCTAATATATAAAGTGGAATAGTAAATGCAGAATTGTTGGTTTATTTATGCTTGTCTAATAACAGATGAGTTATTCTTGGATATAGGATATTATCAATCAACACGTGTTTCGTGGCGTTTAAGTGAAATAATATGGATTTCTCAAAATTGGTATCCTGCTGTATCATTCAAAACTTCCAAATAACTTGCCTTCGCTCCGTGGGGGTTGTGTTGCCACTTTTCACATTCGTATCCATAACGCCTATGATAGGAATGTGAGATGCAGCAACGAGATGCCCCTCGGAGCGAAGGCAAGTTATTTGGAGGGGTGGTGAGGAAGCGTAAACGTAATGGGAATTCGAATGATACAACAGGATACCAATTTTGAGAAATCCATATTATTTGACCTAAGGTTACTATCAATTATCTACATGTGTTAAAAATCGCAGCAGACGATATTTTATATTTCTCTTTGTCTATCGAAAGTTGAGGAGCCCATTATAATCTGGTGAATCAGGATATTAATGGTGTAGAAAATGGTAAATTCCATAGAGTATCAAAAAAACATGGAAAGGGGAATAATGTTGCAATACTATGGGTAGTATTACTAGAAGAATCCTGTTAGTCTGATATTACTAGTCCTGAAGAAGCAGCAGTTAAACGCTGCAAAACACGTGTTGGCTGAAAATATCCTATATCCAAAAATAGCTCATCTGTTATTAGATTCCTTGACAAACATATACTTTTATGCTGTTGAGAAATCTCATGGAAAATAAGTATTGTTGCAAGAATAATGGATTTTTATGTGGCATAATGCCTCAAGTAAATTTGACTGTAAATTGATGCACCATATTTGCATATTTTTAGTGGTGAATTATTTGTTGTTAATAGCTCCCTATAAAAACCTTATGTAATGTATAATGCACAACCACAACAAGAATCCCAGTGAAAGTGCAGATTTATCGCCTAACTAAATGTAGAAGCATACTAATTATAACTTCATGTTTTACCAGAACGCAAATTAATGTCACATTCAAAAAATGTAAAAATTTAAATGGAGACAGACTTATGGAAATATTAAAAAATATATACCACTAAAGAGGAGCCTTGATTAATTTGTGCAGAGCACCTGTTAGGGAGGGTAGTTCCTGAAAGAGATTCACTTGATGGGGTAAGCGAAGTATGCATTTTCCAGCACATAATAACAGTAATTGACCCAAAACCTTCCTGACCTGAGATGCCTTCCTGACTTGCCCCTTACATATCACTTCAGTTCCTTTGAAACAATGTAGGTAATCACACCAACAAATAAGCACTAGCAAAGCCAAAACGTTGTGCATTTTGGCTTTAGCATTGTAGACCCGTTGTCTTTGCCAATGCTTTTTTGCCAATGCCATTCAGGATTGGTAAAAACATAAAAATAGTTACTGAAGTAGAACAGAAGGGAAGTGGGGAGTGATGGAGGGAGCTGTGATGTGGGAGCTTTTTTTAAAAAAGAAAAATGATACAGTGAGTCTGAGAACAACAGTGAATCAGGCAAGGGAGGGGTGACGTAAGCAGCGATAAGTTGATCTTTCAAAAAGAAAAACTAGATAGCGAGAGGGTTGCGACAGTGGAGCTGGATGAGGATAGAAATTTAAAAAATATCTTTAAAACAGCAAGAAACCTGAACAGCTCAGAGCAGGGTGTAGAAGCAATAGACAAGCTTTCTTTTTTTTTTCAGCACTCCATGCGAATAGGGTGGAGGAATAAGGTGAGTGGGGATTTCAGCGGGGAAGCAGCGCATGAGGAGGGAGCAAGAAAACACAAACTCAAAGAAAAAAAGTAGCTCCTTGAAAATAAGGAGTGGAAGGATACAAGTCATCCAATCAAAGTCAAAAATACCTTTATTTCGGCAACTAAGGCCATAAAAGTGTGTATAAAACACATTAAAATACATAAATAGCTAAAACAGGAGATATTCACATAAATACAACAAATGTGTACATAAATGCAATATTTTTGACAAAGCAAATCATGTACAAGAGAAACTTCATGTGGTTATATAAGAAAAACCGGCTGATCGCAGACGATAACAGCACAATACAATGGCCAGTACAACTATAAGAATGCATAAGAACAGCCATATGTATTGTTGCGCAAACATTAGCTTGAAAAAATGCAATATAAAAACAAAGTGCTGGTAAATACAGATAAATTAGCATTGAGGTCAGCCTCATCACTAATGTAGAAGAAGGAGCTTCCTTCCTACAAACCGCATTGCGCCTAGATATTTAGCAACCACACAAGCTTGTGGCTGGCAGTCTGTTCTAAGTATGCGAAAGGCAGCACGGTAACTACGTGTGCCTAACTTCCTACAAATGGGCAATAGCCGAAAGGATCATGGACGGGCATAAGCTGGGCATGCAAAAAGGACCTGAGGAACAGTTTCCTTGAAAGATTTACATGCTAAACAGGCCAGAGATTCCAATATCAGTCATTTGGAAGTGAAAGATTTCAACGGTGATGAATTGAAAAGTATAGCTTCCTGTCCATCGGGACAGCAATGAGATTCTAAAATTGCTCAAGGGAACAAGAAGACTTAAAATCAAGAAACTACCCTGACAGAGTGGCACAAGCAGCTTTTTAAGTGTCATTAGACATTGTTCTTAGCCAATACTGTTTTTTTCAGAGACTTTTGAAGGAATTTGGCCACCAAGCGGAGACTCCCTAAAAACAGTCATGCCAGAAAAAATAAGCATCTTTTTTTGACAGCCAGGTAAATTTGGTAAAATTGGTCTGCCGTGATAACATCCTGCAACGCAGCAGCATAATGAGCAAGATCAGGGGTTGTCCATAGCTCCATAGTCTCCTCCAATACATTAATGGAGGCAATCTAGCTTTTCCTTCCACCCTTTTCACACCCAAGTCCTGGGACAAAGGGTAAGAGGGGTTCTAGAAGGTCAAGAGTTCTTAGACATGTGTTCTCATCAATTCATTAATATTGGTTGAGCCCCAGAGTTCCGCTCCATGCTCTTTGAGGATGACGCCTACAATCTGTTTGTGCTTTACAACCACCTTCTTGATATGTGACTTCCATGTCATTTTAGAGGAAAGTGTTACACCCAGATAAGCAAATGAGTCCACCTTTTCAAGTGGAGTTCCCATTAGTACTAATCTCTCTTTATGTGATTTGTGCTGATAAAATTACATAAGTTTAGTTTTTGATGTATTGAATTCCAGCCCACGAATGTGACAAAACTCGTCAAAGTGAGTCAGGAGTTTTTGGAGCCTGCTTGGAGTGTTAGAGACCAATAGAGTATTATCAGCAAAGAGGAGGATGGGAGTTTTCACATTAGCTAGTGAAGGGGCATCAGTATTGGTCTGGGAAAGGAAAGGAAATGCACAATATAATTTAGGTACAATGAGAACAGTGTTGGTGCCAGGACACAGCCCTGGCAGACTCCTTTAGAAACCTGGATCCTGGCATAGTTATTTTCATGTAGGCATATGAGTCGGGACAGAATGCCGGGTGGCATGTCCATGTCACTGAAGACTTGCCATAATCTTGATTGAGGGACCAAATCAAAGGCAGATTTTTGATCAACAAAGGCAACATATGGGTTGCCACTACCGATCAATACCATCTTCCAATATATTAATAAAAAATGGAAGACTTGACCAATGATGGTGGTTTTTCACCTAAACCCAGCTTGAAAAGGGCTTAAGACGTCGTTTTCATTGATCCAATCCTGGATTTTAAATAGTACACAGTGACTAAAAACCTTTTGAATACAATCTATTAGGTTTACAGGTCTATAGTTTGCTGGTTGGTTCCTATTGCCCTTTTTATAGATTGGTAGCACTACAGCACCCTTCCAGGAATCTGAAATGGGTGCTCCCCTACCAATGGCATTAGCAAGGGTGAGTACATATTTAGACCAAGTTTCTATGTCATTGGTGAAGCTATCGTCTGGTATGCCATCAGGCTCGGTGGCACTGCCTCTGGTAATAGCATTAAAGTATTCTTGGATGTCAGTTAAATCAAACATAGGAATGGCATAACTCATAGAGTCTATAGCCAAGGAAAACCCCTTTAAGTAGAGCCATAGTGCCATCATGTTATAAGTTCTTAAAGTAATCGAACCAGTCAGACGGAGACACATAGTTTGTTGGTTCAGGCGCTGAAGCATTGCCACCCCAGTCATCCAATCAAAATGATGGTAAACAAGCTATGTTCCATAGAGGGAGAATCACAAGAGGAGGAAGGAAAGACATTGAATTAATTGGAAGCTCATTAAATTAACATAAAAGTAAACCAAAGATAAGCAGTGGGATCACCCAAACCTCACTCTAAGAACTGGTAGTGTCCACAACAGGTCTTGGATAACAGACAGCAAAAAGCTGTCTTCAAGCAATACCTAAATAAACACTTCTCCCCAGAACTGTTTGAGCTATGCCGTCTGCCTCCCCCTGCCTCACCCCACCCCACCCCACCCCGTATCAATTACAAGGATATTTAATCAAGAAGACAGACAATATAGTACACAAACTGATCGTTTCTGTACCTTCCTTCACCACTATGAGCCAAACCCTGCCGCAAATGGAGATCCAAAAGGTTATAAGATGAATGAAATAGCAAGAATTCTCGGTCTATGTACTTGAACTATGAAATGAACTGCCTGTGAGGATTGGTCATGCTCCTGACTTGTGTCAGCCATACTGACCTCTCTAATTCCTGTACTGTCAATCATCCTTCTTTATGCACCTTCTTGACTTTCCTTATTCACCCCAAGCATTATAAACACTCACCTAAATCAACCCTCCACTGCCATGCATATGTAAACAATAAATATGTATTTAATCACCATGTACCTAAGTATTCCAAACTGCACTACCAAATTCAATATGTGCTGAGTATCTGTAGAGCACTATACTGCCCTTTAGATCTACATCTGCATCTGCATAACACACATATCTTCAATACAGTAAACGTTAAATATGTCTTTCTAAGCAGGCACAAAATGTTTACAAAGCTGTTTGAAATCACAAACATTTTACCAAGGGCCTTGTCTCCAATTTGCATTGAGCTTATGGCAACATTAATTAATAATGGCCATCACTAACTATGACCCTCAACCATATGCCAGGCTATTGCCAAGAGCAACCCTCTTGCTTTGAAACAGAGCCAGGAAATTAGCATCACTCAAGCTGATTCCTATGTCTAGGGGTTATAGTAAATCTCTAAATAGACTTAATATTTAGGAAAATTGTAATGCATCAAATATTTATGCCGTAAACATCTGTATGTAATTACAAAACTTTACATAAAATGAACAGTTGGTTCAAAATGTCCTCGCATTATTTTAGTTCTTACATCACTTTTCAAGAATTTCCTCATTTTGTAATTATCTGGAATTGCAGAGAAAGCACTGATGAAAGAACAAATTCAATGATTTTCCCATTAAATTACTTAACAGACAATGGTTTTCAGAGTCTGCAGATTAAAATAAAAATCAAAGCCTGCATATCTTTTACCCCAAGTATTTTAGTTTGAGTAACATGCATTTGTTGGTTCTAAAATGAAGTGGCTATGTGTATATCTGCTTAGAATTCAGAAGGTATTCCCTTGCTCTGCAAGCTGTTTCTTATATGGAAGAGAAAACATGCATTTGGACTTTCATGAAAAGTACTCAAGTGTAGCAAGTCCCTGCCTTAATAAGGGAGGAAAACTGTGTGCCATTTAGACCAATGTGGATAGGCAACATGTCATATTCTCACCCCTCTGGTAGTTGCAGCATGAAAATTGACCTTATATATTTCCTTGAAGAAAGTGAATGAACTTAAATTTTAAAGAAAGTTAAGGGAGAGGGATCTTAAGGGTGAATGGTTCGCCAGGCTTCCTTAAATTCTGGAATTAGAGGAATAAATGCAAAAATGGGTAAACTAGTACACGGTGCCCCAGTGAATGCATCTACATCACATGAAGGCACTTAATTTGGAACATCCAAGATTACATGACTTTTGGATGCAAATATCTGTAGCATTTATTACAAATATTGGCTCAAGAGTACAAATGAAATTGTCTCAATGTAGACCCTGCAATAATAATCATCTCAAGAAAACATCCAATTTGCCTACATTTGTATATATAAAATAAGTGCAAAGAGACTGTGAGATAATTGAAATTCTGTAAAATATTTAAAATCCTTAATAAGATTTTTAGAAGTGAAAATGTAGGATTGTTAAAAACACTCCTTACTGTAGACTAGATTAGTGATCTTTTGCTGTCTTTCAATGTTTAGTAGGTGAGTAAGCGATCAACAGATTAAAAAATGGCATCACTAAATGATGTACAATATGGACCTTATTCCTGGAATATCACGGCATGCACCTGAGGATTTCTCTGCCTTGAATGAGAAGAAATCCACTGAAGTAAAACCCAAGAAAGGTGTGGGAAGTGGATGTTATAAAATATGGTTTGCCTTGTACATTTGTAAACGTCCACAAATGTGTATTTGTGCCCATTCACAAATTGCAATTCGACCCCTTTCCCTCACTGGAAATTGTTGACTCCCTTCCAAGATGGGAAAGGGAACAATGACCTCTAGATTCGGTGGGGTGTAGAGAAAAAATGTCTATTTTCACAACAGATTCCAATCTCACTCTGCAGATACCCACACTATGCAGATTTCTGCACAGGGGAAATAAGAGTGTGTGGGACACTCCCATTTCTACGCTTGGCAACCTGCACTTGTCGCAGCTATCAAGGCATACTTCTGAGAATATTGTGACTTGGAAAAAAGACATAAATGCACAGTCAGGCTGAGATATATTCTCCTCCTGTACTTTTATGTTTTCTCATGAATAGGGCACACAGTGGCCAATTAGCAAAATCATTTATGAGTAGGGAAAGTAGTACTACAGGAGTAGTCTTATATGTACTCTTACATGCCTTTGTCAATCAGTTTCAAAACCTAGTAAAAGTGCAAAGAGGTCACGGTTCTCTCTATTTGTACCAATTGTATATGAATATTCCTTGAATGTTTCCATTTTATTCCCACTTTAGATGTTTTGCCAATTCACAATTGCATAAAATTGTAGGTTAAAAAGAGGACTGCTGGAGTACTAATTTACGTACGCCAGAATGCCTTTTGACTAGGTCCCATAGGTTCTATGGAAATATTCACTGACTGCTACTCTGGGCTAAGGTAACAGTTGAGGAACTGTTCTTGACGTTTAAGTGCCTAAATTAATGTCAGCAGTACCTTTGATAAAAGATTCAGATGTATCAATTGCATCATTTATTGCATCCCGATGAAAGCAATGTGTTGCTTTTTTAAATGTGGTGCTTTAGAAGGTTCTTTTGCTGCGTTTTATTATTTTGTTTTCAGCTGGAAGAGAAAATTTTGTTTATTGCCAATGCTTACAAAAAGTGAAAAACCTGCTTTTGCAATCTATCAATCTCTAAACAGTTTAGCGGCTTACATCGGTGTGTTCTACACTGTAAAAAAAGTCCAAATTGAATAAGTAGTTAAACACTTAAATATCGTTTGTGGTTAGTTTGGTCACTAGATCCAGTAAAGTAAACAAGACATCAGCCTCCCACTCGGCCTGGAAAGACTGAGAAGCTGTGTGGTCTTTCATAAACCATTCATTGCCACAGAAGCCTTTTGCACTATAGGAAACTATCTTGTATGTGGACGTGCTCCTTGTAAAATGGTAGAATGCTGTAATTCAAGATAAAGTAAAAGCGGAAGAGAGCTTACATAAATGCACCATGCTGTATGCTGCAGGGGGGGAGAAATAAGTAAATGGAACAATAATAGGCCGATGGATGAAGAAGGCTGGCTCAAAGCCTCTATAAGTAAGTACATTATGCAAATACTTTTACTGAAATCATATCTTTTTGGCTAACATTGGTCCTAAAAAGAGTGCCACCCGGATACCAATGAGTTGCCGACTATTTGCAAAGGTTAACTAGTTAGGTTTCAGCTGCTGAATGTTGTATTTGTATGCCAAACAGGTACTAATAAGGTGAAACGTTTGCCCAGCAGTATTAACACGGAATTACCAGGTGTTAAAATCACAGGGTGAGTTCATTCTGTTACTGCACCCTATGTGTTTTTTCCGCTGGACAGCTTACTCTGGATTTTGAGATTTTTGAGTCAGAATGAGAAAAAAATGTGCATAACAGTTTTATAACACCCGATTTCTACACATTTCACTTTGTTCCCTCATGCCCTTGCATCGTCCAAATAATTTCTGGTAAAATTTGTGTGCAAAACCAATTTGTAATCTCGAATACCCCACATATCTGAACAAGAGCTCAAGCCATGAGCTCCTTTCATAATCAGAAACTGACACATGCACAGCACTCGTGGCCAAAGTAGAATTAGAAAAAGCGATTGTCACAGAGAAATATACACAAGTGCTTAGTTTGAGCTGTTGGTTAGGGTGACCAGATTTTCAGAAAAAACACATTTTGAGACCCCTTTTTCCTTGGCCCTCGCTTGACGAATCACCCCGAAACTACCAAGACAGCAGCTGAAGTAAACAAAAACTAGTTTTGAAATTTCATGAAGATTCGTCAAACTGTGGAAAAGTTATTAGCAAAACAAAAACGCCACGTATATAAAAACTAGATTCTAACTATAACTACCTACTGGTAGTTGGATGCCTGAGGCCAACCCCCCGCCATGCACATGGTTGGGTGCCTGCAGGAGGGTGGATTAACATAAGGTAATCAAAAATTACTTAACATTAAAAAAAATCACTGGAAATAAAACAAATGTGACAGGGATATTATAGTTATGAAGTAGAATTAAAAAACCTTAGAAATTCACAAAAAAACAAAGGTTACAGGGACGTTATAGTTAGGTTCAGATTTTACACGCTCAAAGCGATAGAAGTTCATCAGTTATACTTATAGTTATCTGAAGAAACTTTAATTTGTGCCCTAAGATATCCATAACTCACGCCCTCACCATGCACTGCTAATTAACTCACATCAGTCCTAACATCTTCTATGACATCATTGATAATATCACTGCAACATTTGCAATAAAATGATTGGTGAAAAAACTGTGCATGGCAGGGGTGCTACTTATAGTTACCTTAGGACCTTAGTTATAGATTCTTCAGATAAGTATAATTGTAACTGCTGAATTTCTATGGTTTTGTGTGTGTAAAATCGGAACTAACTATAACGTCTCTGGAGCCTTTGTTTTTTAGTGATAAATATATATGTGTGTGTATGTGTGTGTATACGCACTTGTGGCATGCCTTTATTACATACGATAAATACCACTTGGACTGTCTTGTGCCTGGTTTCATTTGGAATTCGGTTTTAATGAAAAGGTAGGTCACAACATTATGGTAGATTTGACTAAGTGTCTAAAGCTAGGGATGTTTCTGCTGCTCTGCCCCAGACCCGGCTCCTTTGCATACATTGGTAGGGAACGGCAAAGTAGTTTTGGTGTGGTTCAAGGATCCCATTTTGCCACTTAGAAAGTTTAACACTGAAAAGATGATTGTTACTGCCATTTGTGGCTCTTCATGTGTGTTGTGAGCGAACCTTTAGCTGTTCAGGTTCTATTGTTGCCCGGCAGCCAAGAATCGACCCACCTTGCCTATTCTACGCTAAGCTCCTAACTGATCCACCAGAAATCTCCAATGGGTATGTGACATTGTACTATAATGAGCCACATAACCCTGACCCTGGTCTTGCACTACCAGGTTTACGTTCCCACCCCCATTGTCACTAATTGCATGGAATACATGACCAGGGTGAGATCTGCCTTTTATTGAATATTCTAATTTCCATTTCATTTGCAGAGAGAAAGTGGTACGTAGGCCGTAGAGTGGTAAAAAAAGCAAACCTAAGATGATTTCGATATTGGACGTTTAAACATCTATTGCAATCTGCTCTTTTCTCGCTATAATAATGGGAATGGAAGGTGAAAGGTCACCGCAAATGAAGATCAGTGATTATAGAAGAGACGGATAGGGGAAGGCGGGATGGACACAGTGGTCTTTGGGGGCCTTCAAATTACATATCCATAGTTTGGCTTTTATAGTGTAGACATGTTTTTATGATGGGCTCATCTTTCACTGGATCTTTTTTTCCAGTGCTATTTGCTTGAGAGGGTCTTTCTTCCCTGGCTGCTCTAGTCTTTCTTTTATGTTTTTTGATTATGCCAGGACTTTCAAGCATTCATTCTTTGTCTATTGTATTAAGGGACCATTTAGTTCCAGTATAAGATACAACTGCAAAACCTTTCTGGTGCACATAGTATTTGCACTGGGTATTGTGTGTGATTTTCTGGTAGACTTGCACTTTTGTGCAGAAAAATGAAGTGGAACAGCACAACCGCTTTTTGCGCTTCTATTGCATGACTTGGAGCACTTGTTACATTTGAACTTTTCACTATTGGTAGGGCTAAATGGCCCTGGATGTGTTTTAAACAAGAGTCAGCCTCAAGTGAACTTGAAACTTCTGTATAAAGGCAAAATAGCAACAACAGCAAACCTTATTTCTCATTTCAGAATAAAACTTTTTGGCTAGCCATCATTCAGCACAGCAGCTCCAGTCTAGTGATGGCAAATAGGAAAAACCAAAGATGAGGTGCTGCCTTTCTCGTGATATTTTTATTATTGTGTCTTTTCACAATGGAAGATCTGTTGGCAGTTTTGGATAGCTCTCTCAAGCAGGCAGTAGTTTGTTGAAAAAAAAAAAAATAAGTGCAGGATCCATATTTATTTTTACAAGCGCACCACCAATGCTGCCAAATACCAAGGCTTCCTACTCTTGATCTCATTCTTATCTTTTACGGCACACAGTGTTCTGTTTTAATTTGGCATTTTATTGCACCTTATCCCATGCTCTCGTACCTTCCCCACTCCCCGCCTCGTGTGTGTGCACATGGCAAATGCTGCACGCTGTGTTTAAAATGTTGGGAGTACAGCAGGCGATGAGGGATGGTTAACGGGCATTCTGTGAGGAGTAGACTTACAATAAAGCCACGACTGGATTCGGCTCCTGCCTCCTCATTACAACACGGTTTCTTCTGGCGACGAGTGCGGGATACTGATGCTACCTTCCCCTACCATGCTTGCTGGTTATGTCGCGGCATTGCAGTGAAGTGCTGGTTGCTCCCTTCTGATCCTTACCCAGAGTGGCCCTTCAACGTGGCGAGGTGGGAGGAGTGTTAGTTGTCTCCTCCCATCTACCAACCACTGCACCCCCCACGCTGGCCTCCAAATCCTTCTGCCCTCTGCCTGAAACACCTTCGCCCCGCCTTAACTGGCCCCTGGGAAGAGTTGTGAAATGAAGGGTGGGCGAACTGGCTCACATTAATATTTGCTTTCAAGGGGTTATGCTTTCATGGGGTTATGCTTCAAGCGGACACCAGAGGAAGCCAAATCCTCAAAAGTGTCACTGAGGAGTGTTGCATAGATATCAATGCATATATGAAACCTAGTACCGGTTATTGAGTTTGGCCACAGCAATTGCTAATCTTTGTGGAACGGTGTCACTATGGCTAGCATAATGAATGCAGTGGCTATGCCCAGCATCTTTCTGGAAGGGCCTGGGCCACCTGCCGAAAGTTGGACCCAATGAGTTAAATGTTTTGAAAAGCATCTGGAGGTTATTGATGGGACAAATTACAATCCAGCCAGGAAGCAATCCATGATGTATAATTGTTTAAGGGCAGAGGGAAGGAGGTTGCTTGACCACATAACCCCTGTTGAGAAAGAGTAGGAGGATCAAGAGTGGGATGTGTTCATTGAAGCCAAAACGGCAATGAAGAATTATTTTGATACTACCATGAGCGTTATAATGGAGAGGTACAATTTCTACTACATATACCAGGCACCTGGTGAGATAATCGAGTCTTATGTTGTGACCCCAAGGATGTTGCCCACAATGTGCACATTTAGGGACATGGATGAAATGAACCTCGGTCAGGTGGTAATGGGCACCACTTGAGTGAAGGCACAAGAGAAATCATTATGTCATAGGAACCCAAGCATGGAAAAGGTGATACCAACTATTAGGAGCATGGAAAGGTCAGCTAAGGGAGTGAAGTTGCTGCGCAAACCAGACAACCACCAAGTGAACATCAATCTAGTCCATAAAGAAGAAAAGTCATCAACTAAGTGATTCAGGAAGAACAGCACAAAAAAGCCTCCAACACATGCAGGGGCAAATCTACAGGTTATCGTTGTAGGTCCAGTACGCATTTGGCATCTAACAAAGAATGTCCTGCTTTGGGCAAGGTCTGCAAGGGATGTGGGAACACTGGACAGTTCCTTAAGGTTTGCAAAACATTCCGTGCAAGGAAGGTCTACACAGTGGATGAATCCAAATCAGAGGAAGACTCTGCCGAGAGTGAATTGATGGAGAACTTGGTGTTACTAGTGGCCATCATCAACAAAGGAGATATACAGAACCAGCCCAGGTGCAATGTTCGTGTGAATAGAGAAAACAAAGAGATGTTGATGGACACTGGATGCAGAATTACAATCTTGTCAAAGAACACTTGCAATAATTTGAAGTGCAAGACTCCACTAGAAGCCAGCAGAATCAGGTGCCTATGGTGGTCACAAAATAAAACTAGGAGTATGTAATGCAGATTTGGCATTCAAAGAGAAAAACACTTTTACAAGAATTTTCGTGGTGTATCGCAAATTCGACATCCGTGGCTGGTTAGAAGAACAGAAGCTGAAAATGATGATTAACCCGTGCCAGCCTCCCTCTGTGTTTAGCATACAAGAGGACGACTTGGAAACAGTCCTTGAAGAATTCAAGGGGGTGTTCAGTGAACAACTGGTTTGCTTAAAGAATTTCAAACATGAGATCATTTTGAAAAACAACACACACCCTGTCGAACAATGCGTCAGAAACATACCCTTGTCATCTCGTTCTGATGACAAAGCCATTCTGAAGCATTGGTGTAGGAGTGGAAAAATCAGACCAATCAACACGTCTGAATGGTTATCGCCCGTGGTCATTGCAAAGAGGAAGAAGGGAGCGATCCGCCTATGCATCGACTTTTGTGAGCTTAACAACCATGTGGTAGCAGATTGTCAGCCCCTACCCCTAATAAAGGAGATGGTGATGATGTTGGACCAGGCAAAAATCTTAACAATGCTAGATTTCAGCTCAGCGTACCATCAAATACAGCTGGATGAGGGGTCCACAAAATATACAGCTTTTATCACTCCTGAAGGAGCATATCAGTTTTGCAAGTTACCTTTCGGGGTGTGTACGGCATCTGCTGTATTCCAGCACATAATGAATCAACTGTTCTGTGCCATGGAAGGTGTGAGGTCGTGCCAAGATGATGTACTGATTTACAGCAAGATGATGGATGAACACACAGCCATGCTAAGGAAGGTCCTACAAAAGATTCAGGACAATGGTCTCACGTTGCAAAAGGGCAAATACAAATTTTTCAAAGGGAATGTTGACTATTTAAGTCACCCCAGTGATGAAAAAAGTGTTCAACCAAAACCTTCTTTGATATCTGCAATCTGTATGTCTCCAAACCCAACGAATAAGGAAGAATCATTTTCAGGCATGTGCAAATTCCACTCCAAGTTCATACAACATTATGTGGTTGAAGTAGAACCACTCTGGAAACTGATAAAAAAGGATACAGAGTTTGTATTGGATGACAAATGCGAGCAAAGCATAAAGGTCATAAAAAAAGAACTTGAGCAAGTGCCATCCCTGCAGTCATTCAGCAAAAAATTGCAAAGCATAGTGACTGCAGACGCCAGTCAAATCAAACTGGGGCAGCGCTCAGCCTGAAAACAGAAAAAGGGGACAAGGTCATCGCTTTGGCATCACACAAGCTAAGAGGCCCAGAGACTAAATACTCAGTAATTGAGTGCAAATTATTGGCTTGTGTTTGAGCAGTTACAAAATTAAAAAGTTTTCTTTGTGGCAAAGAGTTCATTATCCACACTGATCAGAAGCCATCAGTTAGCATCCTAGAAGGAAAGGGTTCTAGTCGACCCTCCCCAAGGATAACAAAGTTGGTGTGTTAGGAATATCAGGTTAGGATAGAGCACATTCCTGGCAGAGTGAATGTGTCCATGAATTACTTGTCACAAGCCCCCTGTGATAGTATATTGGATTGTGATGAGGGTGTGGATGATGACCTGCTGGTTGCATGTTTGCTTGACTGTGAGGAATCTAATGGTATCATTACCAAACCTGAGTGGTTGGCGGCTGTTAAGAGTGACAATGTGTTTGCAGAAATAAAAAAATATGAAGTCAAAGGATGGCCTCGATAAAGAGTGTTATATGAGGCATTGAGACCGTATTGGAAAATAAAGGATGACATCAGTGTTGTCGAAGATGTCATTCTCCGTGGTGAAACATTGATTGCACTGACATCCTTGAGGGGAAGGCTAATATCCTTAGCACATGAAGGCCATGTGGGGATGACAGGTACTAAACAAAGGTTAAAGGAGAGATACTGGTGGTTCTCCATGGTTCGTGATCTTGATGTGTATTTCAGTTGTTCTTCAGTTTATACCAAATATTACGACAAACAGAAGAAAGAAGGCTGTCCGATAATTCAATTAATAAAATGGCGCATGTGAAAGTGGTTGAAGTGACATGGTGAATATGGTGACAAAGTGATGAAATTTGTGTATTAAACACAAACAAAAAGGTGACATAATACTGTACATATATTTACAATAAACGACTTTTAGAAAACAAGCTCCAATTTCCAATTCAGAAAACAATGGCGCTAGCTTAATAATTAAATTATATAAATTTGTGCGCTAGCGGGCCTGTTGGAGCATGGATGGACAAAAACCGTCGACGTTTCGACCCTGACAAACAGCTTGAGTTAAGGATGTCAAAGACGGGTCTTCTTCAGGACAAGGTGATGTGTAGGACAGCCTGCAGAAAGAATTCTGAATGAGTGTGTGTTCATATCGTGAGAGAGAACATGTCAATGCATGGGTTATGTGCGACTCACTCACCGGGTCTCCGAAAATTGAAGGAAGCGAATGAGACAAGCCCAAAGGGCTTAAGGGTAGACAACGCCAGAGGTGTAATCCAACTGTACGTCAATGGTGGACTGTGTCAAGTATCTAGAATCATGAAGGGGGAACGGTATTAGTGATGGTAACATTGTCAGCCCTCCCTCGGTTCAATTGGACAAGGTATGTTAGAAGGTCAAGCATACCTGAGCAGGAGATTGATCAAAGATCATTCAGAATGTAAATCAGTCAATTAGTTGAATAGCAGTCCGGAGGAGTGCGGAGCATCAGACTGCGAAGAACAGTTTTGAAGCATTAGCTGTAAAAAGATTAAATGAATCCTAAGTATCTAGATCATAGCAGAGATCAATGATGGTGAAACAAGACTGAACTAGGGCAAAATTGTACCTGGGAGTCCGTTTGTGGTTCAAAGAGTCACGTTAAGGCTTGGCAATTAATGCCATGCGCGGCGTGTCTTGTAGATTTAAAGGCATCATTTACGCTCTACACGACAAGAAAAAGTCCCCACTCTTAGTCTAAGAATACGGGAAAAGGAACAGGAATAAAGCTAAGTCGGCAGAAATGTTCACGTACATGTACCTGATGAAATCTGGACGGCTGCATTATTCGGAAATCTATGCCGACAACCGCGGAGACGCTCGAGGTTAAATAGAGCGCTGCGCGATCAAAAGAGCGTGCACATTGGCGTGCAGCAGCTCAGACCGGCAGGGAAACGGGAGAGCAATAGAAAACAGACTTCCCAGTTGCGATCTGGGGATACCCTCGTGATGTAGGGTGCAATGTAATATTTTGAATGTCCTAGAATGATGCAGATTCATATGTTGGGTAAAAAAATTTGGGGAATTCTTTTAAATTATAACGCGTGAAAAGTTGAATTACATCGCGTGAAATTAAGAACTGTGTCAACAGTGTTTGGCTACCCATATAGATCGCAGTTGCACATCATTGTTAAAAAATTGACCACATGTTGGAACAATTCTAACCAGACAATATCAGAGGCATATGTGCATATTTGTAGGTAAATAAATACATCGCGTGAAATTAAGAACTGTGTCAACAGTGTTTGGCTACCCATATAGATCGCAGTTGCACATCATTGTTAAAAAATTGACCACATGTTGGAACATTTCTAACCAGACAATATCAGAGGCATATGTGCATATTTGTAGGTAAATAAATACACACAATTACAATTCAATTATACTGATAGTGGCAAATGGTCGTAAATGTTTTTAGGAAATAGAGACACATTGATGAACATACAGAAGTCACATGGATAACATCAACAGGAAATGTTAAAAATAGTTGTATATACAAGATTACAGAGAACACGGGGAATGTGTCTTTCAGGACCATTCCCATATTGATACCAAATACCTAAGAATGTAATCCTTCTGTATAAGGGATATGACCCGCTGGGTGCAAGGAAAACATGCGATGTGTTGTCCTAATGATTGTGGATGTCCGCCCACTTGTTCTAAAACTGAGGCCAAACTAACATGTGTCATCTGGTTCTAAGTTGACCCATCTGTTTGTGTGTCTCCTCAATTTCATTTAAGCCAAGTGACACTGTGTTCAATAAGTGAATCCACTTACATTCCCTGAGATTGAGAGAATCTGTCAAATCCCCTCCCCTGGGATGCAATTGTACTTTCTCCAATACAGTCCATCTGAGGCTATCAGGGTGATGTGAGGAATTGACAAAATGGTCGACTAGGGGCGCCCCTTGAGTACGACATCTGATCCTGCTGATGTGTTTTAGGATCCTACATTTTATCTTTTGTGTCGTTTGTCCCATGTATAATTTGTCGCAGGGACATTTGATGACATAAATCAAGTTGGTACTGTTACAGTTGGTGAAATGTGACATGGTGTATGTGCGGTTGTCATGTGAGAAACTGTTCCCTTCAATGGTAAGGGGACAAGTCTTGCAATGACCGCATTTGTGGTGGCCTGTCACCGGGGGTAAGTTGAGTTGTGTCCGTAGGTCTGGTTGCTTTGGGGTTTCTAGATAAGCACAGACTACAGAGTCTCTGATATTTCTTCCACGTTTAAAGGCAAATAGTGGATCTTCTGTGATCCCAATTTCCGTTGCCACCAAGTTCCAATATTTCTTGATTATCCCCTTGATCTCGTGGCTTTTGGGATTGAAGGTCGTGACACAGACTATCTTGTCGGTTTGGTTGGTTTTGGGTTTGACTTCGAGTAATGTCTCACGAGGGCAGTACCAAGCCCTTTTCTTGGCGCGTTTCAGAAGGCCGAGAGGATAACCTCTGTCCTTAAGCTGTTGCGTTAATGTTGCGGATTCTTTGAAATAATCAGATCTGTGTGAGCAATTCCGGTGCAGGCGTAAAAATTGTCCGTAGGGTAGATTGTCGCGGAGACTCCTGGGATGGTTGGAATTGTATTTGAGCAAGGTATTCCACTCAGTTGGCTTTCTGTATAAGTTGGTGAACACCAACCCATCTTCTATTTGTAAGGTAAGGTCCAAGAAGTCGATACTCTCCCTGCTGAATGACATGGTGAACTGAATGTCTCGGGATCTTTCATTAAGCCAGGCACAAAAGTTACTCAAAGTTGTTTCATTGCCTGACCAAATCATAAAAACGTTGTCGATATACCTCTTCCACATACTGATGTTTTCTATGTAGGGGTTATCGATGTTGTACAAGTGCTCCTCTTCATAGGCATCCATGAAAATGTTGGTAAGGCTTGGAGCAAAGCCCGCCCCCATGGCCACGCCCTTGCACTGCAGGTAGTATTGGTTTTGAAACACAAAATAGTTTCTTGTCATTGCTATTTCAAGCAAGTTTATCAAGAAGTCAGTAGGGACCCAATGTGGTGCGGCACGTTTGTCCAACACTGATCTTGTCACCTCCAATGCCTTCGATTGCGGAATGCTCGTGTACAGGGAGGAAACATCGAGCGTGACTAGTACTTGAGTCGCCGTATTAAAAGGCTGATTTTCCACAGTTTGTATCATGTGCATGATGTCCCTTATATAAGATTTTGTTTGTTCAACCCATGGCTGGAGGAAGTAGTCGATATATTGATTTAAAGGTTCCAGGATGGATCCGCAACCTGAGACTATAGGTCTTCCTGGTGGCCTCTCAAGGTTTTTATGCACCTTGGGTAAGGTGTAGATGGTCGGGATCCTAGGATTCTTTTGGTTAAGGAAATCAAATTCCGGATCACTAAGGAAACCCTCTTCCAATCCTCTTCTGGTGAGGTCCTGTATCAGTTTCCTGATATCTGATGTAGGGTCCTTGGGGATACGTGTGTAACTATTGTGGTCACTCAGTTGTTGCAGGATCTCTCTGATGGAATCGTCCTTGTTCTGTACTACCACAGCCCCACCTTTATCCGCCGATTTGATGACGATGTTGGGATTGCATTTCAGTGATTCAAGAGCTCGTTTTTTGTCAAGGGAGGTATTGTATGTACTTCCGTTTTTCTAGAATCTCCATTGTCTCTTTCATCACTATTTGTTCATACGCGATTATTTTTTGGCTTATGAGATAAGCTGGTGGAGTGAACGTGGAGGGAGATTTGAACGGTGTGGCTGTGGATGGTGTGCAGAACGGATCCCGTTGGGCGAAGAAATATTTCAATCTTATTTTTCTATAGAACTGCAGAAGTTCTAACTTCGTGTTGAATGAATGATAGTCTGTGTCACGACCTTCAAACCCAAAAGCCATGAGATCAAGGGGATAATCAAGAAATATTGGAACTTGGTGGCAACGGAAATTGGGATCACAGAAGATCCACTATTTGCCTTTAAACGTGGAAGAAACATCAGAGACTCTGTAGTCTGTGCTTATCTAGAAACCCCTAAGCAACCAGACCTACGGACACAACTCAACTTACCCCCGGTGACAGGCCACCACAAATGCGGTCATTGCAAGACTTGTCCCTTTACCATTGAAGGGAACAGTTTCTCACATGACAACCGCACATACACCATGTCACATTTCACCAACTGTAACAGTACCAACTTGATTTATGTCATCAAATGTCCCTGCGACAAATTATACGTGGGACAAACGACACAAAAGATAAAATGTAGGATCCTACAACACATCAGCAGGATCAGATGTCGTACTCAAGGGGCGCCCCTAGTCGACCATTTTGTCAATACCTCACATCACCCTGATAGCCTCAGATGGACTGTATTGGAGAAAGTACAATTGCATCCCAGGGGAGGGGATTTGACAGCTTCTCTCAATCTCAGGGAATGTAAGTGGATTCACTTATTGAACACAGTGTCACTTGGCTTAAATGAAATTGAGGAGACACACAAACAGATAGGTCAACTTAGAACCAGATGACACATGTTAGTTTGGCCTCAGTTTTAGAACAAGTGGGCGGACATCCACAATCATTAGGACAACACATCGCATGTTTTCCTTGCACCCAGCGGGTCATATCCCTTATACAGAAGGATTACATTCTTAGGTATTTGGTATCAATACGGGAATGGTCCTGAAAGACACATTCCCCGTGTTCTCTGTAATCTTGTATATACAACTATTTTTAACATTTCCTGTTGATGTTATCCATGTGACTTCTGAATGTTCATCAATGTGTCTCTATTTCCTAAAAACATTTACGACCATTTGCCACTATCAGTATAATTGAATTGTAATTGTGTGTATTTATTTACCTACAAATATGCACATATGCCTCTGATATTGTCTGGTTAGAAATGTTCCAACATGTGGTCAATTTTTTAACAATGATGTGCAACTGCGATCTATATGGGTAGCCAAACACTGTTGACACAGTTCTTAATTTCACGCGATGTATTTATTTACCTACAAATATGCACACATGCCTCTGATATTGTCTGGTTAGAATTGTTCCAACATGTGGTCAATTTTTTAACAATGATGTGCAACTGCGATCTATATGGGTAGCCAAACACTGTTGACACAGTTCTTAATTTCACGCGATGTAATTCAACTTTTCACGCGTTATAATTTAAAAGAATTCAAAAAAATGTTTTACCCAACATAAGAATCTGCATCATTCTAGGACATTCAAAATATTACATTGCACCCTACATCACGAGGGTATCCCCAGATCGCAACCGGGAAGTCTGTTTTCTATTGCTCTCCCGTTTCCCTGCCGGTCTGAGCTGCTGCACGCCAATGTGCACGCTCTTTCGATCGTGCAGCGCTCTATTTAACCTCGAGCGTCTCCGCGGTTGTCGGCATAGATTTCCGAATACTGCATCCGTCCAGATTTCATCAGGTACGTGTACATGAACATTTCTGCCCAACTTAGCTTTATTCCTGTTCCTTTTCCCGTATTCTTAGACTAAGAGTGGGGTCTTTTTCTTGTCTTGTAGAGCGTAAATGATGCCTTGAAATCTACAAGACACGCCGCGCATGGCATTAATTGCCAAGCCTTAACGTGACTCTTTGAACCACAAACGGACTCCCCGGTACAATTTTGCCCTAGTTCAGTCTCGTTTCACCATCATTGATCTCCGCTATGATCTAGATACTTAGGATTCATTTCATCTCTTTACAGCTAATGCTTCATAACTGTTCTTCGCAGTCTGATGCTCCGCACTCCTCCGGACTGCTATTCAACTAATTGACTGATTTACATTCTGAATGATCTTTGATCAATCTCCTGCTCAGGTAGGCTTGACCTTCTAACATACCTTGTCCAATTGAACCGAGGGAGGGCTGACAATGTTACCATCACTAATACCGTTCCCCCTTCATGATTCTAGATACCTGACACAGTCCACCATTGACGTACAGTTGGATTACACCTTTGGCGTTGTCTACCCCTAAGCCCTTTGGGCTTGTCTCATTCGCTTCCTTCAATTTTCGGAGACCCGGTGAGTGAGTCGCACATAACCCATGCATTGACATGTTCTCTCTCACGATATGAACACACACTCATTCAGAATTCTTTCTGCAGGCTGTCCTACACATCACCTTGTCCTGAAGAAGACCTGTCTTTGACATCCTTAACTCAAGCTGTTTGTCAGGGTCGAAACGTCGACGGTTTTTGTCCATCCATGCTCCAACAGGCCCGCTAGCGCACACATTTATATAATTTAACTATTAAGCTAGCGCCATTGTTTTTTTAATTGGAAATTGGAGCTTGTTTTCTAAAAGTCGTTTATTGTAAATATATGTACAGTATTATGTCACCTTTTTGTTTGTGTTTAATACACAAATTTCGTCACTTTGTCACCATATTCACCATGTCACTTCAACCACTTTCACATGCGCCATTTTATTAATTGAATTATCGGACAGCCTTCTTTCTTCTGTTTGTCGTGGTAATTCTTGACCTTGTCAAAATATAAAGTAAAAATTCTTTTTCTTTGCGAAAAACATTTAGTGTTGGTTCCTCTGTGTGTGTTTAATTGTTATGTGTATTCAAAAATTCTAATACTGCAAAGAAATTGCTTGGCCCGACAGAACCAATTGTTGTTTATAATGCACAGGCCCAGGTTCTGAGGGATATTGGGTTACCCCATTGCTTTACAGACAGTTTATACCAAGGCAGATAAAACCATGACTACACACCGATGCCCCATGACATCTGTGGAACTGCTTGAGGGTCCTTGGATAAATACGGCATCAACTTTATTGGACCAATGAATGATTTACCCTTAGAGATGCGTCATGCCATGGTTATAACAGATTATTTCTGCAAATGGCTAGAAGTTAAATTTGTATCACAACCTACCACGTCTGAAGTGGTGAGCTTCTTGAAGAAATAGTTTTGCAGAGAGGGCTCCCCACATCAGTTAGTCACTGATAATGTAGTACAGTTTGTGTCCTCTGAACTGGTTTCCTTCATGAAAAGGAATGGCATATAACATGTAAGGTCCTCCTTATACCACCCACAAGGCAATGGCCATGTTGAATGAGCCAATCGCCTAGTTAAGGAAACCATCCAAATGGCTTAAGTTAAGATCTCACATCCCCATTGAGGCAGCCCTCAGAACTAGATTGTGGTCATATTGAACTACTCCACACATCACCACAGGCAGAACCCCCTTTAAGCTGATCAGGGGTAGAGTAGCTGTCATACAATTGCAGCCATACAGCTCTTTGGCTTGGAAGCAATGGAAAAACGAGAACAGGAGGGAGAAAGAGATGAAGATGAGAAGTTTGGTGGACAAAGGCCAGAAGTGCATGCACAGCAATTACAACACTAGGAATGTGGTGAAGAAGATTTCTGCGAGAGCAGGTGATGTGGCGAAAATGAATTACCCAAGGAAAAGAACAAACATGAGCAGATACAGTCAACCAAGGAATGTGGTCAAGACCAAGGGTAAGGCTGTTCTACTAGACAATGGTCAATGGTGGAATGGATCAAATGTTGTTAGTTAGTAGGGCCCCAGAACCAGTGCGCAGGCATGATATGGTTCAGAATGATGCATTAGCATTGTCGTAAAACGCCAACAACAGTGAACTGTGCGAAACAAGCACTGCGTGTGCCACTAGTGAAAATCCCTCCAATGCGTCTTCTCCTAGGATAATAACCAATCCCGATGATACTGTTCAGAAAAAAATATTTTTTTCCCCGTCAGATTTAAAGACTATGTAATGAATTCGGTTTTTTTAAAAAGGGAAAAGATGTAGTGTGTTTTGTTTTAATATGCCTTTTTATTGCACCTCATCCCATGCTCTTGTCCCTTCCTCTCTCTCCGTCCCACCTTGTGTGTGTGTGTGCGCGTGGCAAATGCCACACTCTGTGTTTAGAATGTTGGGAGTACGGCGGGCGGTGAGAGATGGTTAACAGGCATTCTCTGAGGAGTAGACCTACAATAAAGCCACGATTGAATTCAGCTCTTGCCTCCTCATTACCACACACTACAATTCCTGTCTCTTTAACTCATTCTTTCAGGTCAGAGTGAAAAATAAGCCCTGATCCATCAAAATGAGGGCAAGTGCCCACCACGAGCAATCACTGTCACAAATTGTGGGCCGAAGGCAGGTTCAAAAGAAAAAGCCACGACCTACACTGATTTTAGAGTCAGCAAGTCAGTCCTTGAGGAAAAATGTAAATTAATCGATTGCTTCATGTTTACAGTCACCACACAAAACGCACTTTTAACTTTTAGGAGCTATGTTTCGCTGTTTTGTTGACAGGAGGTAGGATGAAGCTGGGCAATGCCTTAATCGTTTTGGGTGTGCTAGTGCCTAATCAAGAAACCAAGTAAATAGATAAGTAATTAGATATATGGACGCACAAACTGTTAGGTAGATGAAATGATTGATGGAAGGATAGCTAGTTGAGCAGATAGATAGATAGATAGATAGATAGATAGATAGATAGATAGATAGATAGATAGATAGATAGATAGATAGATAGAAAGATAATCAGTAATGAGTGATCTAAGGAATAGAAAACTGAATTATAAAAATGTCCTATTTTTCTAAGTTAACAATTCCAATAACTTATAGTATATTTTGCACCTCCTGTTCACACCACCTGACAATGTGAGAAATAAATTTGCTTTCCAAGTTAATTAAATCTAACATTGAATCTTATAAACTTGATGTTCACAGCTACCTGTACTATAAAATTAACTCAACATTTCTTTTGACTGTACGAAAGAGCACCTTCTACTGTAATATCACTAGGGCTGATTCACAAAGGCATTTAAGAGTATGTAAAAGAGTACTTCTGTAGGTCACTTTTACGTTCTCCTATATACCTTTGTGTACTGGCACCAAAGCATGTAACATGGGAATGAAATGGGACTATTTGGGTCACATTCATCCCAATTCGCAGAAGTAGGGCAGACTGCACCCTCTTTTCACTTTTACAAGTAGTGAGTTGGACCTTTGAGAACCCATTGACAATGCATGTAAAGGTAATTGAACGAGCACTCTTGTAGTACTACTTCCCGTACTCACAAATGCTTTTGTGAACCAGCCCCATGAGGTTTTCAGTTATGTTGTGCCTTTAAATATAGGCAGTAGGCACTTTCTTATCTATGACATGAATTATGTCCTGCAAGAACCATGACATTTTAGTTTAATATGATTTGCAGTGCAAATCATCTTATTGGGAATAAGTGCATAATCACAGAAATAGAAAAACTTTGGGCCCGATTCACAAAGGTAAACTGAGACGAAAGTCTAACTTTACAACTTTCTGTATTCAAATAGGGCATTTACGAGTAGTAAAGTTAGACTTTTGTCTCAGTCAAACTTAAGTTTTGGTCTTAAGTTTAACTGAGACCAAATCTGAGACAAAAGTCTAACTTTACTACTCGTAAATGCCCTTTGTGAATACCGAAAGTCGTAAAGTTAGACTTTCATCTCAGTTTACCTTTGTGAATCGGGCCCTTTGTGTGGGCCTCTGGCTTGATTCGTAATCTAGCAAATGCGTATTTAAAAAAAAAATCAGGTGAGGAGTAGGCGTAATTCGCATAATTCTGTGTAGCTAATTCCGTGTATCGTAATCACTCGAAAGTACCTAAAAACTCTGTGAGAATATGCAGAATTACGCAAGAAGAATCATTCTGCATTTAGCACTATTTCTCAGCACAAAAATGCCCCCTCGTGTCCAAAATGGATGCAAGGAAGCATTTTGCGCTAAGAAATAGCGCTGAATGCAACAGAACACAAATAGTGAGCTCGAGCAGTCGCTCTCACTCGCTAAATTTGCTCTTGGGGTAGGATTTTCCTCAATTTACTCCTGGCATTTAGTTCTATTTTCTTGGCACAAAATGTACCTTTGAATCAAAAATGGAAGCAAAGATGTATTTTGCGCTAAGAAATTGCACTAAATGCGGTAGAACATGATTGGCTAGCAAAAGCAACTGCTCATGCTTGCTAAATATGCTCTCAGGGTAGGATTTTTCCCCCAAAATTACTCTTAATTATGTGAGCTGGAGTAATCGCGTTATTATTAGTAATTTTGCATCAATGAGTAATGCAGAATTACCCAAATTACTCCGATTACCCCCGCGTAATTGAAATTTTGCCCAGGCCTAATCAGGAGCTGCTTTAAGCCACTCCACAAATTAGTAGCCCAAATATCTATTGTATCAAAGAATTTAGAAGACCTTCTTGAAATGTATCTGTAATTTACAATAAATTTGTACAAATTCCTGTATGCCATTCCATTCCGCCCAATCACTAGTGGGCTGGTGTTTACGAGGAGAGGACAACACTGGAACCGATTTTACTAGCTGGAAATTCTAGGCAGTAAAATTGCTGTGAAGACAGTTGGCATTGGAGCGCAACCTGTTTTCCAACCCTTGCCCATCCCTTAGCAGTGGCAAAGGGGAGCATATAATTCTGTACCCTGCCAGATGACAGTCTTCCTTTCCTCTCCAACCCTTGTCAACCCCATTCCCTCACACCTCACCACACACCAGCCCCCTCCCAGTCACATTAACTACCTGCTCAGGAAGAAAGACTGCTGTGCCGTTGAAAGGACTTCTACACTCCTGGACTGTTGCTCTGAAGGAACATTTGCCCTGCTGACCTGCTGCCTGCTGCCCTCTAGGTTGTCCAAAGCCTACCATAGAGGTGACATAAGTGGGTGGCACAATCAGTGCTGCAGGCCCACTAGTAGCATTTGATTTACAGGCCCTGGGCACAGGAAGTGTCACTTTACTAGAGACTTTTGTCAAATAGATGCAGTACGGTGGGCTCCTCCGCTGATAGTGGTCTGGCCCTGCTTTTTAATCAACCAATAAATTATTTATTATTTCAGCGTTCAGCCTTGCAAGTTAAATACAGACCATAAAACCATATACAAACACAAATGGCACTAAAAACTAATTAGGCTAGGAAGCACGGATCTGTGTTTGAGTTTCAATTATAATACGATTTTAATTTTATATTTGATTTTCCAGCCTTCTCTGTACAATTCACGTTTTTTCTTGCCCGGAGTAATGCTCTACTTCAACCAAATCTGTGTTACATTAATAATCTACAGTTACTTTTTAGACTAAATGTTAGAAAATTGATATTAAATGTCTGGCACGGTCAATATTAAATGTAATAAAATGTAACAAGTGGGTTGTTAACCCTCTATAAAGATAGTAACAGAGGCGAGTATTAGCCATGCAGAAGAGCAAGTTCAAATATTAATGTTGACAATGCAATAACGCAGTGGATGTGGAATACCCAACGCCAACCATTGAGCATAGGACGGTAGAGACAACACCACTAGCTTCCCTGTTTATTGAGTGTGATCCTAGCTCCCTTTAATCACTCCCTGCAGCAGCTAGTGACTGCACAAAAGTGAGATTGGAGAGGCATCTGGCCAGTGTGTCGGTCAGTCGCAGTGTTTAACTTGAGCTGGTTGTTTCTGGTGCTCAGCACCAGCACTTAATTGTCAACACCGCACTTATGACAGTCTGCCACATGGTGATGCTGCTCATCTAATTTAGAGAGGTGCAGAACAACGGTTGTTTAGGAACACAATATACATAAAAAAATACTAATACCTGCCTCCCCAGTCATTCCTTTAGCTTTGGGGACCTGGAATAATCTTAACTGTCGCACTTGCAGGTGAGAGAGATGGTTAGTAGTTGTTTTGGCATTGCCATTAGCAGCGATGTCAGGGGCAATGGGTGGTGCAAGCTGCAGTGGCCTCCTGGTCAGGACCCTGGCACTTATTATTTTACAAACTAAGCACTGGTCGGATGTCAGAAGAGGAGCGAATAATTTCAATGCCTGTAATGGAAAGAACTCTTAAATCCTTTTAAATCAGTGTGTTAATGTGACTATAGCAGCTTACTTTTATAGGTATAGAGCAATACATTTAATTCAGTTGACCTTTCATATTTCATCACCAGGAACGTCAATAAAGAGTCTGCAACTATTTCTCACTACACCCTTGTTGATTTGTTTATTTACCCAGGAACAGATACTAGTGTTGTAAGCTGGTTGCACACGATCGTGTCTGATCTCTTCATAGCAGAGTCCACTCACAGAAACAATAGGTGAGAAGTCGACTTTCACAATAATCAGTTCTCGATTTGATGAAAAAGAAAATGAAATCACTGACAGTGAAAGTGATTAAGTAAGAGCACTTTTATTGCCTGCTTTCCACTTTGCAGCAATTCCTGGGCACTCTGGCTCCATACCAATATTAATTCTAGCCCATCAAAGCCCACAATTTTTTCCTTGTTGAACCTCAGGTTTATGATCTCAGCTGTGGTGTGGGAACTCCTATGGAGTCTCATCCAATGTATATTCTATATTAAAATGATTTTGAGCTCAACCACCAGTGTTCACCTTTTAAAATAGGGTGTGCTGCTGTGAAGCCCAAGTATGATGATCTCCGCAGGCTGCAGGTGAACATATGCTCATATATGTGTGTAGGCATGTGTGTTCACACAGGTGCAGGTTGAGTGAGAAAGACTCTCGCCTGTAACCTGGTATCTGCATAGGTGGAATTGTTACAGATGAGACTTAGACTAAATTAGTTGAGGCCTGCCCAAACCAAATAATTCAGTTGAGAGTCCAAAGCGAACATTTCCATTTCTTTTTGGCTGAAGTTTAAATCTATCATGTTTAAACTTTTTGCACTTTGATTAAAGTGTGCCTAAAATGTAACTTTTGGATGGTATGCAGGACAAGACTCATTGACATGACTGGTGTTAAGAGGAATGGAGCAGGCTCCCATCAGGCTTTGCATCCACCTCGCACCTACTTGGAAGTGGTTTGTCATAGTCAGAATGTGAGTCAGAACTTCATATGGTGCCAATGTGCACTAAACCAACAAACAAGGGCCAATTGGGGAAGTAGCATATTCAGCTAAAGAGAGTTAAGCTCTGAGGCATCTCAAGGTAAATGTGCTGGGTAGCTGTGAGTAAACGATTGCTAAGCATGCAGATGCTGAGAATGAAAAATTGTTACGCAATACTTGAGACACTGTTTAATGGGGCAGGCAAGAGTTTACAAGCAAACAAACACAGCAGAGTGCTTGTTTCTCTCAACATCCTTCTACTCCGCTCCGGCAGTGATTAGCCTTTCTGTATTATTTGGGGTCCTCAGTGACGCCATGTTGAAAAACACTGACCAGTGAGTAGAGACGGCCGCTAAGGTGGCAGCACGTGATTTTCTTGAGCAGCTTAAAACTGAATAAGTTCTAACACATGCTTGTCTCTTCACAGCTGTTAGACCTGGCATCCTTGGCGTGGGTCTCCCTTCCATTTTTTCGTAATGCCTCCACTGTTGCCGATATGTTTTTGCTGGACTAGATGCTCATGGGCACTTTGCCGCTGCTAATCAGTGCCAAAGTGCAAGTGCTCCCTATCGGGAATTGATGTATGTATTAGTGACTCCATGATTGGTTTACTTGTCAGTCCCTAGTACCGTGCACTGAGTGTGCCCAGGGCTTGTAAATCCAATGCTGCTGGTGGGCTTGCAGCACGGGTTGTGCCACCCACAGAAGCAGCTTGTAAAGTGTGTCTCAGGCCCGCCATTGCAGAGCCTGTGTGCAGCCTAGGGCTGCCATGTCGACTTGGTGAGTGCACCCACTTACCAGTCCCTAAACCTTCCCTTTACTGCATGTTGGTCACCCCTAAAGTAGGCCCTAGGGCAGGGTGCATTGTAAGTATAAGGTAGGACATGCCCTGGTGTGTGTGGCATGTCCTAATAGTGAATTACAGCCATTTTCGTTTTTCACTATTGCAAGGCTACCTGCTCCCCATAGGCCAGAATGGGCAGACTGACTATTACACCTTATAGTCAGAACTGACCCAGGGAACATGGTAGAAAAACGAATTTAGTATGCCTGAACTTGGTTTTAACATTCTGTGTTTGAAAATACCACTTTTAGAAAGTGGGTATTTTCTTGCCTAACTATCCAAGCCTGCCTCTGCTAGGTTGTGTATTCCTTGTCTGGAGATTGAGTGACAGGGGCTGGGGGTGGCTACAGGAGACAGGGTGAGTCAGCACAGGGCTGAATAGAAAGATCTGCATCCAGAGTGGAGGGAGGAGTTGCACCTGGGTCTGAATAGGGCTGTGCCTGCCTCCCACAATGCTGGCTCCACCTCCTGCCGGGCGGCTGAGCACTCTGCCCCACATTCTGAAAGGAAAGAAGGAGTCAGAAAAACAAAGTGCTCCAGGACTGACCAGAACTGGTTTTGGGCTAGGCAGAGGCCTCTCTGCCTTCAGAGAACAAAGAGAAACTGTGTATAAAAAGGGGACCCAGACCCCTAGGAGATTAGATCACTTTTGGGAACAAGAAGAAACCTTTGCTGAGGAGCGGAACCAAGAAGAAACTGAGGAGAGACTATCCCTAAGCCTGAAGTGCTGCTTGGGGGATTGGCCTGCAGTGGTTTGCCTGACTGCCAAAGAAAGGAGAAAGGAACTTTTGCTTTGCTGTGACTTTCATCAACTTGTGAAGGATCTCCAAGGGCTTGGAAGAGAGCTTGCCCCCTGACCGAAGTCCCAGGACCATTGGACTTCACCCCTTTGTGAATTGCTGCTGGAAACTCCGTTTCAGTGGCTACAGAGGTAGGGAGCTGTGACCGACTCTCACGACCGACTCGGTGTCCTGTAAGCACCGCATCGAAGCACCGTCTCGCCCTGCAACGCACGGCCCTGGTCTCACCGACTCCGTCAACGAGCCGCTGCCTGCACCGCATCGAGGGACAACGCGTCCTGCAACGCTTCGCTACGCCAAATCGAACTGGTCCGACCGACACGGTCACTGCTGCTGAGTTCGAGTCCTGTGACCGCACCGGAGTTGGGCACCGCTCGCACGCTTTGCGACGCACCGCCCGACTCGCACCGCTGTCCGGACTGATCGACGCCAGCTCCTGAATCCGGCTCCGTCGCCACACTGCAACCTGCCAGCACCGCCTCGAAGCACCGTCTCGCCCTACAACCCACGGCCTTGGTCTCACCGACTCCGTCCTGACGACGTCAACGAGCCGCTGCCTGCACGGCATCGAGGGACAACGCGTCCTGCAACGCTTCCATCTTGCATCGCGATCGCGACGTACAGCCATCCGGCTCGCACGCCCGTGCCTGCCGCTTCAAGTAAAAGGTACTGTGACTGAGTCTGTCTACGCTGTGTTGGCCCGTCTCGACGCGGTCAGCTGGATTTGTTAGACTCTGTTTGTTCTCGACATCGCCGTAGCCGGAGGAGGCTACCGACTCGCACAGAACCTTGAATTAAGCCTTTTTGATCAGAGCTAAGCATTCTTGACAGTATTGTGGATTATTTTTGTCGTTTATGGTCTTGTGATAAATCTATATAAAGTATACCTATTTTTATAAATATATAACCTGTGTGGTGTCCATTTGTAGTGTTGTCACTGGATTACTGTATGTGTTCACAAATGCTTTACACACTGCCTCTGAACTAAGCCTGTCTGCTCGTGCCAAGCTACCAAGAGGGTGAGCAGGGGTTATTTCAGGAGTGTACCTACTTTCCCTGACTAGACTCAAGGGTCCCTATTTGGACAAAGGTACCTACCTCTGCCAACTAGAGACCCCCAAATCTAACAACAGCTGTAAGAAGAATGCAAGTTGTTGCAAGAAAAATAGCCTTCGTAAATCAAAGATCAAAGGCTTGAAAAGCGCAGTGTGAAATGCACTGTGCTTGTTGGTTACCAACGTTGTGATTCACATTCTGCTGCTTCCTTACACACTTAGATGCCCAAAGTCTCCTACATCTAAAAAAACTTAGAAGAGCTTGCCTCTTGGGCGAGTCATGCTCAAATCCACACTGAGTGTTACTATAATGGTGACAAAAATCAGGCTAGCACCCAAATCAAAAGCATTAAAGTAAGGTAGCCTGCCCTCTTTTGCTAACCAGCATTATCAGTGATATCTCAAAGGGAAGTCACCTGGGTATCTCCAAATTTGCAGAACTGAGACTTGCGTAGCTCACAGTCAGATTTACTCCTTTCCAGTGAGTCAACTTGTGTTCCCGTGACTGCAATGATGCCAAACAAAGTTGACTATCTGGGACCATTCTGCATCACTAATTCTTTTAACTGAGGAGAGACTGTTATCCACTGATAGTCTTTCACCAATCCCTTTGATAACACCTGAAGCTTCTCCACAGGAATTTGAGCCCAGTCATGCTATCACCGCCATGTGTGCAATACTGCAGTGTGTAGAAGAATGTTCTATTTCTCCTACAAATCAGGTGCATGCCACAGGAAATCTCAAAAAGATAGTGGGCCCGATTCACAAAGGTAAACATAGACGAAAGTTTAACTTTACGACTTTCGGTATTCACAAAGGGCATTTACGAGTAGTAAAGTTAGACTTTAGTCTCAGTTAAACTTAAGTTTTGGTCTTAAGTTTAACTGAGACCAAAAGTCCTAAGACCAAATCTTAATTACATCCTTTCGTGCCACATTTATTTTCAATGAAATGACATACATATGCATATACTGCATTTATGGCTCAGCCGCCCTCATTAGTGCAAAGGCATTTTCTGATTTGCATATAACTTTGGTCCCTATAGACGCATCTGCAACAAATATGGGCCTCAGCATATGCAGGTAAAAATGGAATGCTATATTTAATGCAGGTCTGTGGAGGAGGAAAAATGTTTGGGGGTCAAAACTTTTTTTTGTTCATTTTAGCACTAGTAGGACATTTTGTTCACTACAATAGCAAAAACCATCAAATGGATTTATGTCAAACTTGGCATAAAAATACAACATTGCTCTGAAAATGTGGTTTTGTGTAAACCCGATCAGTAGTTTTTGAGATCTTAATATTTGAAAAAGGTGTTGATTGGGCATGATAGGGTTAATAGGTTAATACTTTTCTATAGCTTGATGGTTGAATTGTCATTTTTTGATCTGCTTATAACTTTAGCACTTTTTTACGAATATGTTTGAAATTTGGCAGATACTTAGCATGCTAAGCTTATTCTTGGGATTTGCAAATTCATGGAGATCCATAAAGGGGGGAGTTAAATAGGGGGCAAAAAGTGGTAATTTGCTAATACGTTTGTCATTGTGTGATGAACACGCATAAAATCTGGCAGAGGTTTAGAAGAATTAGCTTTCTATTAGTACCTCAAGTTTAGTCCAAGTCTATCAAGAGGGGAAAAGTTAAAGGGGGCAATAACATTTTCATTTGCTAGTAGCTTTTCATCAATCTACATGAAATGTGGCAGGCAGTTAGCAATACCCAGTGCAGGTATATCAAATTTCAGGCAGGTCTAATATAGGGGACACACATTATAAGGGAATGGAATGGATCAACATATTTTTGATTTACTAATAGCTTTGGGATCATTTGATGGTTTTGCATGAAATTTGGCAAATACTTATCATGGTTAGTTTACTTTACATTTTCTCAATTTCATTCAGGTCCATCAAAGGGGGGCACGTTTAAAGGGAGGTCAAATAGGAGCAAATAAGAGTTCATTTGCTAATAAAGTTGAGTTGCTAATAAATTTAGCATTGTTTCCTGCAGCCACACAAACTTTGTAAGGCATTTAGCAGGTTATGGTTTCTTTAGGCATGTCACTCAGTGAATACTTTATTTCGGTGGACGACCATAAAAGCAGCATAAGATAAAAGTCACAGTGGATTAATAAACAAACAATTCAGTAAATAAATTCGGCATGTCAATTCTTTAGCACATAGATCAAGTGGGAGCAAAGATAAATGGAGACAATAAAACTTTAATTCACTTAAAACTTTGGTGCTGTTTGTCTGCATGAATTTAAGGAAACTGTTAGCAAATTAAGCCCAAGGCAAAGGGAGGGTCAAAAAGGCCAGGACGGCTGCCAATCCCCGCTGTGATCAGCTAAAGGACTTGCGTAACAGTGGTTATCTGACCATGGATCATGGGCTCAGTCATGGGTACAGGCGGTGCAACCATCCCATCTGCACACAGCTGAGATTGTGTCTTGCATACTATAACCAGAGAACATAAATGTGGCTTAATACCACACAGAGTCACACATTCATTACTACATTGTGAAAGTCAAATTCCAAATTATTACTACAGTACAGCATAGCTAATTGGGAAAACACTACATAGTATCTCTCAGATTGCATTCAATTATCAATTTACAGTAGAAAAAGACTGGGGCCTTAATCACAAGGCCTTTATTTAGGATTTTATCTCACTGCACAGATCTGACTTTTTAGTGTTCTTGTTATTTATATCACTTTGCTTATTATTAAAAGGTAAGATGTAATGTCACTAGCGAGATCTTTTAGGATATTTCTAAAGTCATCTGTTGCATCAAGTGTGAGGTCATGAAGACTGCATTTGCTAAGTGCGTCACGTTTGCAGAGGTGACCATTACTCGGAAATTTCTCAGTATTTTATTATTTAAAAGAAACACTTTGCAGTGCTCCCTAAATCCTTTGGTCTTTACAACAAACACAATCATTGCTTCCACCCTCCATAGGTATCTCTGCCAAGAGTCAAATACTTGCATTGAGACTGGATTTGAGTTCTATTATCACCCATTCTGAGCTCCACATACAGAATATACATATTGGCTAAAGGGGAGCAATATGTTTTACCCTCACACTAGCAGGGTCCAATATTTGGCATGCCTTTTCACCAACCCTTGTCAGAAGGTTAATGATGGCCCCCTCCATGGGCCAGAGCACCACATTCAATTCAGTTGTTTTTATATAGCGCATAGCTACCTCACCGGGCCTCCCAGCAACAACCTCTCTGGAAAACCTTAATGAACCTATTGCCTAAGACCCACGATTCAGAAAAGGTGAGTTTTTTTAAAGTTTTCTGAAGCAGAGTTCCGACTGCTGACTTCAAAGGGAGGCGGGAAGAGAGTGCCGGAGCCTGGGAACAAGGTATGCAAAGGAGCAGCCGCCGCTTCTCGCTCTTTTGATCTTGGGCAACGACAGGAGCCCATGACTACTTGCTCGAAGAGACCTACCTGGAACGTAAGAGGTAAGTTCCGGAGGATGAGTGGGCTTTTCCCATGGATTGCCCGATGTGCGAAGCAAAGATCCTTGAACTGAATTCTCTTTTGAACCAGAAGCCAGTGTAGGACTGCTAGAGCAGGTCTGGTTAGTAAAGATGTTCACTAATTCTGCAAGTAGCGTTGAGCCTCCACACGTTGTGTCGTCTGGCAGATATTTGGGCCATGACACTATTAATAATCCTCACCTGGTACTGTACCACTTGCTTTTTATTGCCATGTTTTGTTATGAGTATGTGTGTAGTGCTCTACCTGCCGGGAAATGCTAACCCGGCTATCACTCCACTTTTAATGTACATGTATATTTTCAATTTGTTATTGATATGTTGTGGCTTTATTGTGAAGCACTTTGATGCCTCCGGGCCATGCCTGGCCTATATAAAAATCACAAAATAAATAAATAAAAACTTTGGCCTTGTCCACACTCCAATGCAAATGTGAAGCTACCTGTGGTACATTCCACAATGAAAGGGGAGAGTGTCAACATCGTGCACCAATATCAGCATGCCCTGTGGCTAATGCGTGGTAAAGTTATGCAACTACTTCTAGAGACACTTTACACCCCTTCACTAATGGTACATGGAGAGATGTTTCCAGAATACATTTCCACAACTTTTTCTCAGGTAGCAAAATAAGAAACATGTTCCCTCTGTCTTCCTCTCACTGCCATGTTTGCGGAGAAGCAGCTTTGCACAGCCGGGACGTTTTTACGGTCTAAAAGACGGAGCATTTAAATACCTGTAATCATAAATATTCAAAAGTAACAGCGCCTTCCTCGGAGGCGGGGCGGCGAACCCCAGCAGACACCGCGGCGCAGCGGTACTGAATAATGCTGGCTCGCTCGGTTCTATTTATTGAGCCCCCTAGCAAATTGGAATTTTAAACATTGGAAAGCCTCCGAAGGCTTTTTCGGTATAATTAGTGATCAGTGTATTTCTTGCAAATTAAGTGGTTCTTTAAAAATTCTCGCGAATCCCATTGTCTTCTGAGGCTGGCCATGTTGTGAGTGCATGTTGCATGTCACCAGAAGGACTCAGCTTTGACACAGGCCTGCTTAATCAGTATGCCATGATGGCGGCCGTGTTCTATTCTTCATTAGCATGACAACTCTGCAGCCAAATAGATAATAGAACCTCCCAATTTCATTTTAATATTTATGAACCATTTTATCTAGAAGGTTGGAGACCCATGTCAGGCAGTCACCAGCGAGACAGCTTCTTTGGAATCTCATTTTCTCGGTGGCAAATGTCACTTCGGGCTAAATAGTACAATCTTCAACAATTTCTGTGACGGTGCGTCCCAGAGGCGACAAAGAAAAGCAGCAAACAAGCCTTGCATCCTGTTCTGTTAATTTTTCTTTTCATTGGAGTGTTAAAATGGAATTCGCCTAGAAGTGCCATTCTATAGAAAGCATTTGAGTGCATATTGGTACAGGGACTTTTAAGTATTTAAAAGGACTAAGTGGCAACATTAAAATTGGCCAGAGAGAAATGTATGTATTGTAGGCATAATCTTGTGTAATTTTGGTAATTTCGTACTACGCTTGTCAGGCAGAATTCCCGAAAATTACGCTGTTACACCATGTTGCATAACTTCGCGCCATTGACAGCAAAAAAATTGCACAAGCGCACAGGAACAACGGAAACGACCAGAATGCGAATGACTGCTCCTATTTTTTTATGTGCCAAATGCGTCATCGTGTCAAAAAATGAATGCAAGGACGCATTGTTCGCTAAAATTCCGGTGAAGCATTTTGCATAATTATGCATTATTTCACTTAATTTTTCCAAAATATCCCATAATTACTCAGACACAAATCACACACATTTCACACAGCCCTACTTTAAAACTGTGCTAGAGTGTCCATTGTGTATAGTTGCAGCAAGCCAGTCTCTGGACATTAAACACCTTAAATATGAATGACTGTCCCCAAGAGACATAGGCAGGTGGCTGTATCTGCCAAAGGAATATAGCAATGCTGTGCTCATTTTATTGGTCCGACAGATGCTCACACTCTTTACAATACAAGAACTCAGCTGACATTTGAAATCCTTCTGCCAGTGCCAATTTTATGCAGAGGCCACACAGGCTGTCACCTATAGTGACACCTGCATGAGACTGTCACTCTTAAACCCATAGCAACCGCATGGTTCCAAAAAAAATAAAAGGGGAGAGGGTAAAAATGTGTCTCAGAATAGGTCAGTGGTGGCAAGATTGCCATGGGCCCAAGCATGGGGAATAGGCCCCCATCCACTGGTTTGGTAGTGAAAGCCAGTTATAAGTGGGGTCCTGGTGCCACTGCATTTGCTGCACTATTGATAGGGTGATTTGCTGACAGAGTTCCGGTTCCCACAATCTCTCACGGTAAATTTGAGCAAATTTAGCAACTGTCCTGATTTTCAGAGAGAGTCGACTAAATACAGGGAGCCGCGTGTTGCAATGCAGAAGTACCTATCAGCCTTTTTCAGAAAGCAATTCAGTTAACTAATATGATGCTGTGAGTAAAAGTTGCATTTTATTACTAAGAGTGTCTCATTGCTGTGTTTACTATGTTGGTGAGAATTGTCGATTAAGTCATTTTGCACCCCTCTGTTGATGCTGAATTGTAACCCTACTTCTATTTTTGTGGAATGTCACTTTTTCTGGCTTTCAAAATCTAGACACTCTAACTATTCATGGCTACATCGCTGGATTAGGTGCCAAAAGACTTTGGGGCGACGGTGACACAGCTACTGAGAGAATATAATGGGCAAACTCCCTTCACACCTGCTGCCGAAGTAGCAAAAATAAGAATGAGCGAGGAGGAGCATTAAGTCTTGAAGCATCAGACTAATTCAATTGTACTATTGTTTAAAACGCAGTGTTTCAGAAAATAAGGCATCAAGGATTGTTCTACTGATGCATACACAAGAAACAGTATATATAAATAGTTACCTTTCACAGAAGCAGATAAGGTTGCAAGATAATAATTTGGCAGTGTGAGTTGTCACGTGGGCCGGCAAGCATGAAGAGATGGGCTTTAGGGGACGTTTGTGAGGCTGGGAAGGAAAAGGTCACTCACGGCTCAGGATTTGCAAAGTCCACTCCAGTATAAGGTGTCCCAGTAAGGTTGAAAACCCTAACCCGCGATGAGCACTGGAGGGTTTTGTTACTGTCAGGAGGAGAATAGATGCACAGTATAGAGACATGTTCAGTATGTTTTTAGTGAGAATCTAATCGATGAGGTGAAGCGTGCAATAGTTTACGGTGAAGTTTAGGATGATGAGTTTATAGAGAACTCAGTATTTAGCTTCTGGACACCAAGACTGATGGTGGCATTTGAGCGTGAATCTTAAGTGGGGAGGACTGAAGAAGATACGTGGACACAGGAGTGAGCAGAGGAGTAGTATGTGAGGCCGTCCATTCCCTCCCTCTTCCCTGCCTTTTACTGCATCACTAAAATATGGTTTAGACTCAAAGATAATTCCACACTAACTGTTCATCAAGTGGCTTAGTCAACCTCCTAATTTACTAAATCCCTCATATCTATCTCGATTCACTCTTGAATTTCGAACCCTCCTCGCAGAAACACCTGGACACAGACTTCTCATTCATTCTTCTGTCATTCTCATTTATTATCCTGCTCAAGCTATGCATTTCTTCTTGATAATCTTGATACTCTCCTGGCCAATGGCCTCCAGGACCGCCCTCGCCATTCTCTGAGATCGCATCCCAAACATATACCAGCACCTAATCATTTTTGATCAAATACTCACAAACAGCTTTTTTTCTAAAACTAACTCTAACCCTCCCCTGATCATAGCACACCTTTTGATCTTATACTTACCTCAAAGTCACAAATTCACTTGTCTCTCACCATCAATGTCACACTCTCTCACCATGCTCTCCTTCATATGTCTATGAACATCACCTTCTCAGCCCATATCATCAAAGGCCTTATCTCTAAAAATACATTCTGACCTGATTCAATTTTACAATCCTTGAGTACATCCACTTCCACCACACCCCTTCTCTGACTCCACATCTTCTCACAATTTTAATAACATATGTCTATCATACTTTGGCTATCACTATCCTCTGTACTTTTCACACATACCAACCTATGCTTCAAACATGGAGGACACCCACCTTATGCTCATTTAAGCATTGATGTTCAATCAAGTGCCCAGTCCCAGACCTCTTAGCAATAAATAACTTGTCCTTTACTGCCCTTACAACTATGCTCATTTGGCAACACCTTCAAACTATCACAACCACATTTCCTCATTCGTCCTTCACCCTCAACACTTCTCCTTAAAGTTACCATATATTTTTCCACAGCTTTGAACCACACCAATTAAGACTCACATATTGGCAGTCCCTTTACCAGGATATGTGCTCAACCCTCCACTGTGCAGGGTAATCTAGGAATATTTACAGGTTCATTGTATCTTGAAATGGTGGTACTGGTAATCCACGGTTCAATCTTGAAGATCCTCAGATGACTCATCACTATGATTTTATTTTTGAGAGAAGGATCTGCCCTTATATAACCTTTGTGATCAGGCAAGCTTATGTATTCCCAGGATCCTCTATCCACTTCTTTTTCTATGACATGGAAACTGTAAATAGCTTCAGATCTTTTGAATCACATAATGGCAGTCGCAATAAAACAGTTTCAAACTTAGCCGGCTAATCAGAATGCTTGGATTTATGATCCAATCCTGGATTGATGGCTGCCAAAATGGCTGATGCTAAAAACTTTCTCTCATACAGATTCAAATATTTTCAAAATGTTTAACCTTAGAATCTCCTTGAGCTAGATTCATGGTTAATATGTGAATGTGATGTTCTTGATTACAAATGAATTAATGAATATAAACATGCATTCTGTTTATGGGCAGCAATTGTTATTTTTTACAGCTGACATTTAGGAATGTAAATGAATTATATGTTGGTTATATTTTACTGTTTAGTCATTCCATACATAGACATTTTTAGATTTTGGTTCCAATATATATGAACAAGACCGTGGAAACGCGGTCGAAACGCGTCAGGCTGGGCACTTGCTTGATTTATTCCTTGTACATGTAACTGCAAATAAAGAAGATTTAGATTATCCACTTTGTGGTCCGTACCTGTTTGGTTGCTGGAGGATAGAACCTACCACAGGACTGTGGTCATCATATATATATATATATATATATATATATATATATATATATATATATCACTGCTCCAAGGTTGTCCACCTGTAAGTAGCACTCGAGCAACAGCTTGATTCATGTGTAGGTAAGGACGGGGAACCGCCCGTAGGAGCCGCTCCATAGTGGTATTGCCTGACGCGTTTCGAAGCACCATATGCTTCTCTTCAGAGGCTTTAATGGAACGGTGTGCGCAACCGCTGACCCACTTCTGACACACCCCCTGATGGGAGGTTCGAATGAAACTGTGCCTTCTGGGAAGTGTAGTGCGGGTAGCACATAATCAAGTCCTGTATGGACCCCACAGGTGGGCCCGTCCACGATCCTATGTACAGCTGCTGTTCCACTTTCGTGGCCCCCAATCTTACGGGGTGGTGCACACTCCGCGGCTGGACTGCCGCCTTATAAATCACTGCTCCAAGGTTGTCCACCTGTAAGTAGCACTCGAGCAACAGCTTGATTCATGTGTAGGTAAGGACGGGGAACCGCCCGTAGGAGCCGCTCCATAGTGGTATTGCCTGACGCGTGCTCAAGCACCATATGCTTCTCTTCAGAGGCTTTAATGGAACGGTGTGCGCAACCGCTGACCCACTTCTGACACACCCCCTGATGGGAGGTTCGAATGAAACTGTGCCTTCTGGGAAGTGTAGTGCGGGTAGCACATAATCAAGTCCTGTATGGACCCCACAGGTGGGCCCGTCCACGATCCTATGTACAGCTGCTGTTCCACTTTCGTGGCCCCCAATCTTACGGGGTGGTGCACACTCCGCGGCTGGACTGCCGCGTTATAAATCACTGCTCCAAGGTTGTCCACCTGTAAGTAGCACTCGAGCAACAGCTTGATTCATGTGTAGGTAAGGACGGGGAACCGCCCGTAGGAGCCGCTCCATAGTGGTATTGCCTGACGCGCTTCAAGCACCATATGCTTCTCTTCAGAGGCTTTAATGGAACGGTGTGCGCAACCGCTGACCCACTTCTGACACACCCCCCTGATGGGAGGTTCGAATGAAACTGTGCCTTCTGTCATAATGCAGAATTATGACATATACGAGGATGGCAATAATTAAAGGAGTTGATGATAAATATATGATATTGCCATTTCAGTATTGATGACTTTTAGATATATTAACTTCTATATTTAAACTAGTTTCATTTTATAAAAAATAATGTATTTACTTCTTTGCAATCAAATAGATAGGTATTAGTTGATGAAGATGCATACTGCTTGGTTATGCAAATCTTTGACAAGGAGCTCTGTACATTGCATAGTCGCCCTGGCAGATTGACACTGGCAATCACTCGGGGTAGCATTCCAAACCATCGTTCTTTTGCCCACCAGGCCAACTCAGTTTGGGCCCAGCCATATGTAAATCAGTCTTGACTCTGCTCCAATAGGAACAATCAAGCCCAAACTGCCAGGCCACGTTCTCTCTGAACCAGAACACAAGCAGGCAAAGACTGCCCTGATTTTGCTAAGAATTATGTGACGTGTCTCCCTGGGTTTAGCTCTGTGTGGTCTTTTCCTCTGGGAGGGGTTGGGGAAGAGTCATTCAAACAGACAATGAAACCAGTCCCAGGCAGGCACTAGTAAAACTCAAAACAGAGTATACAGCGGAGCAGAGACCAAACATTCATTCAATGGGTTGTGCAGGACCTTGTCATACGGTAGAAAAGAGGACAAGGAGACTGCGTGAAAGCTGATGGATGAGGTGAAAAGGCAGCAGAAAGAAGAAAAACAGAAGGGTGAGATTAAACAGAGGACGATAGCATGAGGTTGGAAGGAGGAGGTCACTGTGGAGACAAGATATTAAGGAGAGAAATAATTGAGGGGGAAGATTATGATATGAAGTAAAGAGAATAAAGGAAGAGGAGAGACAGCGTTAGAAAATGAACAAGGAGATAGTAAAGAAAGAAGGGAAAGAAAGATGGGAGAGTAGAGAAAAGTAGAAAAGATAAGTATGGTGATTGGAAAACAAGAAAAGATAATAGATAGGAAAGGAGAAAAATAATAGAAAGATGGAGAGGAAAGAAGATTTAAGAGTGCAAGAGAAAGGGGAGATGTGAGTGTTTGAGAGAAAAGGAGGCACAAATGGAGAGGATGAGCTATGGAAGTGAGACATAGAAAGGAACACATGAATAAGCAAGATATGGAGGAAGAAGAATGAAAGGGGAGTTAAATGTAGAAAGGAAAGAAAAAGGAAGGGAAAGGAATAAGGGAGAAAAGGACAATAAAACAACCAAAAGAGGATAGGTAGACCAAGAGGTGACAAACAAGATCGGAGACAAGAAGAGAAATTAGGTGGGTGAGAGAGAAGCATATTCAAGATATAGATTTATAGAGGTGGGTTGGAATGAAAGTGAACAGGGAGATTAGAGGGAGTCTGTGGGAGAGAGAAGAGGAGGACATAGATTGAAGAGAGGAGACAGGATGATGGAGAAGTGGAGCAGAGCAGAAATAAAAAAAGAAAAGTGGGAAGGGTAAGGAGACGCAAGGAGAGAAGAAAAAACTAAAACAAGGGAGGAAGGAGATAAGGACAAACAAGAGAGATTGAGTGGTAGTGGATAGGGATAGGAAAAGGTGCAAGGAGGAGATAAAAGCGACACAGAGATATCAAATAAAGAGGAATTGTAGGTAGAAAAATTAGGGCGCAAGATGCTGTGGCACCCATGGCCAGGGGAGTGAGGAGACCACTGCGCCCCTGTAATGGGTGTCTTTTTATACCAACCTTGATGTAAGGGGAGCATTTTTTTCTTGTTTGCATTAGGGCCCATGGCACCCTTACTAAGCCGCTAATTTTGGTAGCTTGCATACCGCACGTGCTTGCATATTAAGTTGTTACTTGTCTACAGTGCACGCAGTTTTAGCTGCAGTGCACCAAGCACCTTTATTGCCACACATGGAGGAGAAAAATTAGAGGGAACATTGACCATGACCCATTTTTTAGAACGACAAACTTTTCCTCCCCGCCTAGCTTTAATGGACATGAGGCAGGAGATTTTTTTATGTAACTAAAGCATCGTGTGGTAGCACACTGTCATTTTCAGACAGTACATGTTCTATTGAAATATACACTAGATTTGCACAGACATACAATTTTACTGATAAAAAGTATATTGCGCATAAATTAGAATGTGTGGAAATCGGGTTTCAGTGAATATTTTGCATTTGCACATGACAAAAGTAAAGTGTCTTGATTGGTTTTGATCCTTTTAAAGTCTTTATTTCCATCACATTTCAGAATTACAATAAAATGTGCTTCATTTTTGCTTTCCTAACTGCTGAATGTGTACAGTTCATTTACAGGTATTTACATTTACTTGTGTTACAAAAAAATGACATCTTACAGCCCACACCCTCCCTTTACCTCAGAAAGATTATCATATAATTCACTCTACTTTTCTTTCTCTGACTTCAAAGTGAGAGAAGTTTGTAAACACCAATCCCATGTTAAAACACATATAACAGCAATCTGTCAGAAGACATAGCCGGACATTTAATCTCTGTCTATGAAGGGCAGCAAATGTGACAAGATAAATACAGAATCTTTATTTAATGCTAGGACTTTCATGACCCACAAACAATTGGCTTACAACCCCACCAGTGGGTCGCGAACTACAGTTTGGGAAACACTGCTCTAAGGAATCTATATACTTTGGTAATTCAAAATATCATTCTAGATAATACAGCACACATTGGGAAATCCTTACAACGTGATGTCAATAAAATATTGAAATACTGCATGGGCAGAGACCAAATGTCAGGACCTGATACTCAAATAACGCAAAGGTGGTACAATATGTGGTCTTCTAATTGTCAAACACTTTAATTCTTAGACGATGGTAAGCTCCCTTAGGATCTAATTTTGAGATTATCTTTGTATTTGAAATCTGATCTAAAAAGCCAGAAATGGGCAAAAGAGTACTGTGTAACAATTCTTCACTGTGATCCTATTGAGGCCTCTATAATCAATACAAGTTCTTAATTCAGTCCCCTTTTGAGTGATAAAAACTGTGGAAAAGAGCCAGGTGACTATAAATGATCAGTGAATTAATTTGCCAAACTCTTCCTCTAAATTCACTTGTAGATATTTGATCTTTGATGGAGTGAGCACATAAACTTGACTAAAAGATATGGAAGCATGAGGTTCCGGGTGCATCTTACTATCGTAGCTCTTATGTTGAGGTAATACATTTACTTTCTTGTTATTAAGTACGTCACTGAACTCCCCCGTAACTAGAAGGTCAAAAAATCACACAAATAATTATTGGCGTAATAACAATTACTACTAAGGATCTTAGCTGGACGATTATCAGGATTATTACAAAAAGATAAACTACTACCCAGACACAAATCTGAGTCCAACTGCACTATTCTTGCTGCCAAGTGAATGGAGGCATAATTTGAAGTCATCCCAGTCATATCCAAAAAAATCTTGAACTGAGGAGCATCTGTCAAATAAAGTAAAATATTTTCTTGATGATTTAAAAAATAAATCAAAGAAAACATATGTAAAAACTACACAGGACATGAGGGTAACATAGAACCATCAACTGCCTTCACCTCCTCAAGTACCTTTGTCTCAAGTACTGGAACTTGTAAAGATTTGGCAAATTGTAAATTCCTAAAATTCACAGAAGCACTGGAATCTAAAAGTCTTATAATTGCCTAACAAAATTCTTTTCATTGGAATTATCATATGAGCTGCTACAGGATGCATGGTATTGTTTGCATGACAATTTCTTCGCTTGACAAGGCAGCCAGCTGTTTTCTATAAGTAGTGTTACCAATGCTTGATTCTTGAATGACCAAGGCTTACTTCTATAATCCTTAATACATCTACTTTATGGATTTGAGTGTACTATATGATAAGGTTGTGGGGCCTTATCATGGAGTGCACTCGCAAATACCCTCCTGGGTCCAGTCAGTCTTGTTTACTTAACCTTGGATCAACCTTGGGTAGTTGTGGCTGCGCGCAGCAAGGCTTGGCAAAGGAGCTTAGTGTAAAGCATTTAACAGCACCAAACAACAAAATAATGCCACACACCAATAGGAAGACACAATAACACTTTATCAAAAAAGAGAGCATATTTTTATGAATTTTTAGAGACCTTGATCATCAAAATGCACCGAAGGGTTCTGGAGATACAGATTTTTGAAATTTTAAATACTTTTAAATGCTCCCGCAAACAAACACCTGGTCAACAAAACCTTTGCAAACTTTTGAAAAGTTTGAAACAATTAGTTTGACGACTCCGGCCTGGCATGGGTGACCAAATCCGACAGGGCAGAGGTCTAGGAGTCCAGAAAGGTTACTGTGTACAGTCATCTGGCCACCAGAGCATTTTTTTAGCAAGTTCCAAACTTTGCAGAATGACCGCCATAGACATCAATAGAGTGGTACTAATGCTAAGGATACAGGCAAAAGTTGCTCAAAGGATGCTCCTGGTGCTGTGCGGTCGACGGGGGTGAAGTGCAGTTGATCCCTCAGTCTACGGGTGGGTTGAGGCTTGGGGCCCCACGAAATCCTCTTTGTAGAAGGCCAGCTGCAGCTGGGCTCTCAATCGTGTTACACAGCAGTCACAGCGAATATTCTTGGTAGGGGCTAGTGTCCCTCATGGGCAACGAATCTGGTCTCTGATAGCACTCCCGGGTCTGGCAGACACAGTTGCAACTTTTGGCTATCTCCCATTTGTCACTTGGCATACCAGGGTGATCCCTCAGTAGTGGCTGCTGCTTTGCCAGTTTTGGCTTCCTCAGCTTTGATGTTTCTGGTGCTGTTCCAGGGGGCCAGCAGACTGAGCCGTGGAGTCAATGCTTCAATCTGGGGCCAGGAATCAACTTTTCCTCAGGTCAGGAGACACAGGCACAGTCCAGACTCACTAGCACAAAGTGCAGCAGTTGCAGTCCTTCTGACAATCCAGCCTCTCTTTGTGCAGCTTCAAAGACAGCAGGGCAGTCTTATTTAGGTCCTCCCTCCAAATCCAATGTGTACTGAGGTTCAGGGTGCCAGGGGTGCTAATGGGCTAGTTGGTCCCCTCCTCTTTGTGGACAAAGTTCCAGTGATGTGTGGCATTTGGCAATCCCAGAGTCCAATATTCTTGCCACTCTCAAGATGTCTGAACCTACTCTTGACTGTCAGGAGCTTGGTAGCCCACGTGTGGCTACCAAAGGGCTACATGCCCATGTGAAAATTGGTTTGGGATAAGTTTTCCCTCTTTGTCCCTGTCTCTAGCTTGTCTGCAGGAACAAAAGGCATCCTGCTCAGGTGTGTTGTTACAGGTGTCCCTTCAAAGACCGATTCCCCTTTTGGGCTAACATCCCGAGTGGCCTTCCTGGGAGAGGAGGTCACACCGCACTCTGTGGCAACCGCCTTTTTTCCTGAGTCCATAAGAGTCATTCACACATCTCCCCAGGTGGCCAGAAAGCTGTCTGTTGGCCAGGACATGTGCAAAGTCAATGAAAGATGGGTCACAGAGTGTCAGTTGTCTAAAGGTTGCTTAGTTTTAAAAGTGACATAAATCTCGACTTGGGCCACCAAGTCGAAATTAATGCTATGATTAGTTTGATACCTTATAGTAGCCAGTTAGGTAGCCCCATTCAGAAGCCAGCCAGGCTGGGTTGCCAGCCTGTAACACTGTAATAGCTAATGGGGCTACAGCAAAATGACAATTTGGAAGTGTTGCTGTTAAGACATATGAAAAATATATGTCCTACTTAATAATGTATAGCTCCCTGCCATAGGGATCCATAGGCCTTCCTTTGGGAGACTTACATATAATATTAAGGGAAGCGAGGGCTTTGCCATCAGTGGAAATGGCAGAGTCGAACTAGCAGTGTACAGTCTTCCAGTCTGCAGTGGCAGGTAGGTGGCCATTTTCTTTTTTGTCACATTCAGGGTGGCACAACCAGTGCTGCAGCCCTGGGTTGACACTCTGCCTTACATGCCTTGGTTACCATATACTAGGGACTTATAAGTAAGTCAGCACTTGTCAATTGGGGACATCCATTTCAAAATATCATTTGTAATGGGGCAGAACAATGGCACTGAGGTCTGGTTAGAAAGCCTCAGTGCACTCTCAGAGTCAAAAACCAGCAACTAATATTCCTAGTGGGGAAAAAAGTGGGGGGAAACCTGCATAAAGGCCTATTTCCTCACACCTACCACAATATAAACACAGATTCTTTGTAGATCTTCTCTTTTTTTCTTCTTTAGATATAGAGCCTCTTATACTTCCAAATTGCATGGGATCTAACACTTCTGTAAACTTATTCTCAGACTCTGATGGGAGCACTTCATTTTTTCTGAAAGGCATATGGATTGAAGATGATCTAATTACGGTGCTAAATCAAGAATGCTATTTCATTGGTAGAAGGATTAACTAGTTGTGCTAAATATGTTTCAGTCCATTTTGTGAACCTTAATAAAATAACGATACTGTCTGGTCGTCTTTCAATTGCTTATTACTATTTTTGAATGCTAAGTGTACTAATGAGATGAAAACTTTGCCCAGTGTTAACATGTAAAATAATGACAAAATCATGACGTAATACTATCACAAAATAGTCTGCATTAGGTTGCATAATTTGCCTTTTCTTGCCACATGATTTAGCCAACCCTGCTGCATACTTTTTCTTCTGGTGCTGCATAATTCCAGTAGCCTTGATTATGACTAAGAAAGTACAATATGGCATTTAATTTTATTTTTTTGTTGGTTTCTTTGCTCTGGTTTGAATCTTACAAGTACGATTGTAAATGTGTATGTGGTTTATAAAATAATATTAAAATGTTTAGAGAGTTAATAAATAAATATTTAAATTATTTGTAGCATTTGAATTAGTATTGTATATATTCAAAATATGCACATTTTTATTTCAAAATGTTGTACTTACTATTAATCATTAATTTTTAAATTGATTTTCATTTGCTTTTAAATAAAAATACAGTTTTATGAAGGTTGATTTTTTAACTATTTATATAGCAATCAATATACCAGTTTAATTCAACTTTTTGATATAAAGCTTGCATGAAAAAAATTATGTTTGTAATTGTTTTTATTCAAGTTATTTTTTTATATAAATATGGTACATATACTTTTATTTAAAATTGTTTGTATAATTAGAAATATGAAGTTGTTTTTTGGTTTGCAAGGAAATAAGTTAACTTTACACATTAATTCACTTTTGTATTTCATCACAGAGAAATATATATTTTATGTTATATGTTTTTATATACTACATTTTTGTATTAGATATTTTGGTTATGTCTATTGTTGTTTTTTATACTATGGGCTTAATTCACAAAGAAAATGTTAAATCTACATTAGCAGATTTGCACCTACTCATGAAGGTAAACTTACTTGTTTTTGGGATTTACAAATATTTCTAGGATTCTGCAAGGAAAACTATGTAAGTCAGAGGTGTCCATGAAGATTTCCCACATGGTCATGTGACATTCCCATCAGTATACTATCCCTGGTGTGTGGTGTTCTCAATAGCTGAAAACTACACAGAGGGGAAAAGAGGATCCCTTGTGCATATGCACAAATTGTTTCACATGAGGAAAATATTTATTCCTGTGGCGAAGCACCTTCCCTTACACCCTCACCAAATCTGAGTGTGATCCATTTTCCTTCTCACCCAGGTAAGGGAATTATGCTAGCCCTTTGCTGGAATAAATATCCAACCCTTTCTAGAGTGGAAAGGGGAATGAGATGAGTCTGGGAATGCGGACAAACATATGTTTGTAGCTGTTTACAAAACTCCAAGGTTTCTTTGGAACACCCATTCTCCCAACCTTTGAGTGGGATTGAACTGTGTACTTGTAGCAGAGATCTCCAAACACATAAATGGTTTTATGTCTTCCAGGAATCCCTTTGTGAATTTCTTGCAGGCATACCACAGGTAGATTTGGTCACAAACATGTTTACGACCTAATTTATCCTTGTGAATAGGGCCCTACATTTTTTAGGCAAAATTTTAGTAGTGGATATTTTTGTACCTACCATATTTTTGGTTGCTGTTATTATAGTTGATATTATTGACATTTAAGGTAAGAAAAATTGACATTTTTCTTACTGATATTTTTAGGTCGATATGTTAATGTCACAATATTTTTAAGTCAATGTTGTGTGTGAGTGTGTGTGGGGGTGGGAGTGGGGGTGTGTGTGCTTGTGTAATACTCACACTTCTTGTCTTTTGTTTGAAGTGCTGCAGTTTCGCCATTTTCAACAGGGATCCATAACCAAGTACAAGAATCACTGTTCATGAATATAAATATTAACTTGATATTTATGAAACATTGTTGTAACATTTGAATTTCCCTTAAAAATGTGTTGATTAGCATGCCACAAACCATTGGCTAACCGCCCTTACTATATACTGTTTAAATCACATACAACACCATGAGGCATAAATAAATGTGCTGTTGTCTCTTCTACGCAGTGAAACTATCATCTTTCCTTTCTGTTTATCTACCTTTCCTTCTTTTCCATTTAATTATTCACAAATACTCAGAGTGAAGTAAAAGGCACATCCTATTGATTCAGCTTCTGCTATTCACAGTGCTTTTGACACAGTGTATTATCGATGTAGCCACTTATTCTGCCATCTAAGCGTTTGTCTTTGTATATTTTCAATCTTGTAAAAGGCTGGTGGTGAGTATTTTGGACGTTCCTGCGGTGCCTCTGGTATCTGCTTGAGGCACTTAAGCACCACCATGTGGTCCAACTGTGCCTGTGCACACTGCTTGAATGTTGCAAGAAGATGCTATTTGCTGATGTGTCTGAAAGTTGTGTGAATTGACTGGTGATCTGTTTTACTGTCCTTGCTCCCATAATCTTTGAATGAGGGTGCCTGTAGTAATTTGATCTATGGTTCATTAAAGTGTCAACTTTATGTGCAAGACAGAACCATTGTGTTGAATTGATCATTTTGGGGTTAGCTTGGAGAGAAGAGTGTTAGGGCCTCATTGATTGTTAGACAACCACTAAAACTTCCAGGCTCCATCATGCTCGTGGCAGCTGGACCACCTCATTTTAAGGTATTTGTCTTGTGGACAGACATGTTCCCCAAGAAATGGCTCCACCATACATGTTGAGAGCCACTTCAGGGAGCACTCACATGATAGCTCTTTTGTCACCTATGTTATCTCTGAAGAAAGACCATCCAAGTGGAAGTTCATCCTCATGAATAATATAACTCATGCCACACACACTAGGAGCATTCTCCCTGAACATGGAAGACATTTAAGTCTTCTTCCTTCCAGGAACACCTTGCTTTTCCTGGTGGACCAAATAGAAGGAATGAAAGCAAGAATGGTGTCCGAGGGGCTATAATAAATTCTGTTGCCCCTCCACTGCGATATCCTTCTACAGCTGGCCTGCCCTAATTGAGTTTCCAATCAAGGAGCGGGCAGCAGCTCCACTACTCTGCACTCCATCTTTTCACACACTCTAAACAAGGCCACGGAACCAAATGGGTGACAGAAGGGGCATCTACCTTTCTTTTATGGCTGCCCCATCACTGCTCTGCTCTAATTGAGTCCCTTGGTCTGATTGGAGTTTAGTCTGTTAGTGACTGAGAGGGACAGACTGGCTTTAGCTGACTATTTGAGTCTGCCTGTTCCTCTTTCTGAATAAGAAGCATTGGATCTATGGACTTCTGCTTTTTTACCCTGCCTTCATTTTAGGTCCCTGATCCACTTTTGTGGCTATCATTTCTAGCTCTACATGGTCTGTAACAAATCAGTGTGTTTTCCTAGACATTAACTAAACTCTGGCTCAAGAGACAAGCACAAGGCATATGGATGATGCCCAATTTTTGAACCATTAGCAGGCTGGCCCATAACCCAGCTCAACATGTTTGGTTTAACTGTTTTGACAATTCTGAAAGAAGGAATTGCTTAAATACTTGTGAGTTGGCCAGTTCAGCTATGCTTAATAACTGAACATTTTGTCCACATGTGATTCCAGACAGGGTCCTCATTTCCTCTGGTGTCAGGGGAAGGCAGAGATGTTGAAGTCTTTATTCCCCAGTGGTTTGACACTGGCATATTTATTAAAAATATATATCTTTTTATATATGGGGCATTGTTTTTGGGGGATCTTTTCATTTCACTAGGGAATTTCCTGATTGTATAATCTTATACATTAGAGTTCATTTGAGGCCATTGATTTGTCTGTGAATATCATCGGAAATATCATGTCAGCAGCTCAATCACACTCAATAAAATTGCATTTTAAACACAGCACCTGAGCTCAGGTAATCCCTCCTCCCTGGAAAAAGGATTCTTGGGCCAGATTATGAAAAGACTGGTCGCAAAAAGTGGTTGCAAATTGAACACTGATTTTTTGCAACCAGACTTTAAGTTTCCATTGTAATAATGGGCGACTTGCAAAATGTCCACTCACAGGTAGCCTCTGAATGACCTGCATAATGAATATTAATTTGGAGGTTGCTATTTGCCACCAAGTGTGTTTGACTGAGAATACACGAATAGTGGCAGCAGGACACAGCAGACCATCAACCCTCTGTTTGTATTCCAAATCGGGAAACTTTATTTTTTTAAGCAACCCGTATGCCCTAAAGGAACTTGTGCTGCTTGAAAAACAGATACGTTTGGGAATGCCCAACACAATTCCAAATGTGGAAGCTGTCCAACAGGGACATCATCGCCTTTGCAAATCGAGCACCATCTTCTTTGAAAAGCCAGTAACTTTTCTGTGGTTTGTGACAGCAATTGCAGTGGCAAACCATTGATTTATTTTCAGAGTTTTTTATAGCGCGAACATGACCCATCTGGGTATCAGAGCGCTGTACAAATAGCAAAATAAGTCAAGACATAGAGAACATAGGCAATAAACACTTAGAAAAGCAGTTAGCAGTATGTTGTATAAACAGCAAATTGTAATATCAAAAAACAAAAAAGAAACAGGTAAGATACAGAGTATATATAGTGAAAACAAGCTGATTACCGTTCCACATTGGAATTTAAAGGGGACATCCCTTTCATGTCCCTCCCTAATTGCAGTTGGGAAAGGGTTAGTAAACTCATTTTAAGAGTTTTAATTCCTTTTTCAAATCACAAATTGGTTTTAGTATGTAGCAAAAAGCTATTGTGTGGTCATAAATACTTATATCTTGTTCTATTTTACAAGTACAGCCAGACTGAAATATGCCTTGTCATGTCGGGTTCAGGGGGAGCCATGGGGAAAATGGACTATTGGGCCTCAACTATGGTGGCTGACGTGGTTGTCACTGATGCCCTGGTGCGTGTCCTAATATGGCTCCGCAAACACAGTGTTCACAACATTTCTGCACTTCTCCCTCAGGGTAGCATAGGCCAACAGTCACAGGCTTAAGGTAGAGCAGGGGCAAGAGCTCAGAACTCAACAATCAACCAACAGACACAATAAGGTATCATTCATTCAATCGCTTGTCTTAGTGGAAAAGAAAGTACTTTTAATCTAACAGCAGAGCTCAATACTTTACAGGGCAATGAATACAACATACAGGGTTGCTGAATGCTGTGTTCTGTCATGAGATGATGCAACCCATTCTCTTCCCCATTATCATCCTCTTTTCTCACTAGGGCTAAGATGCCGGCTACTACCATCTCCTACCTTCTTCAAGTCTTGGTAGAATTAGGCTTTGATGGAGCTAGCTCTAATGTGTTCACTGGTTTCAATAGTCAGTACTGTTCAACCGTCTATTGTTTCTTTATCAGCAAAGTAAAAGCCTCTTATGAGTGCAGTGGATCTGCCCGCAACCTTCATATCTCACATTCCCTGGCACACTAAGATCCATGGTTTCCTGTCAAAAATGCTCTTGGCAGTCTGGGTTTGCAGCAGAATACAAACACCACCATCCTTCCTTTGAAGCTTGTATTCTCTGATGCAGGGCCATGGATGCAACCTTTCCGCACAGCATCAGGAGACAGACTCTGGATGTAAAGTCTTTACAGCAGCACCCAGCTCAGCAACAACGGCTCTTGAAGTTGACTGTGGGCAGGCAGTCAGTGGGTGAATTTGCAGCCTTCAGGTCAAAACTTTTACTGTGACCTCTTTTGCAAGGGCAACACCTAGGCAAATTGGGCTCTCCGCTTGGTGGTGGCACAATTCTTCACTTTTTCTCAGCAGTGGCACAAGCACATGATTAAACATGCAGCTGGCTGCCAGGTGATACATTTCTGGCATAAACATGATACTGCTCCCTCCAGGAGCTACAAGAGAGGTGGGGAGCCTTTCACATTACTAGAGCTCTCCTGGTACACTTTCTTAGGTCATCTGCTTACTCTGGGTTTCCTCTCACTGGGAACACACACTGGCCTCTCCTCCTCACAAAGTGGTTATCCTCCTGCAGGACCAGGTACACTTCTTCCCTTTCTCAGCAGGCAGGAAGGCTTCTAGGTTCCTCAGGCAGATCCTCACCACCAGGAGAAAGTCTTGACTTGATGTGATGTCCCCCACCTCTGGGAGATGGCCTTTCAGGCAGATAGCAGCCTTGGTTACAACACAGCTTTTCGTGTGCTCTGTACAGCTCTTCCTTTCTTGGTCAAGATGAACTTTACACTGGACCAAAGTTGGGTGGATTGAATTGCCCTTTTAGACAGACTTGTCACATGGGATGCAGATTCACTGTCTCAGGTTGGGGTTGGTTCTCATTTTTATGCACATTTTACAAGCAGGGGATCCACTATCTCAAGCTCAGAACTGGGTTGGGTTGGTCCTCTTTCAGCATTCCTCTCCTGCTGTTCTCCAGACACAGCCTGTAAAGTGATTATTCTCACAGTAGGTTGCACTGGGATTGACTCCAAGTATTAGTACAACATAAACACATTGGCATGTGAGTTTCCTGCACCTTGGTATCATGAGTCGCCTCGGAAGCAATAATCAGAGACAGAAAAAAGAATCTTGTTTTAGTTTACCTAGGAACTTCCTCACCCTGAATAGCAGAAACTGCAGTCTCACCCTTCACCCCTAACATCTATCAAATGGCAGTGCTCAGAAAGAACTAATCAGCAGTCCCTTGATAACAAAGTCCTCATGAAACTTTTAAAGGTAGCCCTCTCTCCATCCTTCTCACTTCAGTGTGTGGATCTCCACCCTCCATCCACAGGAATTCAGGCAATACAGCTTCACTGTCTGGAGAAGCTATCTTCATCCCCCATCTTGAGCTGTGCTACAACCAGTGGCATTCATAATGGATCCTATTCACACACACACAGTCCTACTACAGCTCATGTCAGAGGCTCACAGTAAATGCATGTGCACTGAACGGTGCACACAGGTTGTCGGCGCAAGGTTCTTGGTTTCACATGACCGCACAACTTCACAGAAGAGTGGGTCAGTAGGCCATACTTTCACTAACACAGATAAAAAGGTCTGGTGACACTAAAGATTCATGAAATATGGTATGCTGCCACCACCTCTTTATTTTTACACCTACAACAGTAACAGTAACCCTCTATCCGTGATGGGGACATGTTTGGCATTCCTCTCCAAGTCACAGAACATGTCCTTAACCTCACATAGTCAGGGACAGGCCTTGGTCTCTACACCCATGCTAGAATGACATGATACCAGGACCAACATAAAAGTCAGGATATTAGGTTCACATGCAGTTTGGGACTCAGGGCCAGGGCACATGTCCATATACCAATGCAGGGGACATTCCAGTGCCAGAATGCAACAAGAAAGATAGCCCTGTCAAACTTCTGGGCTATATCTATCTCTGAATTCTAAGCAATGACGACAGCTTCAGTGTGAGGACCGAAAAATCCAGAGCAAATGTAGACCCAACTATTCTACTAACTTCTATGTCCTTGAGGTGCTGTAGTTTGATTGCTAAGGTAAATTGCTACAGCATGGCATAAGTGTGTGCAGCACATTTGGTACTGCACGTGTACCATTCCCAAACATAGGATTTAGATTTCAAACAAAATGAAGGTGTTGACTACAGTGCTGAATCCCACATGCTATCACTTATGCCAATAACACATGGCAAGAATCCCTTGCAGTCTGTATACCCAGAAGGTTTCAGAAATCCAATTTCTCAGAACTTTCATTTGGCCCCCAGGTATGTTTGCATCCGAGGGATGTCCTCCAGATATTGGGCTTGTGCACCGTATTACCATTGAGTTTCTGTGGTGATACCCATTGCCAGAGGATCCACATTCCATGCAGTAGGTATCCCTTGGATGAGCATACTTATCGATCTGTTATGGGCAGCCCATTGACATGTCTTTTTAATCTATCAGGCCAGGCAAGAAGAAGCAAGGTGGGCTCCTACCAGCTCAGAGGTGACAGGTCTCACAACCACACCTCACCCAGCCAATTTCTTTATTCTTTATGCTTTAAAGTGACGGCCAGGAAGTGACGTAATGCTGGCTGGAAGAGGCTACTTCATCCCATCACAAAGTTCTGAATAAGGATCTAGGTCGCTGCTTTTAGAGAGTCTGGATGGTTCAGTGGCTTGGCACAAGGAACAAATATCATGTCAATTGCTAGTAAAAAAAAGTTGGTGATGTTTGCCATCCTCTGAGCAGGAATGGTGCAAGGGTTTTCTGTACATCATGCAAAATATAATTTCCTCCTCATGTGCTCCCTATACGCTGAAAAGGGGAATTTTTGGGACATGTTTTAATAATTTGGCACCATCTCTAGAAGGTGCCAAAAGGCTGCTTTCCCAACACACTTTATAGAAATATTGGACCTGCATATTTGCAAACTTCTATTTGCTTCCAAAGCAGGATTACAATGGGGGTGCAAACTGGGGGTGCCTGCATCCATGATTTGAGGCAGGTTAAATTTAGCACAGATTGCACACAGGAGCTGTTTGCGTACATTGGAAAGAGAAAAATTGGCTGCTCTATTCCTCATTCTGAGGTATCCCACACCTAATTAGGCACAAATTGAGAACACACTATTTCTAACCCTGCAAAATCTCAAATTAGCAGGTTTACAGTTTACTACCAATTTTAGTGGGCCAATTGTGATCGAACTACTGTTATATGGCATTAATTACACATAGCAACTGAGTGCATCGTACGGGCTACTTTAACTTGCCTACAGGCACAGCAGCTGTGCATGAATTTAATATCTGCATAGATTTAACTTCTGTGGGCGCTCATTTTCTGCCTTAAAAAACATTCATGAGCGCATCAACAACTAGGACCGGGAGTGATGTAGTCCAAGAGGGGACTTTAGAGCTCTCTGATTAGAGCCGGCACTCTCTCTGATTCAGCAGCAGGTGATAAACATTCTAATAAGAATGACAGACAAGGATTTTAGGTTTAAAGCTTTATTTAAAGAATTATAGGCAGGTTACAAAACACATGCCATCAAGAAGTTAGCAGCAAGGCATATAAATCATAAGTACAAAGAACTCAGTACAATTCTCGGCAAAATCCGGCATAGAATTGCCTTCTAAGAGTGGGATATGGATGGATGATTCCCATAGAAATCTACATCCTTTTATAGTACTTTAGACAAAGACAGTCATACAATCTACATGGCTACACGTTTCTCAGGGTATGCACCAATAGCGAATAAGCAACAAGAAACAATTTACAGCTCAGGGGCGTAGCTAGGCCTTAGGCTGCCCGTGGCGGCCCCTGCGTTTGCCGCCCTCGGCAAAATGATAGAAGAGGGGGGGGCGGGGGTTAGCTGCCGATTCTCGCGGCCGCAACGGCCGCAGGTAAGAGCGGGGGGGAGGGGGGCCGGCTGCCGCCCGAAAACTCGTGCCGCCTGGGGCGGTCCGCCCCCCTCGCCCCCCCCCTAGCTACGCCACTGTTACAGCTGAATACATTCAAGAATTCTCTCATGATAGCATTACTTTGAATGTACAGCCATTCCCATAGTTAGTTCAGCAGCCCAATGTATACACTGCATGCCCATAGCCTGGGACACTTAAAACGTCCTTGGAAGATAGCAAAGAGGTCTCTGGGAATAGTTTTCAGTTTATTAGAGTGAATCTTACATCCCTCGATTTTGAAAGTAAGAAACCACAACAGGAATGTGATTTTGATGATATAGGTACAAGATGGAGGACATTGTAAACACAGCTCGAGTTGACACAAGCCTAAGTTGCAATGCATTTGAAGTGAAAGGAGATCAGCTCCCACACTTGTGATGCTGAGGATTTACTGTTCATTGAACAGTTCCACATAATGCTTTCGGGCACCAACATGTAACGAGAATGGGGCAAAATAAAATGGCTGCCGCCTGCTTCCTCTACTTGGCTTCCAATGGCTGGCACATCCACCAATGTAAAAAGAGCTCCAGAAACCAGAACCAAAGACAGAGATCAACCATTTATGCCTTAATTGCTGTTTGCTCATTAGCATTGGGCACACTCGCCCAGATTAGCAGTAATTAAACTGTGAAATCAGACCGATTGCCTCCAGTCGAGACGCCATAGCAGGCTGTCAAGAGAAATCACAGGGGATAAATCGAGGGTCTCCGCGCATCGCGTTCCCCCCTTGGCACGGGTGAAAGTGAGAGAGGCGGAATAAATAAGGCGATTCAATCCCTTCCATCCGGCGGACACCCAGCAGACAAGCCTCGCGAGTGTTGTCATGACAATGACAGGAGCCAGGATAAACTCTTACTCCCACTAGCTGTGGTTAATGAAAATGATAATGAAAAATTATGGCAACGTAAATGCAATTTTTTTTCGTTCTGACTGGCACTTGTAACCTTAAGCCTAATGACACAACACAAAAGTGACAGTAATTGAGCTTTGATAAATAGGGTACCGACCGATGCTGCAGGAAAAAAGGCCTGACTCGAAGATATTCAAGTTTGGTTGGCTGCGCGATTCCCTCCACCAAGCATCTTCTTTGTTCTTCCAGCCCTTGCTAGGTGGTTGTGGGCTGTGTGTGCCAAAAACATCTCTAATCACTTCCTATTGTCTGCTGAAGAAAAGGCCTGGCAATTACAGCAGGGACGGCGCGTGCTGCGTTTGCTTGTGCTTGTGCTTTTTGCTCCTACGCTGTGCGAGTGTAATCAGGAGAAAAATCATAAAAAGGGTCCTTTTTACACATTTTAATTGAACTGTGTTTTTTTCCGAATAATGTCACCGCCCTGAGCTTTTCTGCACGTCTCCTTGGCGGCCTTCATTCTCGACAGCGGCATTGCAGTGTATGAGAAGAGCTGAAAGTTTCTCATGATTAGAACAGGCTAAATGAATTGTTTTCAGAGAAAGCACAGGAATGGATCAGCTGGAAATGCAAGTTTCAAGACTTTTAAATTGATTCATGCTGTAGAGATGATTCTGTTTCCTCGCGTTTGCTGGTCTTTGATTAAGGTACTTCGTTGATTTCCTGCAGATTCAATTTTATATGGAAAATGTTATTAACAGCTTTTTCTAAAAATAAAAAATAAAAAGTCTTGGAACTGTCTAGAGTACTGTGTGGCTGATCATCTTCACTGTTCTGCACCTGAAGCGTTGTCAAAACGTTGAAAAGTACCCTTAATCCCTAATCCCACCATTCTACAAGTTACCGAACAGACATTACATTAAACAATGGTATCTCCTCATCTTTCCACAATATGCATGGCGAATGGGGCGGGAAGAAATCATGGACCAATCTCTGAAAAGTCATAGCATTTGCACATATCAAGAATGCTGCTCTCTTGGCCTCCACTTTTCTTTTACATAAGAGTTTTCTAGTTCAGTAGTATTTCTTCACTGCCTCTTCGCACAGCTATGGTGGCACGCCCACGTTGAGCGGGGGTGTTAGATATAATACTTAATGTGGTGGACATTGCTGGCAGTTTTCCATATGGAGAATCTTCTTGCATCGTAGGTTGGAGGTGCTGTCCTCTAGGCAAGAGCTGTTGGTAAACCCTGCAGTAAAAGTGAACTTCTTAGACAGGGTCAGCTCAAAGTAATTTGAAGCATTAGGCAAAGCATATTTCTTGTACCCATGTGGCTACATACCGGTTTAATGGGGTAATGAGTGATGCCTACCAGCAGAATGGTAAACACCGCTCTGACGTATGCATAGAAGTGACGTCCTCAGATCAGGTGTCTGGGTACCAGAATGTTAGGCAGATTCCGCTGAGCAAGTTCATGCTAATGTAACTTGACATAAAAAGATGGTTGTGTGTAGATTTGGATTTCCTGTAGCTCTTGTAAAACATCTGTTTAATGCAAAGGATAAATTAACTCTTTTAGTTACAGCGGATCTGCCATGTACTCAATCTCTCCAAATGCTGACATATTACTAAGGCTTCTAGCCATGCCCAGAAATTTGCACCAAAGTTGGCCAATATCTTGTGTGACGCATACAGCTAATCTTGACTTTTTAACCAAAAACATGTTGCATTGTCGAAGAGCAGACACACAGGGGACAGACACAATTCCAATGCCTGCCTCCCTCCTCCCGTTTTCTTGCCCCTATAAAATCCAGAACAACACACTTATTTGTAGGACCTCAATGCTCAATTCAGAAGTCATACACTGACTGCCTCACTCTTTTACATGGCATACACTGGCACCACATATTCTCCCTAAGGATTCAACCCCAAAGGCAAAGCCAAAGGAAATTTTTCCATTCTATATATTTCTTACACAACAAAACACAGACCTTCAAAACACCCCTCTACACTTGGCACAAGCAGTCACACTGCTGACTCTTGCTACCCATGCCACAATATAACCACCAGAATTTCAAGGGCCAGACCAATGTCAATATGAATGTATTCGTCTTTAACACTAACATTACAAAGTGCATAACTTGACACAAACACTCAATACCTAGCCACAAAAACACTCAAATCGAATTCCAACATCAACAAAGAGTTCCATCCCCCAAAGCCCTTACAACATGTACATAGGTAGCATCCCTGATACCAACCACCTCCTACTGAGATTTGGACCTTCCAACTGATGCCCTCTATTCCACACTCTCCAAAATCATTTCACAGGCACACAGGGAGCCCAGCTGCTGCCCTCTATTTCCACACACTTCAGAATTGTTTAACAGTCACACAGGAACCACAATTCCAGGCCCGTTCTGCCAAGGCTGCTGATGAATCCACAAACTGGTGGATGACTGTCTGCCATAATGAGAGCTCTCCAACTGCCTGGTGGAGATCACTGTGTCTTCAGAGGAGTTAGCACCACGGTGGCTCTGAAGGCACTGTAGCCTTGACTGAGGAGCCACCATGGTTCATGCAGTAGCTCCCGATGCTAGTTTGTTTTATAAAAAAAAAAAAAAGCTAATAGTCCTGACACTTTGGGGAGTTTTTTCCCACGGTTTGGAGGCCCATTTTTGGGGACAACCAGGTTTTTTTTAACGGCCCTGAACATGAACAAAATGTATTTCAGAATATCCGTCCTAAGAAGGGTGAACCGTCTGAGGTACTTAGACCAATGGCTCAATATCCGTTGTACCACTCAGTCTAAGGTTTCCACCAGCGGAGCCAGGGAAGCTCTGCCGGCAGAGACATGATGGTACGCTTGGCTCTAAATCGAGTGGGAGGACTGCGACTTTGGCAGAGTACTCAAATACATTTGTGGCAGAGTACCATGTCTGCCAACCTCTAAATAAGGCCTTTAGCCTTCTGAATGGAAGGCACTGCAGTATAGAGGCCATTGTAAAATGTGTATGCCATGGATATGATTGTTTTCCCAGTTCATGCTGGTGCCCTGTGTTCCTTGCTTCTGTGCTTTTGTCTTGAGCTCTCTTCTTCTGTGTATGAGTTAGTAAGTGTGCAGAGTATCACATAGATGGATTAATCCATATCCACCCCTCTTTCTCGCCAGCACAAACAAACTGAGACCCACTATTACTTCATAGGCCCACTAATTGCCAGAGACTTGGTGTGCTGCTGCTCCACACCCAATGAAGAGGAAAAGTATATGTGGAACACTGGTCAAGTTAGACCTTCAATTCTTCCAGAAGAAGACTATTTGGTGACCTAATTAAGACGGTGAATGGAATTGCATATTTCATTTTTCGGTCATTAAGTAAATAATTGTAAAAAGAGCCAAATGCATTACTAAATCGATATTGTATTGAAGTTCAAAACCTAATAAGGCTATTTTAATAATGTCAGGAAAACTCTTTTGTTCTTATGTAAATTTTATTCTCCTCATTTTATTATCAGAACACCTTGGGAAAACAAAACACTATAGCTATAAATGGCAAAATATTACTTAAGAAAAACTTTCAATCAGTTACAGTTACAATTAAACAAAGTAATTAAAATGGTGGCCCTATCACAAACGGTACTGGTAAACAAAGGGCCACAATGGCCATTTTGTAATTCTGATAGAGAAGTTCTGTTCAAAAAGCTGCAAACTTAAGCATCATGTTCCTGTATTAACATGGGCTGTTCGCTATAAAATCAAAAAAATGCCCTTCACTCCTGCTTATGAGCATACATAGGGGAAAACAGATTCATAGAGAAATGAATTGAATGTCCCCAAAACATGGGTGCTAGGAGGTTTTGTACCCCTACAGAGCCTTATGAGGTCAGGGAAGGTCCCGGATACCCTCCAGGGCCACCTATCCTATGGAGTTGCATTGGTCTGTTTCAAAGCGTGATTGGGGTGTGCACATGTCTAAATCCTCTCAAAGAAGCCACTGTCAGGATGACAGAATTTGTTTATCGGCATCATGACCTGTAAGACTTACCTCCAGGCGCCCTTCAAATTTTTGGGATACCTGTTACAAACATCCATTGAGCAGTGGGTTGTCTTGTGTGCTCTCCTGCACAGATACACCCAGTGAGTGTGGTGTTTTGTCTGTGATCAGGTGTCTGTTTCTGGTATCAATTGTGAAAGGTGCAGGCTCTGTGCACATGCTTATGCACACACCAGACCCATATGCCTGACTATCTAATCAGGCCCCATATACATATTTTTAAAGATGCAGTGTTATATATAGTATGTGGAAATTGTGACAGCGTAAAAAACGTTATACACACTGCATTACACTCTCACGTTCATGGATATGTAAGAATTAATTTCCTAATACTTCCGGAACACAAAGTTTAAAAAGCTACACCAGCAGAACGTCTGCAAAATGAGTGGTACTTGTCTGAAAGAAAAAACAACAAAAGAGAAGCCTTAAAAATGATTTTACAGCTTTGAGCCACGTGGATCTCCAACCAGGGCACGAGTCGGGGGTACACGCGGGTGGACGGCGTCCACCCACTTTTTTCATAGGGTGGACCCGTCCACCCTGCCAACAATTTGTGTCCCACTGAAAAAGATGCTGAATTCGTCCCGGTGTAATTTCCAAACACCGGGACACTTTCAGCAGCGCCTGCACCACGTTGTCACCTGCTTTCGATCTGCAACAGTGCAGGCGGGGACGGGATGGGGCTCTCTTATTTCTGACTCCTGCTGGGCCCATAACAAAGGCCGAATCTGAGGGTTCATCAGGCCTCCTTCTGTTAGAGTCTCCTGGCTGGCAGCAGTCAGGAGCCTCACACCTAGAAGCAAATGCAGCAGAGGGGAAACAAAGGCTCACATCTTGTTAGCACTTCACCCATACTTAAGAGAGGCAGCTTTTCACTTTGTTCAGGCTCTGTTTAGGAGATATGCATGCAGTGTAAGAATGTCAGATGTGTTGATCTTTCCCAGTATTTGCACAAAATAAATAGCATTTATATAGCGCTTACTACCCCTGAGGAGGCGTTGTAATAATTTAAATATCACAATTTTTTCTTTTAAAGCACTATGGCTAGAGGAAGCTTTACGCTGACAAAAGGCAACATTGCTTTATGTGTAGCGTACAAAAGTGTGAATCTTCTGCCTAAATCAGGAGGGTTTGCAAGTATACTCGAAATGTGCTCAAATGTACTCATGATACACCATCTAAACATATATGTGAGGGCTTAAGATCTGATGTCACTTCTTGTGATGCCACTTCCTGTGATGTCACGTGCTGTGATGTCACGCGCCGTTATGTCACACGCTGTGATGCCACTTGCATACTGATTAACTAGGTTAGTCCACCCGCTTCTTTTTTTAGGACTTGTGCCGACTCCAGCCATTTTTTTTTACAACCCAGCATAAAGTCTTAGCCTGGAAGAAACATTGCAAAGCATGTGGGCCCGATTTTCAAAGCCATTTCTGAGTGTAAATCAGATTTGCATGCACAAATTGCTGGATTTAGGGTGGAAGTTATTCACAAAACGTTATCTTACTCTTGTAAATCTCACTCGCAATGTCACCCTCAGTGGAATAATATTGCTCCATAATTAAATCCCGTTCAAGCGTGGGGGGGAGGGGAGGAGGGAGCGACCAGGTCAAGATTTCCCTGGTAAGTTTGGAAACACCGACAAACTGGAGAACTTGTGGGGTTTTTTTCATACTCCTTCCCATGCCCCATCACACCATGTAAATGTTAGGTTTACTACAGTCATGGGCATGAGAAAATTGCTTTTTAGAGTGGGAACACCCCTAGAATTGTTTGGATGTAGTGCAAGGGTATCTCATTGGTGAAAAATATTTTCTGTATGTAGGAAGAGGCGATGGCATTTCAGCATGCATAATCGTACAACATCCCCAACGCCAACGCACAGGCAATGATAGGAACTCACAATAGATTTCCTGAAGTTTGCCTGGCAATTTGAGGCTTGCATTTTATTCAGGTGTATATATGGAAAATGTTGTGAAGTCCCAAAAGTCATAAAGCTGCTCCCACCCAATGGTAAAAATCTGCAGGTGCCGATGTATGACTTTTCTCGTAAATTGGGTCCCTTCTCCTGAGGAGAACCATTGGTGCACATCTTCATCTACTAAAACACATGTTGGTTGATTCTGCTTTGAGTTACTTTTCTGAGATGGCCAGTGCCTCTTGAGCATGCTGGTCAACTGTCAAGTTGACCCGTGAGATGTCCAGGCCTTGCTACTGCAGTGAATCTGGTGAAAGAGACATTTGTCTACACTTTTTTTTAGGGGAGTTTTATATAGCGCGAACTAGACCTGAAGGTACCAGGGCGCTAGACATGAGCACCAGTTGCGTTACAGATGGACACATTCATTTTTGTTCGGCATGGGGAGATTAAGGGGCCTATTACGATGTCGGTCGGAGTTTCCTCCGACCGACACCGTGGCGGACCGGGTAATTATGTGCAGTCGCATTCTCCCATTTCTCTGTGGAAGCTTCTGTTACGGCCGGAAACCGGCCGTAACACAAGCTCCCATAGAGAAATGGGAGATTGTGTTAATCCCTGCACCCTGCCACGAGGAGCAGGGATTAACAGGCGCACCATAGGTGCTCCCTCGGCACTCAACCGGAGGCCGCAAGGAAAAGGGTGCCCTGCTAGGGGGGCCCCAAACACACTTTCCGACTGGGTTTCCATGTCAGAAAGGACGGCATGAAAACCCTGCCGGAAACTGTGCATCGTAATCCAGACTGCGTAAACCACCGTCCATATGGATCACGGGTCGGTTCGGACTGGCCGACGGGTTCCTTGAGCCCATCGGAAGCCAGCCAGAATGACCGGCTGGTTTCAATTCCGACCGGCTGTAACTTAATCAGCCGGTCAGAATTGAAACCAACGATGTCGGTCGTAAAGCCTCCGACCTAATGTCGGAGGCTTTACGACCGACATCGTAATCGGCCCCTAAGTTATTTGCCCAGAATCACAAGATTTTGAGCGTCACTGCCGAGACTCGAACCTGATTCCCCAACTATGAGGTCGACCCTCTAGCCGCAAGGCCACATCCTGTCCCCAACTTGGCCAAACAGTAACTCCACGCATTAACTGCTAGAAGAAGGAAACGAGTTTGTAATTAGAAAACAATAACTCTTCCTAAATGAGTTGCACCTAATGCAGGTACCACGATGTAAGGATCTGTTGCTGCTGCTTTGAGACAAATTGCCTGGAAGATAATGCTAAATGCCGCCATTTGCAGTGATCTGAAGGTCACAAGTTCAAATCCCAGCAAGGTAGACTTAGCCTTCTATCCATCTGAGGTCAGTAAATTGGGTGCTATAAATTGGACAGTGGTAGCATCTATTATTTACAGTACTTATAAACCACACAAGTGCGGAATGGAGTGTTATAAAAAAAAAAGGGTTGAATTATAACTATTAATACATGCCTGTGCTAGTGCTGTCACCACCTTAATTATGTCCTTCCACAGTCAGCAGTCTATTGTAAGAGAGCTTTAGCTTACAGCCTGTCCTATTCATTAAGGATTGCCATTGAAAGCAGACTAATTGTCTTTATGCTTGAATGTATGTTGGGTTTTCAGGCGCTTGCATTATGAAGTCTTTGTGGCAGGTGTCCTTTGTGGCCTGGATGTTAGTTGAGCGGACGTTAGCAGTGCATTTGTAGTGTAACTGTTGGTGTCTTCATTGTTACATAAAAGCCTTTGTAAATCTATCACAGTTTGCCTTATCCTAAGAGAGGAGATGTGGTCTAACATTAGAGCTGCTGACCTTAAAACTGGTAAAGCAGGTTCGAATCATGGCTTCAGCTCAGCATCTTGTGATTCTGGGCAAATCACCTAATCACCCTGTGCCTAGAAATGTGGAACATCCGATTCTCATGTAAAGTGCTCTAATGCCTCGTGCTATGTGAAAATGCAAAAACAAACGTTTGTGACAAGTACAGAAAAATTAGGAAACACTAAGGTCCTATGTCAAGGCCCTATTAATAGGGTAAGGGAAAGTTGTCCTAACGTGTATCCCAGATATCGCTCTGTCAATTTTTGCGTTAGTGAGGTACAGTGCTACTCTGCCTGCAGTTTCTGTAGAGAGAACCTGGTTGCTGTGTTGCACACTCTGAGGACTTGCGTTGCTTGTGCTTCTCTTATTGCAATTGAGCATGTGACCATTATTACAGTACTCACAATATTTTTTGAAGATGTCTGGTTTAAAGTGTAAAAAAGCAAAAAGAACAGATAAATGGACGGAATGCTGAACAATGCAAACATTCATCCCCCCTCACAGATCTGGGTTAAATCCATTGTTTTTTTGTTGCTCACTCCGCCACCCAAGTTTGGACCCAGGCCCAGCATGCTTGTTTCTGGTCCAGGGAGGACCTGGCCTGGCAGTTCGGGCTGGACTGTTCCCATAGGGAGTAGGGTCAAGACTGATTTTCATATGGCTGGGTCCAAACTGGAAAGGTGTGGTGAGCAAAGAAACAATGGATTTAACCCGGATCTGCAACTGGGGGTGAATGTTTTATTTGTTCAGCATTCCATACATCATCTGTTCTTTTTGCATTTGTCACCCTAAGTGGGAAGGGTATGCGCAGACGTGGGTCCCGTGCTCGCTATGCCACTGGATTCAGGTTAGCCTATCTTCAGCTCAGCATCCTGTGACCATTATTACAATTCTCACAATATCTTTTGAAGATGCCTTGCTTAAAGTGTAGTCAGGATTACCACTGGCGTAAGACAAGCAACCACTATTGCACTTGCAGGAAGAAGCTGGAACTGGTGTTCTAGTATGATAGTGTGAGGGTGTGCTTGCTCATAGGAAAAAGTGGTAATATATTGCACTTCACCTCACTTGATAATGGAAGGACAGCTGCATACTTAGAGGGATGTGCAAAGTGTATCCATTGTATGGCGAGTCCTGTTGTGGAAAGTTATAGACAAAGCTACTCACCCACACCTACAAATCCCTCCACAACATCGGACCCAAATACCTCAACGAAAGAGTCTCCTTCCACATACCCAAAAGGAACCTCCGCTCCGCCAACCTCGCCCTGGCAGAGATCCCACGCATCCGCAGAACCAGAACAGGCAGAAGAGTCTTCTCCTATGTCGCAGCAAAGACCTGGAACGAACTCCCAGTCAACATCAGACGCTCCCCCACTCTGAACACCTTCAGGAAAAGACTCAAGACATGGCTCTTCGGCTGACCCGGAGCTGCCGCCCCCCCCCCTAACCCAGCGCCTTGAGACCCACATGGGTGAGTAGCGCGCTCTATAAACCCTTAATTGATTGATTGAAAGCCAACTTGCACTGTGGTGATATTGTGTAGCAGTTGTCCTCACAATTAAATTAGAGAAACACTGAGGAGTGTGGTGAGGACCAGAAATTCAATTCTTAACAGTGAGACTAATTTTGTGCTTTCCATATTATTTACTTTCGTTTTTTTGCTATGCATAGAAGATAGGTCAAGTAACCAGCATAATTAGTAGCAGCAGCTTTGCAATTTTTAGGTATTTGATTTTCAACTGGTGTGATCGAATTTTGCTTTTGAGTATATGGCACTGTGTAATAGTTGTTATGATTTTCCAATTTTACTGTCGCAAAGGATGTGATGTGCAAATATGTGGAAGAGAATTTCTGATCAAAGAAAAGAGGCTGGGTGTTGTGTTCCCTGGTGATAATGGGGTCACCAAGAAAGGAGAGTAGAAAAGAGGTTGGGGACAATGTAGCTTTGAAGGTTGTAGAAAAGTTCTTGATTTGATTTTGAGAAGATTGCAGGAGTTCTTAGGTTGTTCTGGAGCAACTGTTCATGGGATTGTTGAAGGTATTGACAGGTGAAAGACTGGTCTCTTTAATGGCCATCACCCCCAGGTGAATACATTTGGCCCAAAGGGGCACTTAGGGTGGAGTATTACAAAAAACATGGAGAGCTGCTTTAGTAGCCTCTTTTAGATCATTGGGGGGAATTGAAAATCGAGTACTTCCCATTGATGTTCTGAGGATAAATCTAAGTTTCAATAATGTGTGTGATTAGGAATTTGCATCTGGCTGCAGAAGTGACTGCAGGCGAGTGTAGCACACTGAGAGAGTCATTGTGAATACCTCATTATCTCCCTGTTAATTTCACCCCTGAGACTTACCCTACTCCAGGCATTACAGTAATTCCAGGATGGTAATGTTAATGGGGATGAAAAGGTGGACCTTTACGATCCATTTATACATGAGAAATTGCTGAGAGAATCTATTATTCCAGTACTGATTTATCTGGTTATTCCTCTTTTCTTGATGGTATTTCACCTGGCGAGTTCGACTACGTTCAGTGACTGATATCTTCCACTAAAATACAGAGGATCCTTGGTATTTTTGCCCACAACATGTGGAAAACAGAAAAATCAGAGTTCACAGACTTCTACATGTAATTTGGTCTCCCTGGGTGAAGTCACATTAAAGATTAGGGGCCAGATTTACTAACCTTTCACGCAGCGCATTGTAGCAAGGCAACTTGCCATGCTACTTTGCCCAAAAGCGAGAGAGCAGAAATGTGCCATTTCTACTAAAATATGGCTCACTTCTGCGCTCTCATAGCGCTGGCGCACTTCAGGCAGCCTAGCGCCAACACAGGCACCCTTGCACCACTGTGCAAGGGTGCCTGCGTTACAAGGAGAATTGTTTTTGTGCAGGAAGGGATACCTTCCTATACAAAAACAATCTCTCAAGGTATTTTCCTCTTTCTATGGGTGCTGCAGATTGCAGCACCCATTGAAAGAGGAAATAATGAGAAAAAAATATTTTTCTCCTTGTTACACCATTGTTGGACTTGGCCCTTTTTGCAGGGTCATCCCTGAACTTTTTGCCTTCCTCCTGTATTTTCTCTGACCTGTTTTTGTTGGTTTTATGACTCTGGGCACTTTACCACTGCTGATCAGTGCTAAAGTGCATATGCTCTCCCTATTGTAAATGGATGTGTTGATTAGTGACTCCATGATTGGGTTATTTGATTTACTTGTCAGACCCTAGTACAGTGCACCATGGGTGCCCAGGGCTTGTAAATCAAATTCTGCTGGTGGGCTTGCAGCACTGGTTTGCCACCCACAGAAGCAGCTTGTAAAGTGTGTCTCAGGCCTGCCATTGCAGAGCCTGTGTGCAGTCTGTGACTGCCATGTCGACTTGGCAAGTGCACCCCCTTGCCAGTCCCTAAACCTTCCCTTATCTTCATATCAGACACCCCTAAGGTAGGCCCAAGGGCAGGGTGCATTGTAAGTATAAGGTAGGACATGCCCTGGTGTGTGTGGCATGTCCTAATAGTGAATTACAGCCATTTTCGTTTTTCACTATTGCAAGGCTACCTGTTCCCCATTGACCAGAATGGGCAGTTTGATTATTACACCTTATAATCCTAACTGACCCAGGGAACATGGTAGAAAAACGAATTTAGTATGCCTGAACTCAGAATGATAAAATACATCTTTTAGTGAAGTTGGTTTTAACATTCTGGGGCCGATTCCGATCTCGGTCGGAGGCGCACCCAATACCATTCGGTCGGGAAAAAAGCCATGCGAATGCCTGTTTCCCGACCGATCCGTACAGCACACCGAACAAGTAAGTACGATGCGCACAACAGCACAGAATCCGGCCGAGCCGTACTCACCCAATCCAGGTCCTGTTCTCCGACCGAGGCGAATCCGGAAACGCAGAATCGAGTCGCACGGAAGGGAAAATGCAGCTCCGTCCGGCCGAACAAGTACGATGCGCTTCCCGTACGCGCCCGAACCCGTCGCTACGCACGGCACGTCAAAGCATCCGGGAGAGGCGCACATAAGCTCCGATTCGCGCCACAACACAATCTACGGCTACGAGACGAACACGCCAGCGACGAGGACGACGCGAAGCGACGAGGACGACGCGAAGCAACGAGAAGGACGAACGACACGAACCAACCATGAATCCCTTCGTCCCGATCATACCAATATTCTACATTTACTACCGGAACAGGCACGGACGCGTACGGCGCAGAAGGTAAGTCAGACACCAACCACAAAACACATACAACACGTACACGACACATCACACACACACAGAGGGATGCAGAATATACTTACACCAGCAACAGCAGCACCATAGGGGCGGGATGCCCTTCACCAATGCCACATATGCACACAGGGGCCTGAATGCGCACCACCACCCCTACCCAGGGGGGCCGGATGCCAACCACCACAACCACCCTTAGCCAGGGGGTGCCAGATGCCCACCACCACTACCACCCTTACCCAGGGGGCTGGATGCCTACCACTACTACCACCATTAGCCAGGGGGTGCCAGATGCCTACCACTACTACCACCCTTACCCAGGGGGGGCTGGATGCCTACCACTACTACCACCCTTACCCAGGGGGGGCTGGATGCCTACCACTACTACCACCCTTAGCCAGGGTGGTGCCAGATGCCCACCACCAGTACCACCCTTAGCCATGGGGGTGCCAGTTGCCTACCACTACTACCACCCTCACCCAGGGGGGGCTGGATGCCTACCACTACTACCACCCTCACCCAGGGGGGGCTGGATGCCTACCACTACTACCACCCTTAGCCAGGGGGGGCTGGATGCCTACCACTACTACCACCCTCACCCAGGGGGGGCTGGATGCCTACCACTACTACCACCCTCACCCAGGGGGGGCTGGATGCCTACCACTACTACCACCCTCAGCCAGGGTGGTGCCAGATGCCCACCACCACTACCACCCTTAGCCATGGGGGTGCCAGATGCCTACCACTACTACCACCCTCACCCAGGGGGCTGGATGCCTACCACTACTACCACCCTCACCCAGGGGGGCTGGATGCCTACCACTACTACCACCCTTAGCCAGGGGGGCTGGATGCCTACCACTACTACCACCCTCACCCAGGGGGGCTGGATGCCTACCACTACTACCACCCTCACCCAGGGGGGCTGGATGCCTACCACTACTACCACCCTTAGCCAGGGGGCTGGAAGCCTACCACTACTACCACCCTTAGCCAGGGGGGCTGGATGCCTACCACTACTACCACCCTCACCCAGGGGGGCTGGATGCCTACCACTACTACCACCCTTAGCCAGGGTGGTGCCAGATGCCCACCACCACTACCACCCTTAGCCATGGGGGTGCCAGATGCCTACCACTACTACCACCCTCACCCAGGGGGGCTGGATGCCTACCACTACTACCACCCTCAGCCAGGGGGGCTGGATGCCTACCACTACTACCACCCTCACCCAGGGGGCTGGATGCCTACCACTACTACCACCCTCACCCAGGGGGGCTGGATGCCTACCACTACTACCACCCTGACCCAGGGGGGCTGGATGCCTACCACTACTACCACCCTTAGCCTAGGGGGCTGGATGCCTACCACTACTACCACCCTCACCCAGGGGGGCTGGATGCCTACCACTACTACCACCCTGACCCAGGGGGGCTGGATGCCTACCACTACTACCACCCTTAGCCAGGGGGGCTGAATGCCTACCACTACTACCACCCTTAGCCAGGGGGGCTGGATGCCTACCACTACTACCACCCTCACCCAGGGGGGCTGGATGCCTACCACTACTACCACCCTCACCCAGGGGGGGCTGGATGCCTACCACAACTACCACCCTTAGCCAGGGGGGGCTGGATGCCTACCACTACTACCACCCTCACCCAGGGGGGGCTGGATGCCTACCACTACTACCACCCTCACCCAGGGGGGGCTGGATGCCTACCACTACTACCACCCTTAGCCAGGGTGGTGCCAGATGCCCACCACCACTACCACCCTTAGCCATGGGGGCTGGATGCCTACCACTACTACCACCCTTACCCAGGGGGCTGGATGCCTACCACTACTACCACCCTTAGCCAGGGGGTGCCAGATGCCTACCACTACTACCACCCTCACCCAGGGGGCTGGATGCCTACCACTACTACCACCCTCACCCAGGGGGGCTGGATGCCTACCACTACTACCACCCTTAGCCAGGGGGTGCCAGATGCCTACCACTACTACCACCCTTACCCAGGGGGGCTGGATGCCTACCACTACTACCACCCTCACCCAGGGGGCTGGATGCCTACCACTACTACCACCCTTAGCCAGGGTGGTGCCAGATGCCCACCACCACTACCACCCTTAGCCATGGGGGTGCCAGATGCCTACCACTACTACCACCCTCACCCAGGGGGGCTGGATGCCTACCACTACTACCACCCACACCCAGGGGGGCTGGATGCCTACCACTACTACCACCCTTAGCCAGGGGGCTGGATGCCTACCACTACTACCACCCTCACCCAGGGGGGCTGGATGCCTACCACTACTACCACCCTCACCCAGGGGGGCTGGATGCCTACCACTACTACCACCCTCACCCAGGGGGCTGGATGCCTACCACCACTACCACCCCCACTAATAGGATGGACAATGCATGACACAACCAGCACACCACAACCTAGGGAATGCAAGAAAAAGACATCCCCCAACACCATGACAAGCGTGTGTAGACTGTGTCAAATGCCTACAACACTGAACATGACTTTGAACATACAATGTGACCCCCTAGCACATGTGCCACACATATATGTGTGTGGCCCCCACAATGCAAGCAGGCCATGACCATTGTGGCAATGGGGTCCAAACCCCCATCATCACAGTGACCAAAAGGTAAGTGTGGGGTCCATAGCTGAAGCACATTCTGAACATTGTGGCAATGGGGTCTAACGCCCCATCACCACAGTGACCAAAATGTAAGTGTGGGGTCCATAGCTGAAGCACATATTGAACATTGTGGCAATGGGGTCTAACGCCCCATCACCACAGTGACCAAAAGGTAAGTGTGGGGTCCATAGCTGAAGCACATTTTGAACATTGTGGCAATGGGGTCCAAACCCCCATCATCACAGTAACCAAAAGGTAAGTGTTGACAAAGAAAGAGCTGCAACTGCCAAACTGCATGGATGATTCCTGGTCACAGAACAAAAAACACATCAGTGGCAAAGTAGTGCATGTGTCCCATTGCAACATAAATTGGGGGAGCCAAATACTGCAGTGCAAATAAGACATACCTTTGGCCATGTGCAGACAAACAACACTCATGGGGGCTGACACTGTCAACATTCATCAATGACACAATGACAGAAGTGACCATCAGAATGCAGACCCACATATTTGCACCAATGGGCACACAAATGCAGATACCCTGTGGAGACTGTAGATGTGAGGTGAACAGATACCATACCATGGCAGCAATGGGACACACAAACCATGATCATTGTGCTGACCGATGACCTAGGAGTCCCAGGGACAGCAGGGGAAACCCACCAAACTACATACAGCCAATGGCACACCCAAGATATGCCAATGCAGTGGTGCAGATGCACAAACACAAACAGGCAGACCCACACTGCACATCATACACAACAGGTGAGGGGGGTGCCAGTGTCCCCAGGCAACCACACAACACATGAGGAGACCTGAATACCAATCATACAGATGTGCATACAGTGCCACACAAAGGTAACTCATGGATCCAAATCCCCTATGTGGGCAAGCAGGCATTGTCAGATGAGAGGGAGCACAAATCACACATGTCACACAGGCACGTAGGAACAGCAACTGACACAGCAAGACACAGACACACCACAGCACTACCCCCAGGGCCCCCACAATGTGGTGACCCTGGGCTGCATTACAATCCCACTGTGATGACAAAGCTAAATGTCGTTCACACTGTGAACCACAGTCATGTGTCCTGAGCAACAAACTACCATCACACCTACACAAGCACAAATCAATCAGCATGGCCAGTAAGCCAAGGCCAACATGGAGGCAGGGGCCTAGCCGGGCAACATCTCTCATCTGCACACACTCAACACCACACCCCTCGACCTCCAACAATGTGCAGCAGTGAAGCACACATGCACTGGTGACCTTGCACATGCACCCATGACTATTCCAGGGTGGTGGGTGGGAACCAAGGTGCAGAAACACATCACACATGGCCACTCAACAAGACTCCTGAATGTCTGACACACTGCACACTACGCTGTACATGGACATGACGGCAATACCACACCAACCAATGGGATCCCAGCCACAGTCACACACCAATGAAGAAGCCAAGGTCACCCACAAAGAACACACATAGACAACAACCAACATTGCAGCCCGGACCCTGAGGAGTGCCAGCAGTCACACACACAACGTGTCACAATCACTGAAAGATAACACAAACTGGAAATCACATGACAGGGGCAAACAACAAGTGCCAAGGGGAAACCTGACTGTGACCCATCTGCGTCTGCACACAAACTCAGCCCTGACAGCAAACACACCTATGGGTGACTCCCTGATGACCAGTAATGTGCCATGCACCCACATCACAGAGAACCCAGGGAGAAGACTTTGGGGGAACATAGGTCAACTCAGCAAGCATCACAAACAGGTACAACACTAGGGATCACAGCATGCACAGCTAAACGGAAGTGAACACACAGACATGCACATACAACACACACCTTGGGCGCAGGCAATGTCACAGGAGTACACACTGCCATGAGGGGACTCCAATCCTGTGTGAGGAAAGCTGTGCCATATGTTGCCTCAGTAGGGCCCCATCATGTCAGCTGAGCACTTGGTCACACAATCAACAATTAGCACCAAATGAGGGCTCCCGTCACATCAACCTGGTCATGGAAGTGCCAACGTAATCATCAGCACAGATCCAACACACTTGTATAGCAATGTTGCACTGACAACACGGATGAGTCCTTCCCCATTGATGCCCAAACCTGCATGTCCAGTGGAGATGGCCACACGGTCAGGGAAGTAGACGAATTGAACAATGGCAGGCACAACAGATGTGCAGGGGTGGAAGCCACAGATGTGAAATAGCTAATCTAAGTAGGAAATCCAATTGCCAAATACTGAACACATGACACCCTCAGATGCTGCTATGGATGACATGGATACACCACAGGATAGGACACATTCCCCCTGGACCACATGGGTTCCTGCACAGTAACACTTCATTATCATGAGACCAAATATCACCATCACTGCAGCAAGGGCATGGTTAGCATCATCAACAACATGTACATCAGAAGCATAAGCACTAGAGAACAGAAAGTTGCTTTATTCAGCATATGTGTGTAATGTAAACAAAGTCCAGAAAAACACAAAGGCCAATGGCCAGTCCATTGTCAAAGTCCAAACTGGGTGACAGTGGCAGATGTCACCCTACGCATGCCTGCACAAAACCAGGGACAATCCACTAGGAGGGGCAACCGGGGGCAGGCCAGGCACCGCAGGGACAGGATCAGGGCTCACCAGGAGGTAGCAGGGAAGGGGTGGTGGGTGCTGGAGAGCCACTGACAACTGCAGTGGAGGTGTCTGACATGGTGTGTGCCGGCACAACTGGGGGGCATGACTCAGATGTTGTGGGTGCCGGCACGACTGCAGTGGACCCTGCAGATGGAGTGGACAGGTCCGCCACTGCAGTGCCCAAGTCAGACAGGGTGGTAGTGGACTCCACTGCAGTGCCTACCACCAGGGGAGGAGAATGGGGAACAGGCAAGGTGGGCTGGACAGAGGGGGAGGACACCCTCACCACATCAGTGGCACAGACAAGCGCAGCGGGGGGTGTGGTGCCGGGAGAGCAAGTGGCAGGGGGAGAAGGCCGGATCCTCTTGGGGATGGTATATCTGTGGGTGGGGGAACCTGGTGCAGGGTGTGGTGGGGCACCTGTGGAGTGGGGGCCTGAGGGATGGAGGAAGGAGACCTGGTGCCTGAGCTGCAGGGCGGCGGCGGGGTCTTGCTCTTACGACTCCGGGGGACTTGCGGGTGGGGGCCTCAGTCTGTCTGCGCCTGGGGGAGGGTGTCCGGGGGCGAGGGGCACTCTGCTCAGTGTGGGTGGGCTTCCTCTTCCCCCTGAATGCTGTATCAGCTGGATCGGAGGGGAAGAGGCCGAGGTCACTGAGGAAGAGCCGCTGGGTCTTTGGGGTTGCAGGTGAGGCAAGGGAGGGTGTTTTGGAGGGAGAGGCAACTGAGGACTGCGCAGTGCTCGTGGATGCGTGTGTGTGTGTTCCAGGGCCCCATCCCCTGTGAGTCTAGTTTCAGTCCCCTGACTGTGCGTGCGTGTGCGTTTTGTTTGTGGCGTGTGTGTCTGTGTGCTGGATGTGTGTGTGCTGGTGTGTGCCTGTGCCGGTGTGTGTGTGCTTGGGACGGGTAAGGTGCTGGGGAGTGTGGATGGAGCAGAGGCAGGAGGGGTGAGGGACTGTCTGAGGAGGGACACTGCTGCCGTCAGGGAGGAGTCCATGGACCTATTGCCCCTCTGTAGGTCAGACATGCTCGATGAGGTGCCCTCCATGAACGACACCAGCTGAGTCAACAGAGCGGTGTGCGCATGGAGGACACTCAGCATGGCTGTCTGCCCTACATGGAGCTGGCGAAGGAGGTACACAGACTCCTCACTCAGGGCAGCAGGGGACACAGGGTCAGGGGGTGCGGTGCCTGGCCCAAAGGAGACACGCTCCCGAACATGGGAGCCTCCACGGACCTGGGGAATCGGAGCCGATGGGAGCGCGGTGGTGGTGCTGGTGGTGGCGGGGACAGCAACACTAGCTGGGGTGTGGTGGCTGCTGACACCCGCCTCCATAAGGGAGTCATCCTCCGAGTTGCTCTGGTCCTCAGCTGAGGTGGATGGTGCTGAGGACTCCTCGGTGTGGCTCCCTCGCCCTCCGTGCCACTGGGTCCCTCCGACCACTCCTCGGCTGCTGACCCAGTCTGGCTCTCCGGCTCCTCCTGGTCCGTGGAGCTGTCCCCTTCCGTGGCCGTGGATGTATCTGCAAACAATGGGGAAACAGACAGACATCAGTCACCTGCACCAAACGCACACACCACTGTGAGCACAGCACATTACAGAGCAAGCCCTGGCATCATTAGTTGTACATTGCTAAAAGTGCCCTAACTGAACAGGAGAAGCCAATTGTCAGTCTGATGCCAACCATGGCACTCACATCCCAAATGGCCTTGCACCCATCTGTCTGGTGTCTGTTGGATAGCAACACCCCAGTGTGGACACATGCACCAACTACACAGTAGTTGGACAGTGCAGAGGACACGGTGTAGCATGTGGACATGCACACATCACAACTCTTGCCACTGAGTCAGTACATGTTTCCGGATGAAAGGGACGCCCAGAGTCAAATAGGATATGCATGTGATGCATACCAGCGACAGACACCATGATGCACGCATGTCCTGATAGCCATCGCCACAATGGTGTGCATGTAGCACATGTCACTCCCCTGCAGGATCACCAATAAGTAGACACATGCCATGGCGGAGGCATGACTGCTAAGTCATACATCACTGTCTCAGTGATGTATGACTTGGCAGCCAGACAACAACACTCTGCACTGTGTCACAATAGTAGGTCATGGGGAATGCAAGTCCTGGAGCTGCACAAGTGCACATGTACATCCCCCACACAACACATCATCTTAACCCTCATCTGTCCAGGTCATACCGATTGGACATATGGGAGACCTGTGACACTACCCTCTGAACCTGAGCCCCTCACAATCTGCTGTGAATGGGGAACAGCTGCCTGAACTTCACATTCGCATACCCCAGTCTGCACGGGCAGCTGATCAAACACCTATGTGACACACAAGTATCGTCTCCTATGGTCACATCTCCAGTGGCATGCTGAGCCCCTACCGAGAAACACCCCAGCAGTCCTGGCAACTAATCCACAGCACACTGACACAGAGGCAGACATCTGAGGGGTCAAATCACTGCGCACAATGTGTCAGCTGATACACGGGAGTGGGAGTACAGAGTGCATTGCATGGCCTGGAGTAGGCATGACTGTCCTGCCCCACATGAATGAGGGATGAGCCCTGGACAGTGGATAGCTGGCTATGTATGTGTGACACACGTAATCTGCACACTCCTGGGGCCCAAACATTGTTCCCACCCGCTGCATGGGCATGTGCCACATACCCCAGGCACATGTGGTGGCTCAGCTCAGCAAGTGGACCGCATATCAAAGCAACACGCAGATTACATGTCCGAACACAGGCGTTGTGTGAACAATGGACCCACCCATGATGCCCACAACAGAGTTAGGGAAACAGATGCTGTCCCCCACCTTTAGTGAAGCAAACTGCAAGGACACAGTCCCAAGTGACACAATTCCCTGAATGTAAGGGCCACACCTGGGTATCAGATGAGGAGTGGGCAGTGCACAATAGAGGGACATGGCTCCTGGACAACATGACTGCTGTACTGTGGCAGTTGAACCAGGCCAGAGGAGGGCACAAAGCATGTAATACAGAGTTCACAGTGCAGTCTTTGACTCACCCCTCCTTGCTGCTGTCTGGCCTTCAGCTGCCCATCCAGGTCTGGAAACACCACCGCCAGGATCTGGAGCATGTGGGGGTCAGGGTCCGTGTTCCGCCCCTCCTGCGAGGAGGCGACAGCTTCAGCTGGACCCGTGCAATCCTCCGGGTCCAGCCCCGAAGGTCCTGCCACCTCTTCTGGCAGTTGCGGATCCGGCGCTTGTAGACCCCCACGGACCGGACAGCCCGGACGATGTCCTTCCAGATCTCCTGCTTCCGATGGGCATTAACCTGTCAGGATGACAAAGTGAAAAGGCCATTACTACACATGCAACATATCCGTGCATGACACAGTTGTATATACATGTCTCATTCACAGGGGCACATGATGTACACAGGCAGTGCAACGCTGCCCATGGACAGTTTGCCAGACGTCCCTACATGGTATCATTGCATGGGAAGTAAAACCTTGTTCAAATGCACTGTCACTGCACCATACCTGTCCAGTGCATGTCACTACACACTATGGGGGTGACAACTACTCAGTGAGCCTGCTAGCCAGTGGCGTGCAGACTTTCAGCCTTGCTAGTCAGACAAAATGCACATTCAGAAAGGCAGTGCACAGAACACTCACCTGCTCCCCTGGTGTCCCATACAGCTTGCTGTACTGTGGAAGTAGGCTGTCCAGCAGGGCCTGGTTCTCCTCAAGGCTGAAGGCTGGGGCTCTCTCCACGGTACGTGCCATTGCAGGGTCCAGAGGGGCAGAGACAGCAGCAGTGCAGTGGCAGATGTCGTCCTGGAGCATGTAGTGCAGGCAAGTGAGCTCTCAGGGGAACAGCCAGCAATATATATGTGCTGGAGAGGCAGATACTGTCCCTTGTGTCCAAAGTGATAGGTCCAAGTCATTTGCATCTTCTGAATCTGGCCAATCCATGGAATAGCAGCACCAATACACGCCCACGGCATCCTTCAAATCTTCAACTTCATGACATACATGATTTTGCAACATTGTTGTGGGTGACCAACTGAATTTCCAGCAACTGACTCGTTCGAATTTCGAAAACGCGTCCGTTGCCAGGCAAGGCCATTGTCAATGGGTGCGCACCGATCGGTCCATTGCGGTACAACGCGTACAGGGGTACAACGCGTACCCGCACACATTGAATGCAATGGGCCGGCCGGGGCACCGATCGGTCCATTGCGGTACAACGCGTACAGGTGTACAACGCGTACCCGCACACATTGAATGCAATGGGCCGGCCGGGGGCACCGATCGGTCCATTGCTGATCAACGCGTACAGGGGTACAACGCGTACCCGCACACATTGAATGCAATGGGCCGGCCGGGGCACCGATCGGTCCATTGCGGTACAACGCGTACAGGGGCACTAACGCGTACCCGCACACATTGAATGCAATGGGCCGGCCGGGGCACCGATCGGTCCATTGCGGTACAACGCGTACAGGGGTACAACGCGTACTCGCGACACATTGAATGCAATGGGCCGGCCGGGGCACCGATCGGTCCATTGCGGTACAACGCGCATAGGGGCACAACGCTGTACCCGCACACATTGAATGCAATAGGCCGGCCGGGGGCACCGATCGGTCCATTGCGGTACAACGCGTACAGGGGCACAACGCGTACCCGCACACATTGAATGCAATGGGCCGGCCGGGGGCACCGATCGGTCCATTGCGGTACAACGCGTACCGGGGTACAACGCGTATCCGCACACATTGAATGCAATGGGCCGGCCGGGGGCACCGATCGGTCCATTGCTGATCAACGCGTACAGGGGTACAACGCGTACCCGCACACATTGAATGCAATGGGCCGGCCTGGGGCACCGATCGGTCCATTGCTGATCAACGCGTACAGGGGAACAACGCGTACCCGCACACATTGAATGCAATGGGCCGGCCGGGGCACCGATCGGTCCATTGCGGTACAACGCGTACAGGGGCTCAACGCGCACCCGCACACATTGAATGCAATGGGCCGGCCGGGGCACCGATCGGTCCATTGCTGATCAACGCGTACAGGGGTACAACGCGTACCCGCACACATTGAATGCAATGGGCCGGCCGGGGGCACCGATCGGTCCATTGCTGTTCAACGCATCCCTGTACAAGTGACTGGCATATGTCACCATGCCTGTCTCAGATGGACATATGCCAGCCACAGATAGCTCCCAGGGAGTGAGGGGCACACCTACAACACGACAGCCTGTCCAAACTGTATGATAAGGCATGTAAGGCTGCATTTCCTATTGTGTGTATGTTGGTGTACATGTTGTCCTGTGGGTGTCACCTGGGGGCAGCCACCCCCAGGCTGTGCACGTGTTCATGGGGACAGGATCCTGGGTGTTACGTTTACATGACCACTGTGATGTGCAACTGTTCATATCTGTGCATGTGCCATGGTCACATTTCACGGTGGTGTATGTGAATGTCATGTCACATACCCCGTGAGTCCCATGTGGGACGGTATGTTTGAGCCAGGGTGTCCCAGTGGCACAATAGTGATGGTCCTCCACAGTCTGTGTGCATGTAGTGTTTACAATGTCTCTGATTTCATGTGCACAATGGGAGACAGTCTCCACATCCACGTTGTGTGTGCATGGACTTTGATGTTGTGCGTGTGTGTGTCACAGACGTCCATGTCTGTCCTGCAGTGGCAAGTGGGACCACTACCTGTGGGGGTCATAGTTGTTTTGCTGTGGTGTATACATGATACTCCATGTAATGCCAGTGTCCATGTGGCAATACAGGGTCCCTGGGAATGCACCTGTCGTTGAGCTGTGATGCCTGGGGCACATCTGTCCTCACATGTCACTGTGGGGGTGATTGTGACACAGCAGCAGGAGATGGGAACTGTGACACGGCCTCATGATATCCAATGGGCCAACCTGGGACTTATTGATGCCACTTGTTGGACCGTGATGACAGATGTTGGCCATGTATGTGCCATACATGTCCTTACGGAACTGCACACTTCATGTAGTTGTGCCTCATAATGATGTATGTTGGGATATTGAGTGTGTTCAATGCCGCATATGTGGGCTGACTGACAATCTTGCTTACTTCTCCTCTGCACTGCAGGGCTCCTGCTGTCCATCGACCATTCCCAGACCTGGCAACGATGGTGGAACGGGACAGCATCCGACGGTACCGCTTCACCAGACAGCTGATTGAGGATTTGGCAGTGCAGTTGGCCCCACATTTGCAGCCTGGCCGGCCGTATCCTACAGCGCTGACCCCCAAGGTGAAGGTGATGGCAGCCCTACACTTCTTTGCACCGGTACCTTCCAACATACTGTGGCGACTGCTGGTGGGATGTCACAGACCATGTTGAGCCGTGTGCTCCGCGATGTTTTGGCGGCAATGTTGCTATTCCTGAACCGGTACATCTATTTCCCTAGACTGCGACGACTCACTGACGTGAAGAGTGACTTCTATGCCCTGGGGAGGATGCCGCATGTCATTGGCTCCATTGATGGGACACATGTGGCTTTGGTACCACCACAGGCCCAGGAGCAGGCCTACAGGAACCACAAGCACTACCACTCGGTCAATGCACTGGTGGTGTGTCTTGCAGATATGACCATCACACACGTGTGTGCCCGTTTCCCTGGTTCAGCACACGATGCCTTTGTGATGAGGAGTAGTCGCATCCCCAGGATGATGGCACAGATGCAGAACCAGCGTGCCTGGCTTGTCGGTGTGTACTGACTTTGTGCCATTGTGTGTGATCTGATCTGTAGTATTCCGCCCACTTTTCCAAGTCAGCTAATGTGCACTTGTCTGTCCGTAGGTGACTCGGAATACCCCAACATGCCGTGGTTGCTGACACCCCTCAGGAACCCTGTGACACCAGCCCAGATGCGCTACAATGAGGCACATGGTCGGACCAGGAGAGTGATTGAGCGGACATTTGGTCTCCTGAAGAGCCGCTTCCGCTGCCTGGACAAGACCGGAGGATCCCTCCCATATGCCCCTGCGAAAGTGTGCAAGATTATCATCGTCTGCTGCATGCTCCACAACCTGGCAGTGCGGAAGGAGTTGCCTCTCATCCAGGATGACAATGACCAACATCCGCCACCTGTGGAGGATCCTGGCCTGGACCACGATGCCAGTGATGATGATGATGATGATGATGATGATGATGAGGGTGATGTCCGCACACAGCTCATCACCAACTTCTTTAGCTGAATGTGAGTATCCTGAGGTGTCATGTCAATGATGTGAGTTGGCATGATATGTGTAGGTGGTGCTCTGGTGCTGTTGGAGTGTGACCATGGGCTACTTTACTGGATGTGTGTTGCGATGTGTGCTTACAGGTGGGCTGTACTCCCCAACAGTGTTGACATGCTAACTTGGTTCTGGGTGGGTATCTTGTAACATGTATTGTGCATGAGTTTTGCTGTTCTGTCTTGTTCTCCATTGCTTTTGACTGTGTGTCATTTCGGTCCTTCACAGGGTACTTTCAGATTCGTTTGGTCAACTGTGTCCACCGACGACGTGATTGCACTTCCAGGGTTGTAGCTGTTGTGTCCCTACAGGTGATGTGCGCCACACCCATGGACTTCCTTCCGTCTAAAGTTGTTGACTGTGTGCCCGCTGCCAGGTGGGATTACCTTGCATCTGTAGTGGTTACGACATGTTGCAACTGTGTAATAAACCTGTGCTTCACTTTGTGATGTGCGTTGTCTGTGGTCACACATTTGACTGCCATTTGCTTACTGCTCCTGTGGGCTACTTGACTACAACTGGGAATGGGTGTGGTGTCTGTGCATTGCACCGTCTTCCCTGGCAACATCAGTGTAGGCAATGAGTCAGATGGCCTAGGTGTGTATGTGTTGTGTAGCCCTGGTGGTGTGTCTCCCTCATATGTGTCACATTGCCTTTACTCACATGCCTGTGTTGTACTTGCTGTTGCAGTTCGCATACACAGTGTAATTTTGCAGTTCATCATCCCCATAACAGCACCCACGTTGGAATCACAACAGAGGCAAGTATGGTGTATTAGTGTGTTTATTGTGATACATTTGTGTGAATAGTGCATAGGATGGGTAGTGCTGTACATAAATCTTGCAATCAGAAGTTCCTAGGTGAATTGAAAGTCCTGGTAGACAAAATCCCCAGTATCGGGGCCACAGTTGTCTGAGACATTGGTCCAACTTGTACTCCCCATGCAATGTGTGGGAGTAGTGTTGCCGTCAACAGGGTGAACAGTCTGTGCCCAAAGGTGAACATCCAGAACAGGTTCAGGCTTCCTGGGAGTTGCGCTTGGCCATCGGCCTCTCACTTGCCCCCTCCTCGGACGACCCCTCTTCTTTGGGGGGACCCTCAAGTACAGGCTGCTGCGGTGCAGGGGACTCTCCGCCAGAGTCATCCTCCCTCCCTGTGGCAGTTGCAGTTTGTTCAGCACCAGATGTTGTTGGCACACAGGGAGGTGTGGACTGGTTGCTGTTCATCTGGCGGAGGCATTGTAAAATGTCCCTGTGCACCGCCGTCATCTCATGCAGTGCATCCCACTTGGACTCCACGCGGGACATGTGTGAGTCCACGCGGGACATGTGTGACTCCACGTGGGACATGTGAGAGTCCAAGCGGGCATGATGGGCAGCCTGCTGCTGTTTCATGTCTCTGAGGAGCCCCACTACCTGGCTGAGATCTCCGGTGCTGGACTGGTACGCATCAGCTATGCGTACCAGTTGTGGGTCATCATGCACACCAGCAACCTCTGCAAGCAGCTACCTCTGTCTCCCACCCCTCCCACCACCCCTGCTGACATGTGCAGTGCGTGCAGTGGCACGCACAGATGACCCTGGTCCACCTTGGGGGTTGGTGGTGGTGGTGGTGTCCATGGCCCCAGGTTGGTCCAGGGTCCCTGTGCTGGTGTTGCTCCTTGTTCTGTCCATGTCGGCAGGGATGGTATTTGTGGTGACAGTCGTTGGAGGGGTGGGTGCGGGGGGTGCAGCTGGTGGTCCTGCTGGTGCTGCAGCTGGTGGTCCTGCTGGTGCTGCATGTAGACTTGCACCGGATGTGCCAGGTTGGTCTTCTTTGTCCGAGGAGGGCAGAGGCTGTACGACGCCAGTGAGCTCCGCATCCTCTTGAGCCTGGGACTGGGACTCCTCAGCGTCTGCTGCTGTGTCCCCATCATCACCTGTTTTTGGGAGACACACACAATGTATGTTATGTTTCTGCAGGCATCAATGGTTGACACACCTGACAGTTGTGACTGTGCCTCTGGGTGCGGGCCTGTACATTGCATTGTCCTAAGTCGTCACAGTCAGGGGTTGATATTGGTGTGGCACATTGTCCTGCATTATTTGGGCATTTCTATGTATTTGTTGGGGTGTGAACATGGTCTGCATTGGTTGTATTTGGTTGACAGCCGGCCCTCCTTCCCACCCAGCCAGTCAGTTATCCCACCATGGACTGTGCTTGCATTGCAGGGAGTGGAAGTTGTCTCTCAGGATGTCAGTCAGTGGTGTCCTGCTGTTTGTTGGTGCACAGTTGCCAGCAGGGCCTTGTGCTCCCCACAGCAGTAGCCAGTGTCAGCCATCTTGTGAGTCCTTCTCCACTCCCTGTGATGTGAGCATGGTTCAGGGTGGTGTTGATGGGACAGTTGTGGGGGTGAGCTATGTCTGTGACTGTGACTCCCATCATGCTATTGCCTCCACCCCACTTCCCAGCATTCCCATACTTACTTGCTTTTGTGGGGAGTTCAGTGTGTGTGGGTGTGAGGGCAATGGCAAGATGGCTGACAGTGGTGTCCTGCTGTTGGTTGGTGTGCAGTTCCCAGCATGCCCTTGTGCTCCCCACAGCAGTAGCCAGTGTCAGCCATCTTGTGTGTCCTTATCCACTCCCTGTGATGTGAGCATGGTTCAGGGTGGTGTTGATGGGCCAGTTGTGAGGCTGAGCAATATCTGTGACTACCACTCCCATCATGCTATTGCCTCCACCCCCTTCCCAGCATGCCCATGCTTCCTTCCTTTTGACTCTGCTTCCCTGTGGGGTGGGCTGGCTGTGCTGACAGGATGGCTGGGAGTGTTGTCCTGGCAGTTGTTTGGCTAAAAGTCCCAAGAGTGTCCCTGTGCTTCACACAACATAACCCAGGGTGGTGGTTCTTTGTGGGATCTTGAGTTAGGATGGGAGGCATTGCATTCTACCAGGTGGGTTCTGTGGAGTTTGTGTTGAGGGGGTGTGAGGGGAGGTGCTTGTGACTATGGTCAGTGCTGCAAGTCCTCCTTCCCACCCAGCCAGCCAGATATCCCACCATGGTACGTGCTTGCATTGCAGGGAGTGGAAGTTGTCTCTCAGGATGTCAGTCAGTGGTGTCCTGCTGTTTGTTGGTGCACAGTTGCCAGCAGGGCCTTGTGCTCCCCACAGCAGTAGCCAGTGTCAGCCATCTTGTGAGTCCTTCTCCACTCCCTGTGATGTGAGCATGGTTCATGGTGGTGTTGATGGGACAGTTGTGGGGGGGCAATATGTGTGACTACGACTCCCATGATGCTATTGGCTACACTGACTTGGCCAGCATACACAGAATTCCTTCCTTTCAGTGGTCTTCACTGTGTGTTGGTGTTGTTGTGGTGGCTACATGTCTGGATGTGTTTGTTAGTTCTATTTGTGCCACTGCCTAGCTGTAGTTGTAGTTGTGTTTGTACATGTGATGGCACGGTTGAATGTAACTTTGAGATGGCATGTGTTGTGTTTCTCTGACTGACATACACATTTTGGGATGATTCTGTTCTGGTTGCTGTGTAATTGCTATGAGTGCATGGTTTGACTCTCCCTTGACAGTGATGTGTGTGTGTATTGTGGCAGAATATTGTGTACATTTGTTGTGTACTCACCAGGCTCTGGGATGTTCTCTAGTCCATATACGCTCACTGGCGGAAGGATGGCCCGCACCTTCTCCTCCCAGGGCCTGAGGTATACTGGCTTGGCAGGAGGGCCACTGCCGGTGTATTGGCTCAGGAGGTAGTCTTTCTTGAGCAGGTCCCGTACCCTCCTGCGCACGTCATACCACCTGTTCTGGATGTCGGTCTTTGTGCGCAGACATGGTGATTGTGCGTTCACCCTGTTGATGATCCTCTCCCACATCTTGGTTTTCTGGGAGATGGGGGTCTGTTGGACCAGTGTGCCAAACAGCTGTGGCTCTACCCTGAGGATCTCGTCTACCATGACTTCCAATTCACAATCTAGGAACTTGTGATTCTTCTTGGGGGGCATGGTGATGGGTGGTGATGGTGAGTGATGTGTGTGTTGGTGTGCAGGTGAGGGTGTGTGAGTGTGTGTTTTGCTGGGTGTATGTGAGGTAGGTATTTGTTGGTGTGCTGATGGTGTGTGGCTTGTGTGAGGGATGAGCTGTGGGTGTGTGGTTGCTGTCTGTTGGGTGCTGGCAGTGGAATGGCATTTGCAAAGGATCATGGTTGGGATTTGTGTCCTTTATATGGGTGGAGTTGTGGGTGTGTCTTTGTTCTCTGTCCCCACCCCCCCCCAGTATTTATTGGCTTTGTAATTGCTTGTTTGGCCTTTTTTTGTGTCATTTTTCCTTTGTACTGTCTGTGCATGTTGGAAACGTTCTTGTGACCGAGTCGGACCCTGCATTTGTCTCGTACGGTGTTCTCCGTTTCGTTCACGCTGTGTTTGTGCAGTTTTCTATGCTGCGTACGCGTCGGTCGCAGTGTTTTGTGTTACTTCGGCTCTGTTTTGTATGCGTGTCGGTCGTACGGCTTGTCCTCCGTCCGACTCGGTCGTGGTTTTCGCGCCTTGCATCGTACTTTGCGGTTTGGAGTTCGCGTGTACGTTTCGGTCGGATTTGTTCCGGGTGCGTGTCGGTCGGTTCGATTCGCGTGTTTTTCCGGCCGGATTGCTGTTTTCCGTGCGGCTCGGTCGTTCGGCTTGGGTTCGGTACGTGTCGGTCGGATTTTGCACGCTTTGCATCGTACTTGGCGTGTCGGGCGCCACAGGTACGTGTCGGTCGGAATAAATTCCGGCTCCGACTCGGTCGGTGCTTTTTCCGGCCCGAATCGGAATCGACCCCTCTGTGTTTGAAAATACCACTTTTAGAAAGTAGGTATTTTCTTGCCTAACCATCCAGCTGCCTCTGCTCAGGTTGTGTATTGTATGTCTGGGTTTGTGAGTGACAGGGGCTGGGGGATTCCAGGAGGCAGGGTGAGTCAGCACTAGGCTGAATAGGTCTGCCTGAAGGAGGATGGGTGGGAGGAGTTGCACCTGGGTCTGAATAGGGATGTGCCTGCCTTCCACAATGCTGGCTCCACCTCCTGCCGGGCGTCTGATGGCTCTGCCCCTCACTCTCAAAGGAAAGAAGGAGTCATGTACACAAAGTGCTCCAAGACTGAGCAGAACTGGTTTGGACTAGGCATGGGCCTCTCTGCCTTCAGAGAACAAAGGATTTCTGTGTATAAATACTGGGGCCCAGACCCCATGAAATTAGATCACTTCTGGGAAATCAAGAAACCTGTTGCCAAGGAGAAGAACCGGAGAAGGAGGAGTACTGCCCCTGTGCTTATTTGCTGATTGGGGTTGGCCTGCAGTTGTTGCTTTCTGCCAAGGACAGGAGAAAAGACTTTGCTGTGCTTATCATCTTGAAGAAGAGAATCTCCAAGGACTTCAACTGAGCTTGCCTCCTGCCTAAAGTCGCAGGGACACAAAGACTTCACCCCTTCTGTTTGCCTGCATCTGGAACTGCTGTTTTAGCTGCTAACAGAGGGAAATTGCAACACCGACGCCGGCGAGCGACGCCGTAACCTGCACCGAAGCCGTGGGCACCGCTCGTGAAGAGCACGACGCACCGCCCCGACTTGCACCGTAGGCCCGACGCCTGCCGACGCCGTGCGACATCGACTCCGAAGCCGCCATCGAGGCCGCTGCCTGCACCGGGAGCCGAGGACACCGCTCGTGACGCTCACGACGCACCGTCCCGACTCGCACCGCAGCCCCGACTTCACCGACGCCAGGGCTTCATCATCGCGGAGCCGATCCTCGACGTGGGTGACCCCCGAATCCATCGACGCCGCACCATCGTAAGGAACCGATGCCTCGCCGCCATCCATGACGTCACCTCCCCGACACAGTAAGGAACCGACGCCTCACCTCCCCTGCGCTGCAGTAAGGAACCGAGACATCACCTCCCCTGGGGTCGTAAGGAACCGACGCCGCCGGCGCCAACGAAGCATCACCTCCCCGACGCCGTGCACCGTCTTTGTTTTCATCGAATTCCAGGTACTGTTCTTTGTGGGTCTGCTCGACTCCGGGCCCGACGCCACGCACCTCGCGGTCGGCGCCGCACTTTGGGATTTCCACCGGTCACGACGTCGTGATAACTCCAAGTGGAGTTATTTGTTGCTACAAGCTTTATTCGATTGACTATCCTATTTTTGAAGATAACGTGAACTGTCTCTATCATTTTAAGTCTATTTTTAGATTACAGTATTGTGGATTTTTGCTATTGGGTCTTGTGTTAAGTCTATATAAAGATTACTTATTTTTACATACAACCTGTGTGGTGTCCATCTGTAGTGTTTTCACTGTATTACTGTATGTGTTCACAAATGCTTTACACACTACCTCTGAGATAAGCCTGTCTGCTCGTGCCAAGCTACCAGGGGGTGAGCAGGGGTTATTTTAGGAGTGTATCCCCCTTATCCTGACTAGAAGCAAGGGTCCCTATTTGGACAAAGGTGCAAACCATTGCCAACTAGAGACCCCCAGTTCTAACATTGGTGGTCAGCGGTGAGGATTTGGACTTGCATTTGTGATTCATATACAGTGATTGGTGTACACTACTAGTGAGTGCAGACCAATACGCGACCACATACATTTTAATAGGACTTTTTCCTTGGAACCTTAATTTTTGTTGAGAACTGCCAATTTTCACAATGAGCAAAAGAGGATCCATTGCACCTGCAGATATTGAATTTGAAGAAGATAGGGTTGATACCTACACTGTGCCAGAGCTCAAAGCCGTTTGTAAAAAGTTTAAAATCTCTATGAGAGGCCTCACCAGGAAGGAGGAGCTTCAAAAGGCGCTGAGGGCCTGGTTGGAAGCACGGAATGCCGGTGGGCAGCCCGAGGAGCCTGTGGAGGAGGCAGAGAATTTAGATGAGCAGCTTGAGGGGCCATTAGGCTTACCCGGGAGGAGAGTGCCTTCCAGGGAGGGCAGCAGTGTTTCTCAAAAGGGCCTGTCTCCAGAGGAGCTGGAGGACAGGGAGAAAAGCAGGATGCATGAAATGGAGATGGCCAAACTGAAACAGGGAAGCCATGATAGCCTTGAGCACAAGAAATTGGAGTTGGAAAGTAAGAGGTTGGCCATGGAAGAAAGGAAGATGCTTTTAGAGCATGAGAGAATGATGAGGGAGTTGGAGTTCAAAGCCAGGGGCTTAAGGATTCCTCCCTCTGGTGGCAGCAAAATTGTATTACCTAGTGCTGAGGGAGTAGTACACACACCCAGAGATGTGGTGCCTGACTTGGAGGGGGTTAATATACACCAGGAGGTTCAAGGGTATGAGGTAGCTCCAGTGGTGCGCAGTGTCCCTGAGGTGGATTGGGGAACTGGCACAGGGGTTCATAGTCCTAGTGGTGGGAGGGACACTCTACTGACTCTAGATGAGAGGTGCAGGGAGAGGGGTTCCCCCATGTGTGAAGTCCTGGTGTGTGAGTGTGAAGACCGCCCAGAAGAGTGTGGGTTGAGTGACAGAGACAGTCAGATACTGTCCTGCCAATCTCAGGAGAGTGGTGTGGGGTACATGTGTGAGGCACTGGATGGTGAGGTGAAGGATAGCTTGGTTAACACCTGTGAGGGGTTGTGTGATCCAATTGTGGGAGAGCATATTGTAAGTCCCTGTTTTCCAGAGCTATGCCAACACCTGTTGGAGAGTGAGTTCTCTGACCCCAGGGAGCTCACGAGGGAGGAAGACCTTTTGGTGGTTTCCAGAGGGTCTGAAAAGGCATTGGGGAGTGACCCTAAGGGGAGTGGCTCAGGTATCTTCCAGCCCAGAGTGGTGGAAGTGGTTCAGAGTAGCCCAGCTAGGTCCCGGTGTAGTGAGTGGGGGGCTGCGGGTCCCAAGGTGCCCGAACCCCAGTCTCGTGTCCTGGATGGTTCCATGAGGGAACACCAGGACAGGAACCTAGTCTGTCCTGATAGGCCGTCAGTTGAGGGGGATCTCCTAATGTCAGGTGAGCTGGGAGTGTCTGTAAGCAGACCTCCATCAGTTCTGGTGTCTGGCAGTGCCACTCCTAAGTGGAGGGTGCAGAAGTCCAGATTGAGGGGTGAGAGGGGGAAAGAGTCCCCAGTGGAAGAACCAGTGGGTCAAGGGCCAGCCAGAAGGGCTGAGTCTCCAATGAGTGACCATGGTGACGTCACTTCTGTCCTGGGGGATCTTCACGCACTGTCAGATGGACAGGGGTCGGGAGATCTGCGCCAGGTAGACTGTCACACGACACATGAGTTGTGTGTCACCCTCTGGGGGGCATGTGTGCTCCCCAGGAAGTCCTGGTGTGCCGGGCAAGTGTTCAACCACAGGGTTCCATCCCTGGGTTGGGAGGCCAGGTTCAGGCTGTGCCTGACCTGGAGGGAGGGACAACTGTAAGCAGTGTCCTGACCGATGTAGCTTCTAGGGGTACCACTCCAGTTGGGAGGGTGCAGAACTCTGGAAGGGGGTGCAGGGGGAGGGAGTCCTCGCCTCTGACCCCGGAGCAACCTGAGGGTTTAGGTCCCAGGTTGGTAGATCAGTTGCAGGGTCAAGGCCCTGAACTGGTGGGTGCGTTGTGTTCTGAGGTTGCCTCTCATAGGAGGAGAGGGCGGAACCCCAGAAGGAGAGGCGGGGAGAGGGCAGCCTCACCCCTGACCTCTGCCCAGTCTAAGGGTACAGACCCTCAGCTGGAAGCCCAGTTGCAGGATAGAACCCCTGAACTGGTGGGCGAATTGTGCAGGACACCTGCCACAGGCACCCTGACAATTCTGGAAGGGGTTACCACTCCAAGTGGGAGGGTGCAGAGCCCCAAGGAGGAGGAGGACCGGGTGTGGGAAAGCCCACCCCAGTCTCCTGTCCAGCCGCCGGGTACAGGCCCGGGGCTGGTGGGTCAGTGTCAGGATGTCATACCTGACCTGACAGGAGGGAGAGTGGACAAAGGGTGCCAAGCACCTGGGGCTACTGCCCCCGCTCTCTGACGCCACAGAGGTTTGAGAGCCCTGAGAGGCATAAGGCCTGGGTCTCATCCCTGACCATTGTCAGTGGCCACTGTGGCTTACTGTCTGTCTGTTGGGACACACCTGTGAGCAAGCTAAGGTTAGGTGCTGCACAGATGGTGTCCACAGGTGAGGATAAGGGTTCCCTATGGGTTAGCTTAGTGGGCCCTGAGAGTATGGACAGAGGGATCCAAATAGGTTCAGACTGGCGTAGAACTGGAATATGCCCCTGCTGTTGCGGGCCAGGGTCCAGGTTCTACCGCCCAATGCAGGGAAGCCCATCAGGGTAGTGATTGGTCTCCCCTGCGTTTTGGCTGGAAGGGGGTTGTGTTGGACTTGGCCCTTTTTGCAGGCTCATCCCTGAACTTTTTGCCTTCCTCCTGTATTTTCTCTGACCTGTTTTTGTTGGTTTTATGATCTCTGGGCACTTTACCACTGCTGATCAGTGCTAAAGTGCATATGCTCTCCCTATTGTAAATTGATGTGTTGATTAGTGACTCCATGATTGGGTTATTTGATTTACTTGTCAGACCCTAGTACAGTGCACCATGGGTGCCCAGGGCTTGTAAATCAAATGCTGCTGGTGGGCTTGCAGCACTGGTTGTGCCACCCACAGAAGCAGCTTGTAAAGTGTGTCTCAGGCCTGCCATTGCAGAGCCTGTGTGCAGTCTGTGACTGCCATGTCGACTTGGCAAGTGCACCCCTTGCCAGTCCCTAAACCTTCCCTTATCTTCATATCAGACACCCCTAAGGTAGGCCCAAGGGCAGGGTGCATTGTAAGTATAAGGTAGGACATGCCCTGGTGTGTGTGGCATGTCCTAATAGTGAATTACAGCCATTTTCGTTTTTCACTATTGCAAGGCTACCTGTTTCCCATAGGCCAGAATGGGCAGTTTGATTATTACACCTTATAATCCTAACTGACCCAGGGAACATGGTAGAAAAACGAATTTAGTATGCCTGAACTCAGAATGATAAAATACATATTTTAGTGAAGTTGGTTTTAACATTCTGTGTTTGAAAATACCACTTTTAGAAAGTAGGTATTTTCTTGCCTAACCATCCAGCTGCCTCTGCTCAGGTTGTGTATTGTATGTCTGGGTTTGTGAGTGACAGGGGCTGGGGGATTCCAGGAGGCAGGGTGAGTCAGCACTAGGCTGAATAGGTCTGCCTGAAGGAGGATGGGTGGGAGGAGTTGCACCTGGGTCTGAATAGGGCTGTGCCTGCCTTCCACAATGCTGGCTCCACCTCCTGCTGGGCGTCTGATGGCTCTGCCCCTCACTCTCAAAGGAAAGAAGGAGTCATGTACACAAAGTGCTCCAAGACTGACCAGAACTGGTTTGGACTAGGCATGGGCCTCTCTGCTTTCAGAGAACAAAGGATTTCTGTGTATAAATACTGGGGCCCAGACCCCATGAAATTAGATCACTTCTGGGAAATCAAGAAACCTGTTGCTAAGGAGAAGAACCGGAGAAGCTGAAGGAGGAGTACTGCCCCTGTGCTGTTTTGCTGATTGGGGTTGGCCTGCAGTGGTTGCTTTCTGCCAAGGACAGGAGAAAAGACTTTGCTGTGCTTATCATCTTGAAGAAGAGAATCTCCAAGGGCTTGAACTGAGCTTGCCTCCTGCCTGAAGTCACAGGGACACAAAGACTTCACCCCTTCTGTTTGCCTGCATCTGGAAATGCTGTTTTAGCTGCTAACAGAGGGAAATTGCAACACCGACGCCGGCGAGCGACGCCGTAACCTGCACCGAAGCCGTGGGCACCGCTCGTGAAGAGCACGACGCACCGCCCCGACTTGCACCGTAGGCCCGACGCCTGCCGACGCCATGCGACATCGACTCCGAAGCCATCATCGAGACCGCTGCCTGCACCGGAGCCGAGGACACCGCTCGTGACGCTCACGACGCACCGTCCCGACTCGCACCGCAGCCCCGACTTCACCGACGCCAGGGCTTCATCATCGCGGAGCCGATCCTCGCCGTGGATGACCCCCGAATCCATCGACGCCGCACCATCGTAAGGAACCGACGCCTCGCCACCATCCGTGACGTCACCTCCCCGACACAGTAAGGAACCGACGCCTCACCTCCCCTGCGCTGCAGTAAGGAACCAAGACATCACCTCCCCTGGGGTCTCAAGGAACCGACGCCGCCGGCGCCAACGAAACATCACCTCCCCGACGCCATGCACCGTCTTTGTTTTCATCGAATTCCAGGTACTGTTCTTTGTGGGTCTGCTCGACTCCGGGCCCGACGCCGCCCACCTCGCGGTCGGCGCCGTACTTTGGAATTTCCACCGGTCACGACGTCGTGATAACTCCAAGTGGAGTTATTTGTTGCTACAAGCTTTATTCGATTGACTATCCTATTTTTGAAGATAACGTGAACTGTCTCTATCATTTTAAGTCTATTTTTAGATTACAGTATTGTGGATTTTTGCTATTGGGTCTTGTGTTAAGTCTATATAAAGATTACTTATTTTTACATACAACCTGTGTGGTGTCCATCTGTAGTGTTTTCACTGTATTACTGTATGTGTTCACAGATGCTTTACACACTGCCTCTGAGATAAGTGTCTGCTCGTGCCAAGCTACCAGGGGGTGAGCAGGGGTTATTTTAGGAGTGTATCCCCCTTATCCTGACTAGAAGCAAGGGTCCCTATTTGGACAAAGGTGCAAACCATTGCCAACTAGAGACCCCCAGTTCTAACAACCATCCTCTGGGAGGCATAGCAATTCCACGCAATCCCGGGTTTACAAACCTTTGCAAATCTGGGATTGCATGAAATCCTTGGGTGGATGCATAGGAATGCCCATGTTCCACCCATGGAACTCCTCCCAGAATTAAAAGTAACATTTCTTTTACTAAGCCATGCAAGGCGGAGCTAATCGCTCCTTGATTGGCTCTGTAAATATCTACTAGCATTTAGCGTCATGGATGCTATCACGAGCAGTAATTGCCAACAAAACTTTGATTGAAAACACCATCTAGTAACTATTCAGAGCTGTCGGTTTTAGATCACTGTCGAGCTGTTGATCATATATTCTTCCAATCATGTTGTTTTCAATGAATAGTGTGTAGTCTCATCAATGTTCACCAATGACATAACTCCAGCTTTGAGAACCCTGCGAAAGATAAATTAGTTTACTCTGGTAAGGTGATCTCCATTTTTCTCTCAAAACACTTTCCTTGCCATTTTGTTCTAATCTCCTTGGCCTGACTGTGGTCTCTTCTGACCACAGCGGCAAATGCGGTCCAGTCGAAACACATCTCTTCTATTCTTGATGTCATTAACTTGCCACAATATAAATGCCTAGACAGGCCCTGTCATGCTCTACTACAGTAGCCGCTAAGTATGGCCCTCACAACCCAAGGCAGTACCTGAAAACTATATTGTGGTCATGCATTAAGTTACGTCTCAAGTCTCCAAATTAAACTAAGATGCAAGGAGATAATCGGTCAACTGTGATTAAGAAGCCTGAATTCCAACTTCTTACATTTTCAGAGATCTGATGAAAACTCACATGGATAATAATTATTACACTTCTATAGAGCACCCTGCCATTTGTCTAGTCTCTTATAACAGGTTTGTTACTCAGATCAGTGCTACTTATTTTATTACCCTCAGAAAGGGGTAAGATTGATTGGGTATTTAGGACTCAAACCTGTGACCTTTAGTTTACACACACAACTTGACAATGGAGGCATTAGTCTACGGAGATATCCTACCGGCATTGCTCCTGCAGTTTCTGCCAAGAATCATTAACATTTTACATGAAACATTTAGAATTTGTGATCTTTTTCCCCGATAGATCAATGCGTGGCAACAAAATGTACATCTGATGTCCTTAATGTAAAGGGCGTTACCATCTTACATCCAGAGGAAAAATAGAGAATGCAGACCTACCAACTTACATGGTGCCAGCGTGATTCACACCATATCGGCTCCATTCACACGGCCGCCCAGGGAGGAGCTGGCATACAAACACAATGTGGATCGGAAACATCTGCAGTGAGCAGATTTCCAACTCATTCTGTGGAGGTGGAGCACAGCTGATGTACATGGGGGTTTTTCAACCTCCTAAGGACATCAGTAGAAGATTCGGAAGCCTCCATTTTATTATTTTTTTTAGGGGAATTAGAGTGGTTCTGGGGCAGTGACCCCCACAAACCCCTGTCGCCACTCAATAGCCCTGCTACATCAGAAACCCTTTCATGGCTGGAGAGGTTATAGACTGAAGGACTATCCCCCTTACCAAAGTCAGCGCCCCCTTAGAGCTCCTTCGCTTACATGGTGAGCGTATTTTGGAGGCTGGTAGATATGAGAATGTGCCAATTCTTGATTGGAATATTGCCCCGTTTTTAAGAAAACAATCTCTGATGCCTACTAAATGAAAATTTACTGATGATCATCTTTCTGTGAATTTGGGAACTCCATGTCCAAACTTGAAAGCATGGCATTGACATTATATCCTGTGCTAGGATGTTTACTCGCAATGCCCCCTGTGTCAGTAGCCCCAAGGCAGCTGTAAGAAGCGTTGTAACAGTGGACCGACATCACCCCTTACAGAGCGGCTTCTGGATGCGAGAATCCTAGCTCGCAGGTCACTGAACATATTAAAGAATTAAAAAATACAATGGTGAATCCCAGTTCCATGTGCCTAATACAGCGAATCGCTTCAAAGGGCAAGAGGTCAAAGGCCATGAATCTACGAAGGAGCTTTTTATTTATTTATAAACCACTCCACTAAAGAGGCGACCTAGCTTTTAGGATTTTACTCATGCATCAGAAAGCCATCTCTGGTTATTAGGAGAGGCAACATTTAACTGTCATTGGTCCAGTGCTCTCAAAGTGCCAGAAAATAGTGAACAATTCAATTTGTATAAACTTTTACATTCAGTACTTTCATAGTGTGCATTTTGTAAGAGTCTTTAAATATTTTGTATGCTGAAATTTATTTGAGGGAATGCCTGTTGCAAAAAGCCTGCATTTTTTTTTTTGCATACAATTAAAACACAAAAACATAATTGAATGGAGAAGACTCCACTCCAGCACCGTTTATCGCAAAATGTGTAGCCCATTGTACAGTTGTGCGTTTGGAAGCATTTCATTAGTTTTTTTTAAATGTGGCAGGTTCATCAGGCAACTTTTACTCGCACAGAGCCTTGGTGCTCCCAACTGCACCTTTTGTTATTTTCATATAAAAACTCATTTTAAAAAGTCATACAATTTTTTACCTGGACTCATCTTCTTTTACGTTTCAAAGGGGGCTCAGTGTGTTTTAAAATTGTGATGTGATTTACATAAAATAGACTATGGGAGTGGAAAACTATAGGTTTACTGCTAAATGGAAAAAGAATTATCTTTGCCAAGTTCATATAATATCTCAAACCCATAGGAGTGTATCAGATTGCTCTATAAAGTTGCGTAGAAACACATACTGCCTAATGTGTCTTGTTACGGTAAGCAAGCCTGACACATCCTGCCCATAAAATGTGGCCACATAATATTTCTTCTCTACCCAGAAGGCTTCCGCTGCCCATCTGTATTTTGCGCGCTCTTCAGTGTGACACTTGCCCGCAGTCCTTTGGAGGTGTTGTGCCGTTAAATAGTCTTAAACCCTGACATAAGTCTATGCAATCGCAATCCTTTTAAGCCTTCGAGAAGTGATGGCATTGGGATTCAGGCTGAACAAAGGAGAATTTCTGATGACAATATGGAGCTGTGAAAGCCGGGGACAATTCAGAAGCATTAGGCTGAGCAAAATCTCATTATGCTTCCCAGTGTGCGTCTCCGTGTCAAGCGGGTGTCCCTAGGCCAGGGCAAGCCAGCTGCGGCCCACTTCTGAGATAGCGGACCTGATAACTCTTCAGCGGGCTCTCATTAATATGCATGTCATGGGAGAAAGACGCTCAGCTCAGAGCAGGGTGTAGAAGGAGAGATTTAAGTTATTGTTTGTTGTCCATGTTTCCTAAGGCAATACTAAATATCCTTGAAAATATTGAACTCTCTTTCATTGGGCCTGGTAATGCCATCACCGTTTAAACACAACGCGAACAACCCTAATTTTGCATTTGGCGCATGGCAGTTGAGTTGTTTTGTATTTGTTTAATCAAATTAGTGATACAAGGCTACTATTCAAACATTAACCCCGCTCATTATCACAAAAAGAAAATACTGAAATTATAAAATATCAAAACTATTCAATAATATTTGATCTTTTCAATGGGTTTCATGCAAAAACTACTGTTATTCAGAAGCAAAATTTTAAAACAATGATTTTTACTATTGAACTTTGCTGGTGTGGTTAGGTAGCAGTGAAAAATAGAGCTGAAAGTGCAAAAATAAAAATGAAGAGGGAGTCAAAGACGGTGAGAAAAAGCAGGGTTACAAGAAGAGGACTACCTCTCTTAAAAATAAATGAGAGAAGTACCCATATAATGAAATTGAGATTTCAAGTAAATACATTGTTGTTTTCGTATATTCATGTATTCTCAAGATTTTGATCATCCCAATAAGTCCAGATTCGATCAAAGGTCTGCTTTTAATCAGCCATGGAATACAGAATTTATCTGGCACTAGTGGTAAAATATTTTTGTTGAGCAGCCAATTTGCAGGGCCACACAATGATCCTGCAGACCAGTAATGCCTAACACAATGTCAAAATGAGAACAGGGTGCCATAGGACCAAAGTCTTATTAAATGTAGGTGACTAAATGATGATCCTGACTCATGTCATTTTTCCAAATGTATATTTATTTCTATAATATAACCTAAAAATATACCTGAAAATAGTAAACATTTTGAATACTTTTTCTGCAATGAACATATCCACTTTGGTGTAAAGATCAATTGCAGAAATATCAGCTTTAAATGTCCCATACATGTCTTGGTGTCAACAAAATGTACAAATAATGTTGTTTATGTTTATTAAGTTCATTTGTTGCTGGTTTCCATACACTAAGCTCAGAAGCACACATCATCATTTGACATGAAAAGACATATCTGTAATGTTTAAATGAGAATGCAAACAAAAAAAACCCCGCATTAGGAGAAGGAACATGTCCTTGTGTCTTCCCACTCTAAGCGAGTGATTCTGAGCCCAGAAATGGGCATAAGGTGTCAAAAGTGGGATGGACAAGTTACCAGCTGGGGTGCCAGTCACTTTGCTAGCCAATCTACTGACATGACACAGCTTGTTTGCCCCTTTTCTTTCATCCAAATTGAAAGCCTTTGTGTCCTGATGCTGAGGGTGAGGCTTTGTTGCTATTCTGCCTGGAAATCCTTTATGTGACAGACTCAGCTTCTTAAAGGGAGAACTCTGTGTGGAGAACACCATTGGGTGGAGAGCAATTAACCACTCACAAGGCCTGTCGCTCTCCCTGGGAACAGTCAGCCCCTTCATGTTGTAAATGTTAAATTATATTTGACATTTAATTTAGATCCACGCTGCCTTAATTCTGAAATCCTCGGTCTATTAGTACAGTCGGGGAGAGAAGGAGGGGGCCTTCATTATGCTGTTATTTTTCTGACTCCCCTTTGGATAGAAAGTGTCTATTTTGTGTCTGTGCTCGGCTGTCAAACTATACAATATGCATGACCGCGAATGTAATTCATTCTCCATGTATACCTGGAGCTTTGAAACTACATTCTGGAGAGGAGGGGAATTAAGGATGTGGGAAAAGATAGAGGTAGGAAGAGAGTGCATGAGTGAGAGGAGAGGGAGGCAGAGAGAGTGAGAGAGAGAGCGACCACAGGAAAATCCACATTCACTCTAAGGGAAAAAGGTCAATCTGAAATATTAATTTCGTTTGTGGAGTATATGAGTATTGTTTCAGGTTGCAAATATTGGTTAAAGGTTTTTTTAGTTAACACATTACAGACTTGTTTATACATTTAAGTGTTAGGTAATCATTTGCAGGCTATTCCACTGTAAAGGATAGCTTACATTTTCAATTTTAATTTACTATTGTCAGATTCTTGCTAGTTTGAAAGCATGTAACACGTGTCTAAGCATTGTGGAAGGCACTTGAGAGTGGACATTTCGAATCCTGATAAAAGGAATGAGAATAGCTTGGTTTGGACCCTTGCAAATGGCTTTTGGGCAGTTGCAGTTGATATCTACGTGGGGAGCGGGAGCGCATGCAAATATATTAATATTAAAAAAATGTACCTGAACCGACATCCTCTGCCCTCCGCTCCGGAACTCTTCTCAGGAACTGGATGCAGTGCGGGCACCAATCCTGGTGCTGCTCTCATGCTGTGAGAGCTGTGCCCTGATTTGAGGGAACGACCTCACTCACTGTTCCCAAGGACACTGGAGCCCTGCACTTACTCTAACCAAGCTGTCTTAAGAGTGTCTCAAAGTGTGCATTTGTGGCTGGCCATCGCAAGACGGGCAGCCAAATGGACATGCGCTCTTTGAAAAGTGCACACTCAGCCCACCCTCCTCTCTGCTGCTGTCATTCAGCAGTGGCCCCGCCCCTGTACTGACACTCCGTTCAGGATTGGAGGATGAAAAATAAAATAGTAATGAATTACCATTTTATTTTTCATCTTCGGGGAAATTTAAGTGGGGCGATGCTCCTCCGCTACAACGGAGGAGCCGCCCTTGCTTTGGGGATGCAGGATCACCACATGTAGGGTGAAAGTTTCATAGCCGCAAATTCAGGGCAAAGGACAGATTTGTGGAAATTCCTTCGTGGATCTATCCCCAAAAGTAGGTAAACACCAAAAAACTCATGAGCTTGTGGGTTTTTCAGTTACCACTTGTATGTAGTTCCTGGAAACACACATATACGTACCCCTTTTTAGGATAGGAATAAGTGTGTTTCCAGGATCTGAACGAAAAGGATATAACCCATATTTAGTTGGGGGTTGGGAATATTTTCCACTGTGAAGAAAGAAAAGAATAACTGTGCAAATGCACATTAGAGTCCAACTGATACATGTGAAATCCTTGCCTGGTGGAAATTCCTCATCCATGAATTTTATGCACATGAGTAATGCTGGACATCCAGGTGTAAGCATCCAAGAGTACACCTGGTATTCTTTGGGAATCCCATAAAAGATGGAAATGTATTCTAAACATTAGAGAAGTCCTACAGAAACAAATTTGCAGTGCTGCAGGCTAGCAGGTTGTGCAATGGGCTGAAGAATATTAAAATGCATAACAAGATTTGTGAGCATGGCAAAAGGCACTTCATTTAAAGTGAGATCTCCAAAATTGCCTAGAGCTCTTCCAGGCAGATGAAACATTTTTAAAGTGATGTGGTCAATTTTCAGCGGTATGCATATTGACCTGTAAAGTACACAAAACATTACATTTATTCTTATGCATAGTTTACAGCTTTTTAGCTAATCACTTACATTTCCTAATGACTCATGTGTATGCATGATATTCATGTACGATGGTGATTAATGCTGATCTTTATTCTTTAAGTGTGTCATGTGTGCAATGTGATTATTATTCATGCCCAGAATTTAGAAGTTTGTTGAATCTGCTATATTTTTTTACAGACGCTACATTTTACTACAGTAAAATTATTTTACATACATGGCATCCCTTGCTGCAATGCACATATCCCAAAAATTAGGGTTTATCAGTGTGTTTCCGCATACATGTTGCATTAAGTTCAGGTGGAAGTTAGGTGCTCATATATGTCAGAAGTGCATTCCTTTTTTTTTTTTTTAACAATCAATCAATCAGGGGAATTATAAGTGCCCTACTCACCCGTGAGGGTCTCAAGGCGCTGGGGGGGGGGGGTGGTAAGCAGCTCCGTTCAGTCGAAGAGCCAGGTCTTGAGTGTCTTCCTGAAGATGTTCAGGGAGGAGGCGCATCTGAAGTCGATCGGGAGCTCGTTCCAGGTCTTGGCCGCGATGTAGGATAAGGTTCTTCCTCCTGTTCTGGCTCTGCGGATGCGCGAGGTTTCGGCGAGGGCGAGGTTGATGGATCGGAGATTTCTTTTGAGGACGTGGAAGGAGATTCTCTGGTTGAGGTATTGGGGTCCGGTGTAGTGGAGGCATTTGTAGGCGTGGGTGAGTATCTTGAACATGACCCTCTTCTCGACGGGGAGCCAGTGGAGGTTTCGTAGGTGTTGGCTGATGTGTTCGTGTCGAGGGATGCCTAGGACGAGTCTGGCTGCGGTATTCTGTATAGTCTGGAGCTTGCGGAGTAGAAAACTTGTTGATCCAGGTGTAGAGGGCGTTTCCGTAGTCCAGTCTGCTGGTTATGAGTGCGTGGATGACGGTCTTCCTTGACTCGGCGGGATCCATTTGAAGGTCTTTCGGAGGATGCAGAGGGTGTTGAAGCAACTGGACGTGACGGCGTTGACCTGTTGGTTCATGGAGAGGGAGGAGTCGAGTACGATGCCGAGGTTACGGGCGTGGTCTGTGGGGGTGCCGAGGGCAGTGGGCCACCAGGTGTTTTCCCACACAGAGAGGGAGGGTCCGAGGACTAGGACTTCTGTCTTCTCCGAGTTGAGCTTTAGGCAGCTGTTGCTCATCCAGGATGCAACGTCCTTCATTCCTTCCTGGAAGTTGAGTCTAGTGGTGGTGGGGTCCTTGGTGAGGGAGAGGATGAGCTGAGTGTCATCGGCTTAGGATACTATGCTGAGTCCGTGCTGTCTGACCATGGTGGCGAGGGGGGCCATGTAAATGTTGAAGAGGGTTGGACTGAGAGATGATCCCTGGGGTACTCCGCAGTTGATTTCCGTGGGTTCGGAGAGGAAAAATGGCAGTCTGATTCTTTGGGTTCTGCCTGTGAGGAACGAGCGGATTCAGTCGAGGGCGGTTCCTTGTATGCCTGCGTCGTGGAGTCTGGCGGCGAGTGTGTGGTGGGAGATGGTGTTGAATGCTGCTGAGAGGTCGAGTAGGATCAGGGCAGCGGTGTGTCCTTGGTCGAGGAGGGTGCGGATGTCGTCTGTGGCAACGAGTAGGGCGGTCTTGGTGCTGTGGTTGCTGCGGAATCTGGATTGGGAGAAGTTGAGGATGGAGTTTTCTTCGATGAACCTTGTTAGTTGAGCGTTGACGGTCTTTTCAGCGACTTTTGCCGCGAAGGGGAGGAGGGAGATGTGGTGGTAGTTCTTGAGGTCCGTGGGATCTGCTGAGGGTTTCTTGAGCAGGGATCTGACTTCTGCGCGCTTTCAGTCGTTGGGGACGGTGCCGGTCTTGAAGGTGGCGTTGATGGCATGTCGTAGTTTTGGAGCAATGGCGGTGGTGGCTCTGTGGAAGATGTGGGGAGGGCAGGGGTCTGTGGGGGCCCCCGAGTTGATGCCTTTCATGGTCGAGGTGGACTTTTCAGTCGTGACCGGTGTCCAGGAGGAGATGGTGGGCTGGCTGGCGTTGCCGTAGGAGGGAGTGGTTGCGGAGTCGGGTGTCTGGTCGTTGGAGTTGTCGTAGAGGCTCTTGATTTTCAGATGGAAGTAAGATCTGAGCTTGTCACAGAGGTCCTGGGAAGGGGTGATGTCCGAGGTTTTGCTGGGGGCTTGGTGAGTTCCTGGATGACGCTGAAGAGTTCCTTGGAGTTGCTGGAGTTGGCGAGGATTTTGTTTTGGATAAGAGTCCTTTTGGTGGGCCTCATGCGTTGGTGGTAATCCGTCATGGCGTTCTTGTAGGTGGTGTAGTCTTCAGGTGTTTTGCTGTTTCTCCAGTTTTTCTCGATACGTCTGCAGGTGCATCTGGGTTCTTGGAGGTTGGTGGTGAACCAGGCGGCCTTCCTGGGGAGCTGACTGTCGGAGTTGCGTAAGGGTGTGAGCTTGTCTGCGCAGTTGGAGGTTCATTTGTGCAGTTCCCTGGCTGCGACTTTGGTGTCTGTTGCGGTGGTGGGGGTGTCCCGGTTGAGGATGGAGTTGAGCTGATCCTCGGTGGCTTTGCTCCAGTTCCTTCGCGGAGGGAGCGGAGCAGGTTTGGGTGGCTTGGGTTTGTCGACGAGGAAGTGTACGCAGTGGTGATCCGTCCATGGGGGTTGTGTGGTGTGGCTGAAGAGGATGTCGTTTCCTCCTGCGAAGATGGGGTCTAGGGTGTGTCCTGCCTTGTGGGTAGGCGAGGTGACAAGCTGTTTGAGTCCAATGTTGGTGAGGTTGTCCAGGAGGGCAGTGGAATTGGGGCTGCTGGGGTTGTCGAGGTGGAAGTTCAGGTCTCCGATGAGTATGTAGTTCATGGAGGCGATGGTGTGGGGTGCGAAGAGGTCGGTGATGGTGGCGATGAATGGGGCGCGGGGGCCGTGGGGTCTGTAGGCTAGGGTGCCACGAAGTGTGGTTCTAGGGCTGGTCTGGATCTGGAAGTGCAGGTGTTCGGCGGCTGAGAAGGCGTCGCTCGAGGTGGAGAGGCGGAGGGAGCTTTTGTGTGCGATGGCAAGTCCTCCTCCTGGGTGGTTGGGGCGGTCCTTCCTCTGGATCTTGTATCCGTCCGGGATGGCGATGTCGGGGGCGGAGTGGTGTTGGTCGAGGCTTCTGTAAAGAAGGCGACGTCTGGTGAGAGGGTGTCAAGGAGGTTCCAGATCTCTACGGCGTGTCTGTGCAGGGAGCGTACGATGAGAAGGATGCACCTCAGGGCATCGGTGGTGTTGGCAGCGGGGGCGGTGGTGAAGGTCTGATGGCAGTGGCGGCAGGAGAACTGGCCGTGGGTGGTGTTCAGCACGGACAGCTGACAGTTGTTGTTTCTTCCGAGGTTGAGTGCGAGGAGGGCAGCTGAGTCGTAGCGGTGGATGGTCGGAGATCCAGGGTCCCTGGCGCTGGTTGTGGTCGGGTCGTGGATGGGCGCAGATGGGCTTGCCTTTGTCACGCCTTTGGCATGCCAGCGGCACGCGCCGCCATTAAATAGGGGAGAAGGGAGGGAAGCTGAGCTGGGAGGTAGGAGTGTGAGTGGCAGGAGGGCAGGGCCGCGGGGAGCAGTGGCAGCAAACAAGCAAAATGCGGAAAAACAGTGACAAAAGACAGTGGCAAAAACAGTGACAAATTAACAGGATTAACAACACACATACAATAAAACAAGCAGAGAGAAGGATGGCACAGGTTAAAAAACGGGCACAACAAGGCAGGAGGCAGGCTTGAACCCTACCAGATCCCTATCATCACCATTGGCACAATGGTGGAGCTCCTGGGGGAGAGAGCAGGTCCCTGACCAGAGGTCAGAGGTCTTGCTTGCTCATCCCAGCAGCGGCCTCCATTAAATCGGGGAGGGGGAGGGAAGCTGAGCTGGGAGGCGGGAGTGTGAGCAGCTAGGGGCGGGCCGCAGGGGAGCAGCAGCGGGAAACAAGCAAAACGCGGAAAAACAGTGACAAAAGACAGTGGCAAAAACAGTGACAAATTAACAGGATTAACAACACACCTAGAATAAAACAAGCAGAGAGAAGGATGGCACCGGAAAAAAAAGCGGGCACAACAAGGCAGGTGGCAGCAGAGGCAGGCTCGAACCCTACCAGATCCCTATCAGCGGCAGTGGCACAACAGTGGAGCTACTGGGGGAGAGAGCAGGTCCCTGACCAGAGGTCAGAGATCTTGCTTACTCATCCCAGCAGCGGCCGCAATTAAATAGGGGAGGAGGGAGGGAAGCTGAGCTGGGAGGTGGGAGTGTGAGCGGCAGGGGGACGGGCCGCAGGGGAGCAGCGGCGGGAAACGAGAAAAATGCGGAAAAACAGTGACAAAAGACAGTGGCAAAAACAGTGACAAATTTACAGGATTAACAACACACCTACAATAAAACAAGCAGAGAGAAGGATGGTACAGGAAAAAAAACAGGAACAACAAGGCAGGTGGCAGCGGAGGCAGGCTCAAACCCTACCAGATCCCTATCAGCGGCAGCGGCACAACGGTGGAGCTACTGGGGGAGAGAGCAGGTCCCTGACCAGAGGTCAGAGGTCTTGCTTGCTCATCCCAGCAGCGGCCCCCATTAAATAGGGGAGAAGGGAGGGAAGCTGAGCTGGGAGACGGGAGTGTGAGTGGCAGGGGGGTGGGGCCGCAGGGGAGCAGGGGCGGGAAATGAGCAAAATGTGGAAAAACAGTGACAAAAGACAGTGGCAAAAACAGTGACAAATTAACAGGATTAACAAAACACCTACAATAAAACGAGCAGAGAGAAGGATGGCACAGGGAAAAAAAAGGGCACAAAAAGGCAGGTGGCAGCAGAGGCAGGCTCGAACCCTACCAGATCCCTATCAGCGGCAGCGGCACAACGGTGGAGCTACTGGGTGAGAGAGCAGGTCCCTGACCAGTAACATTCTTTTCCTGAGGTCTTTTGTTATCTAAATGAGATACAATAGTACCACAGTGCAAAGTTTTTGGTTACAGTGAAGAAATTAAGTGTTACAGCAATCTAAAAGGGATGTAGCTATACGAACAACAAAAAAGGGGGGAACAGAAGAAGGGAGTATATAAAGAAATTAGATAACTATGGAAGAATGTGGTCATGACCAGACTGAAGCTCCACTAGGACTCCCCTGAATGGATTCCATATCTTCCTACGCCAAGTGTGTCGCTCATCATTATCCATAATCAGGTACTTGAGGAGGCCCGCGTTGATAAATTTATGCCACCAAAACATAGGATTAGGAGTCTGAGCTAATAACCAATGACGGGACAGGATCAATCGAACTAAAAAGATAGCAAAAAAGTAAATGCCGCTCAGATGACCAGGCACAAGAGGTGAATAGCCCAACACAATTAGTTTGGTGTCCCACCTCAAGGTGATCGGACAGAACCGATTAAGCTTCCCAAAAACTGCCTGCCAGTAATAAGAGATAGCAGGACAGGCAACAAAAATGTGAACTGAATCTGCCCGGTCTCTGGAACATGGGAAGTACTTGGAATCCTGCCTAAGAATCATAATAAATATACAATAAGGGGTGTAGTAGAAATCATTAATACATTTGAACTTATGTGTTTTGACCCGGGAAACATTCAGAACTGTATGTGAGAAAATGTTTGTACATCTCATTTCATCAGAGGTAACTTGAACCCCGAGATGTTGGCTCCACTTATCGGCTAATGGGATAGTTTTGTAGGCCAGACTGATGTCCTTCTTAGGCAGACTGCGCCGCAGATATTCAAGGAAGACAGTCGACATCATCGGCCTTCAGACTCCTGAGAAAGTGCCAGATTTGTAGACTTCAGTAAAAGCCAGAACAGGGAAGAGAAAATCTCTGAGATAATATCTCAAAAGAAGGAAGGCAGTCACCCTCATAAAAGAGCCCAATGTAGAACGATGGGATACCTGGCAACATTCTATAAAGGTCTCATGTACTTGCCGAGGAAAATTTGGGTTGTAGCCTAATTAAGAGCATGCTTTAAATAGGGAAATCCCCAAGAATCGCATTTTCAGAAAGGCCCAGATAGAATGGAAGACCTGCAGCGTCTTAAAACGAGTCCTCTCGAAATAGACTGTATTGATTACACTGCTATGTGGGGTGATATCTACCCCCCGAAAGGAAAATATTCCGGAAACAGACGGACTAACCCCATGATTCACACCCCAACACCTTGACAAGGCGGGACATGAACGCCACTAGATAGTATGTTCGTAAATCTGGTAGCGAGAGACCACCCTCCATCCGTGGCCTCTATAGCAATTGAATACAGGCCCTGGGCATTTTATACCCCCATATAAATTGTTGCATGAGGCCTCTATCTGTGTAAAAAAAACTTTAGCTAAATACAGGGGTATGCAGCGAAAAAGATATATTAATAGTGAGGCAGAATAGTCATTTTGATGAGATTTCACCTACCTATTAGGCTGATACGTAAGCGGTTCCACTTGCTAAATATCTCCACTGTTCTTCTAGGGAGTGAGCCTAAGTTAGACTCAATTACCTCTTCCATTTTCAAAGAGATTTCAACCCCTAAATAAGTAGCTGAGTTAACCCAGCACCTATCGTACCGAGAAGGAGCAGTATTCGCTAAAACGCGGGTCTTATCAAGGTTGGGTTTAGAGCTAGAGATAGCCCCATATTTGCTTGCCATTTTTTTTATAGCAGCTAACGAGCCCTCTGGGCCAGAAGTCAGAATAGCAAGATCGTCTGCATAAGCAAGCACTTTGAGCTCAAGTTGGTGAATCCCCAACTGAGAAATGTCCCTTGAGCTTTTCAGGGCTTGGATGTAGGGCTTGATATACAACGCAAAGAGCAGGGGTGAAAGTGGACATCCCTGGGGTACCCCTCCAAAAGAAGCCTTACACATGGCATCACCAAGATGGCGACGCTGCACTAGCTGTGTTCCGGAGATCTCCCCAGAGGCCCTCTGGCCAAGAATCAGAGATATGCCCTTAGAGCCCCAGTGACCATTGGACTCATTGACTACAGCCACTTACCTTAATGGCCTACCCGGCTGCGGGTCCGGCTCCATTGCCAATGCATGGGGACACAGTCTCGGAGCGGAATAGGTTTGGTCTGCGGTCTGCAGTGGCCGCCATTGGCCAACCTGCCAAAATCCCAGTGTGGGGTGTTTCCTGAGGCATCTGTCTTGCTCGCCTAGCTCATTAGGCAGCTGCATGCTGAGCAGTCCCGAGGATCTCCTCCAGCTAGAGGCAACGGCAGTAGCTGGCATGGTACAAGGCATTTTCCTGTTCCACTGCATCAGGGAGGCAGCACCAGGAGACACAGGTACTGGCTGCGATCTTCTTCAATGTTAAGGTGGTTCTGCGGAAGGTGGGGGCATGAGGGCGGGAGTTTTGGTTTGGTGAAGAGTTAGGGTTTATATTTACTACTTGGATTCTGCACTTGGGTGGGTTGGGAGGGAGAAGGAGACAAAAATAAAAATGAGGCCTTTTGGCATCACTTGTTGTTGGAAAAGCTGTGATCAAGTAAGACTTTGTGTTTTCATTATTTTGTAGCATGTGCTAGGATGTCAGATTGATTATGTCAAGGTCTAGCTCAAGGGTTGTCAAGACAAGTTGATCCACATCCTTTCCTGGAATATTAATGGTCTGAAGTCATCTCATTAGCGCAAATTAATAAAGGAGGAGAATCATGATCTCCACCCACATCTAGTCTAGCTTTCACCCCAGAGGTGTATTCCATGCTCAAAAAGGCTAGGTATTCTTTCTCAGTATCTTAAATTGCATTGCATTTAGCTCCTTGTGTATATTAGACACATGTCTGCCCCAATTAAGTTATCCATTCCACTGTTATTTACATTTGTGAATCAATACTGTACTCATGTATAGGTTAGGTCTTTTCCTTGGCGTAAATCTAATATGAAGAAAAAGCTTTCCTAAATAAGCTCAACATGAAGAGTGAATAGCTTCTGGAGATAATGCCTGAGTCATGTAAATAGTTGTGTATTACTCCGAGCTTAGTTGTGAATTGCTCTTGAATTTGTCTGAATCACCAGTGCTTTCTGTAAACAGCTGTGTCAAACTTGCGGTGTGATCTACTTATACATTTTCTGGAGAAATACATACTTACTCACAGACCTACTTCATAAAGAATATTCATGTCCAGTGGAGGTTTTAGCCCTAGGGATGGGGCTACGTCCCCACCAATCTGCAGCTCCCTTTAATATTTGTTCAATTATTTTAAACATATTCACTATTTCTGCAACATATCACCACCTAGCTGTCTCTGACTCTCGCTTCGAGGCAGGGCCAGGCAGCCAGGCACTGACAGGTCAATCCTGCACAAATGACATGTCTAAACAAGCAGGGCGTTGACATCATCCGGCTGGGCTTACCTTCCTACAGTCCTCGATTTACATAAAAAGAGGTAGTAGCCTCATAGAGGTGCATAGCATAGTCGAGAAAAAGCCTGCTTGGGCAGTGCGAGCTGTAGCTCTGCATGTTACGCATCACGTTTTTGTATGTAATCCACCTTTATTTTTCATGCTCCTCAGATTGGAAGATTGTCCCCATGTGGTAGTTTGTCTTCAGTGTTTACTAGGCAGACTTCCGCCAGTGACTGCGTTTGCCATGAATCAGCTATGATGTGAATAGGTGAATAGTTGAATGTTCATATCGTCAAAGCAGCTGCCAGCAGTATAATCAGAGCGGAAGAATTCGGAGTGACTTGGATTCAATTGTGCATGTACTTAATTTCGCCTGGTTGCAGCAAAGTACAGTTTATTGACCGTGCCGATGTGACAGTGTTGCCAGAGCTAAGGCTTTCAGCGGAATGTCACAGATCCAAAAAACAGCAGAGTGATGCTTTAGAACAAGCGTAGAGTCTGATGTTTCTTTGATTTTATATATCTCCAGAGTTAATGGCATGTGCAGCCATTCCAAGTGAAAATCAAGTAGAAGCAGTACTTGATGAAGAGAGAGGGGATTCACTGATGTGAAATTGCTGAGGGGGCTAGGGGAAAGAAAGGCAAGAAGGACCAGCTGAGCGTGAAGAAAACACAAGTGAAGCAGGGGACTGCTGGGGGAGGGTAGGGGCACCGTAGTGTGTGAAAAGTGTGGAGAACATGACATAATCCCAACAGTAGTCACTCCATCACCAGACTCATGTCCAAACAACAGCATGGTTACCATAAGTGCAGCAGGTGCACTGGCACCGGGTCCAGGGATTATAGGTGCCCTTTGCACCTCAATTATGTGTATAAACTGTGTGTACATATGTATATATCTATATATCGATATCTATATAGATATATATATATTCACTAAAAAAAACAAAGGTTACAGGGATGTTATGGTTAGGCTGACATTTCAGAGAAATTCAGCAGTTAGAGTTAGCTGAGCTAACTATAACTCATGCCCCGGCAATGCACTGCTTATGACCTCACATATTACATCACTCATGACATGGTCAGTGACATCACTGATGGCATCTAAAATGGCATCACTGATGACATCATCCAGTGAATGTGAGTGTTTTTTAAGACATTTGAGTGTTAAATATATATACAAAGGTTTATTGGTGAATCAGTGGGTGTATGAGTGCCTGATTGGATGATTCAGTGTGTGCATGACTAACTGTATAAGTGAGGGATTAGGTGTCTCAGTGAATGTATGGGTGAGTGGCTGGTTGTGCGAATGTCTGGATCTGTCTGTCAGATGGTGTCTAAGTGGTTGTATGGGTGTGGGAGTGGGTATGTGAGTTTCTGAATGGGTGAGTGATTGGTTGTCTGAATACCTCTATGGGTGTCTGAGTGGGTCGGTGAGGGAGTGTGTGACTGCCTATATGGATGAGTAAGTGGATGAGTCAGTGGCTCTATGGTTTAGTGCGTGTGTGTGTGAAGGGCTGTATGGGTGAGTGAGTGTATATGGCTGTGTCGGTGAGTGAATGCATGTGTCAGTGGTATATGGGTGAGTAACTGGGTATGTGAAAGGCAGTATAGGTGAGTGGTGTGGGGTATGTGAGTGAATGTAAGAGTGGCTGTATGGGTGAGTGTGCTTGTGTCAGTGACTGTATAGGTGAGTGAGTACATGTTAGTATCTGAATGAGTAAGTGAGTGACTATGTGTGTAACTGTATGGGTAAGTGGCTGTTTGATTGACTGTATGGGTGACAGAGCAGGTGTTTGAGTAACTCTATCAGTGATTGAGTCAGTGTGTGAGTGGCTTTATGGGTGTATAAGAGGATATGTCAGTGGCTGTATTAGTGAGTGAGTGGGTGTGTGAGTGACTGTATGGGTGAGTGATTGGATTTGTGTGTTGATCTATGAATCAGTGAGTAGCTGTGTAAGTACTGGTATGGGTTTGAGAATGGTAGTGTGGAAGTTGGAGTGGGTGTATGAAACGTTATATGGGGTGTGAGTGGGTGCGTCAGAGATTCTGTGGATGATGTAATCAGTGATGTCATCTGAGATGTAATCAGTGATGTCACTGACCATGTCATGAGTGATGTAATATATGAGGTCATAAGCAGTTCATTGCGGGGGCGCAAGTTATGTTTAGCATTTAGAGTGAAATGTCGGCCTAACTATAACGTCCCTGTAACCTTTACATTTTTCAGTGAATTTCTAAGTTTTTTAAATTCTATTTCCTAACTATAGCATCCCTGTTACCTCCATTTTTTTGTGAATTTCTATGGTTTTTCAAAATCTATTTCCTAACTATAACGTCCCTGTAACCTTTGATTTTTTCAGTGAATTTCTAAAAAATTTTAAATTCTATTTCATATCTATAACATCCTTGAATTTTTTTTTCTATAATTAGATATTGATCATTACTTATGCATGGGGCACCACTTGTAGTATTTGTCATCTATTTATTTAAAAAGTACATTAATCATCTTTTGGTTTTCGCGACAATGTCACGATTGCCGAGGACACACAGCGAATACCGTTTTTATAAACATATTTTACATAAAGTTTGAGTCTAGCTGTTTAGTAGCATATCCAACTCTTTATTACATTTTTTTCTATTTACCAGACCCAATCAAGCATCTTTTTACTAATCATTTACAAATGCTACCTACTTTTATTTACTTGCATATTCCCTACACCCAATCAATTTTTTTGTTTTTTTCAAACCACCAGCACACATGCATTTTCTCTGTTTTTCATAGTACCCTGGTATTCAGCTGAAGACCTGTCCTGTCTGCTACTCCTCCTTCCCACAAAATGCTTAGACTGTGGATTGTGGGCCACAGCTATGTCTATTGGACTGCTGAGGCTACAAGAAAGAGAAATATTACCAGGGACTTTGGTTTGATCTATGTGGACATTACTTGCTTTGGGCAAAAAGGATTAAAGTTTCGTCAGTTGCTATCTTTGGCGAAAACCATTGTGGATTCACCAGCCCTTGACCTCATGATTGTGCACTGTGGTGGCAATGACTTAGGCACATTAACTGGAGTAGGACTGGAAATCCTAATGAAGGATACCTTTGCTGAATGATGCTTTTTCCTCACACTGTCTTGTTGCACTCTAACATATGCCAAAGACAGAAATGGAAGTGGTCTAATCAATTCTGTCCACTGATTGACATAGCCAGGAAAAATGTTAATAAAACTGTTTCTGCTGTCCTCCGAGACCATAACATGGGCTCTATCTACAACAACAACCTGTGTTTTATGGAATCTTTAGAAGTGATGGAGTTCACTTTACAGATGAAGGGAACAGGGTGTTTCTAAGCAACCTGAAACTCTGCATACAGTCTTATCTATAACTGTCTTATACACACTCTCAACACAAAGGCTCTTGCCAGAGCCACCCAAGAGGCCAAAATATTGTTCATTGTTAAATATTTTTTTTTTTTTAAATCGTGACGACGTTGCGATGTTCGCAATCACGTTGCGAAATCGTAAAACAAAATCAGACATTCCTTGACCACCACTACATTAAAATTTTTTAACTCAAAATAATCATTCTAAGTATTACAATCCACACATTACTAACTACATCACTGCTTAAAACACATTTTTCTAGGAAGTTTTTTAATAAACTGTGTTTGAACCCTACTTTCTGTCTTCGCGATGACGCCGATCGTCGCGATGCCTTTCGTAACCGCAACAATCGCGCCTTGTAGGTGTAAAACACATATATGCACATATTTTACAGTATTTTAGACACCAGGGGTTCATTACTACACTGTTTAAAGTTATATTTTAATAGGGAGTTTCTATAAAAACAATCTTTTAAACTGATTTTCCATTTTCGCGATTACCTGAATGGGTATGTGAGTGGGTGCATGAGTGTGTGAGTGGGTGTGTGAATTGGCGTATAAGTGTCTGAATGAGCTTGTGAGTGCGTAATTGAGTCTGTGACAGTGCCCGGCGAGTGTTTGCAAATATATATATATTTTGAATATTTCCACCAATATTCGCGGTGTCGCCACAATATTTGTGATGTCCCCATGATGGTACACGGTGGGGTGCGCTGGTGGTCGCGACGTCATCATGCATGATTAAAATAATCAATTTTGGACACATAACTTGTGTCTCTAACACCCCCATTTCTCAAACATGAGGTCAGAGTATTTCCACCCTGACCCCTTATGTTAGCTTTCACAGAAATTTTCAGCCCCGGTAACTGATCCCGATCGATAAAATGGCGGCCGCAACTTTCTGTTAAGGTTGCGTCCAGCGAATCACATCATTCCCGCTGGCATGCGCATTCGCGATTTACTGAGAAATCATCACGACATATCCGCGTCCGTCACAAAATCACCGCTAAATAGCCGCGGCCAGATATATCACTATATTGTTTGTCTTAACTTTCTCAAAAACTACTGAACCGATTTGCACCAAATAACAAAAAGCACAATCTACGTAACAACATCTACCTTTCTGCCAAATTTGGTGTGATTATGTCCAGCGGTTCGGGCAGTAGGCTTGACAACGCGTTCCTATGGGAATTAATAATGCAAACACACCCTTATTTTGCCCTCCTATTTCTCGGCCCCCCACTGCACCGATCACCCCCAAACGTTCCATGACACTCAGAGCTTACTTTGACACTGTTGTTGGACAATTTCATGAAGATTGGTCAAATGATGCCAAAGTTATAGGAAAGTCAAAAAATGCTTTTCCTATGGAAACTAGGTACTAACTATAACTACCGACTGGCAGTAGGTAATATATATATATATATATATATAGATATATCTATTTATATATATATCTATATATTTATTACCTACTGGCGATATTACCTACTGGCAGATGCCAGTAGGTAGAGGTCCTAACTAAAGGTTATATATATATATATATATATTACCTTTAGTTAGGACCTCTACCTACTGGCGACCGCCAGTAAGTAACGTCTATATATATATATATATATATATATATATATATATATATATATATATATATATATATATCCACCAAACAGCTTACAAATCCTCGTAAGCACGAGCCACACCGATCCAGTTTGGTACAAAATATATTTTTATTTTAGGGCAAAAAGACGCGTTTCGAGCTATCCAGCTCTTGGTCACATGACCTTAGTTCAAAGTTCAGACTTTTTATACTCTACCATAGAGATAAAGAAAATACTTCACAATTTAATCATCACCACTAATTAAGTGAGTATTATCAAACAATTTATATCATTTACATAGTGCTGTATATATAATTCATTTAAATTCAAAAAATTATTAGAAAGATAATGAAACATGTACATAGTACCAAGACAGCGAAGAAAAGCGGTGGAATATATTATACTGAAATGTACCTTTCAATAGTTTATATATTGTATTGCTAAGTTAACTAGTAATGTCTCCGACATCAATTTCGTGACGATTATACGTTAATAAATGCACTTATAAAAGTTAAGTACCTATTTGTAAAGCGTGGGCTATATTGATAAAGGATGTAATCAAAGGTCTAGTACCTGTTTCTTGTTTTAGAATTGTTGACATAAAATCTATAGAGGGTGTAGTACCCGAATATAGACAAAATGTGGAATTAATAGTATATACAAAAATAACTGTATAAAGTATCCTGTTGCCCCAAATATATCAGGAAATGGAGAGCGTGGTTGTAGAAACAAACACCTAAAACTCCGTGCTCGTAGCTCATAATTCTGGTGAAGATGACACATGAATTCCATCCGTCTAATCTATAGGGGAGCAATCAAAAATATGAAACAGTTAATCACACATTCGGTCCATTTAAAATACAAGTAACATCATAATATTTACACTATAGCCTACTGCGAGGATGTTTCTACTACATAGTACACTCATCATGTATGGAGACTAAATCAACACACCGCTTCTCAATACTACTGAAAAAATAAAACAGTCATATTGTGCACTAGGACAGGGATACAAAAAGAAAAATATTTAAAAGGGGATGGGAAAGTGACATAATGGTGATTATATATACAAAATTTAAAAAAAGGGGAGAGAATACAGAATATTGTTCTGTTTCAAAGGTACATCGGGAAGCACTGTTATTATCAATTTACAGATGCACATGCATCTCTTCATCATTATTCATCCCAAAAGGCACGACACAGCCTGCTTGCAAAATAAATCTGGACTCAGTTCTGCGTAAAGCTTGAATTCTATTACCACCTCTAGGATTTTTGGGGATGGTGTCGAGAGCAAAGAATTTCGCTTGTGTCCAATCACCATCGTGTTCTTGGTGAAAATGTTTTGCCGTGCCATAGCTAAAATCTTTATTGGTGATGGCACGCCAATGCTCCAATATTCTTTTCTTGACAGGGAAGGTAGTTGAACCAATATACCACTTGCCACAAGGGCATGTGATGACATACACTACAAAGTCAGTGCTACACTGTATGTTCTTCCTGATGCACCATTTCCTATGGGTTCTCTGTAGTGTAACCTCCTTTACATTTTCACTGTGACTGCAAGCCTTACATTTTCCACACTTATGGAAACCCCCATTTTTCCAGCCATGTCACTTTGCGATGTTCCATGTGACTTCTGACTATTTTATCTTTAATCGAGGGACCTTTTCTATAAGTTATCGCTGGGTGTGAACCCAGTTTTTCTTTTAGTAATCTATCTTGTGTTAGAATGTCCCATCTTTTTCTGATTATCTGGCTGAACTGGTTGGACTGAGAATTATAGGTAGTGATAAGTCTTATGGGGGCATCTGTTTCAGTTTGTTTGATCTTGGGTGCTTTGTATAAGGCTTCACTTCTCTCAATTTTGTCTGCTCTCTTTTCGGCCATTTTAAGCATTTTAGGGGGATACCCTCTGGCTCTGAATCTGTGTGACATTTCCTTCTTGTTTTTTCTGTATGTTTCTTCAGAACTGCAATTTCTCTTAGCTCGAAGGAACTCTCCGAAAGGTATGCTCCACCTGAAATTCGGAGGGTGGCAACTGGCTGAGTGTAGGACTGAGTTGCCTGCTGTACTCTTCCTAAATAAGTCTGTCTCTAGTTTGTTACCTGTCACAGTTAATCTGATATCTAAAAAGTCAACAGTTTGTTGGCTGTGTTGCATAGTAAATTTTAGATTTACAGAATTCTCATTTAGTTCTTTCACAAAATCAAGGAGATCTCCCTCTTCGCCTTCCCATACAAAGAAGACGTCGTCAATGAATCTGAGCCAGATGTTGACCTTATTGGTCCAATGTTCCAGAGATTCACTCCAGAGCACCTGCTTCTCCCACCAGCCCACCAGAAGATTCGCGTAGCTGGGAGCGAAGCAGGTCCCCATCGAAGTCCCCTTCGAAGTCCCCTATATATATATATATACACCAAAGTTGCCTCCTTAAAGCAACAACAGGGAACACAGCGGGTCATATTCAGGTAAGTTTATTGCGTCTCTTTGGCATGACGCGTTTCGGATAATACCTTCTTCAGATGCCAAACACAAAATGCTGGTGCTCATTACAGTCCTCACTTATATGCAAAATGCATTTCTCCCATTGGAGGAAAGCAAAGAACTGTAAGTCCCAGCATCCCCTTTGACGGATACTGCATATCGCTACTAGCTCCCAGAGTCTCTTCCCAGTAGGACTCGACAAACCACCCTCGTACGTCCAACGTCTTCTGCAGACTCCGTTACGGGCAAATTCAGGAGGCAGCGCGTTAATACACAGTGCCCCACCGTGCAGTCACGATCCAATCTCGGCCAAATAATTGCCCTCCCATGTCCGCAGCGGTCCATGCACTTCCCATCCCTCGAAACACTCTCACATTTGGTGTCACTAGGTGCTGGACTCATCAGGACGGGTTCACTTTGCGCGCTGTGGCCGCGCGCCAAACATACACCAAAGTCGCCTCCTTAAAGCAACAACCGGGAACACAGCGGCTTGTATTCAGGTAAGTTTATTGCGTCTCTTTGGCATGACGCGTTTCAGATAATACCTTCTTCAGATGCCAAACACAAAACGCTGGTGCTCATTACAGTTCTCACTTATATGCAAAATGCATCTCTCCCATTGGAGGAAAGCAAACAACTGCAAGTCCCAGCATCCCCTTTGACGGATACTGCATATCGCAACCAGCTCCCAGAGTCTCTTCCCAGTAGGACTCGACAAACCACCCTCGTACGTCCAACGTCTCCTGCAGACTCCGTTACGGGCAAATTCAGGAGGCAGCGCGTTAATACACAGTGCCCCACCGTGCAGTCACGATCCAATCTCGGCCAAATAATTGCCCTCCCGTGTCCGCAGCGGTTCATGCACTTCCGATCCCACGAAACATTCTCACATTTGGTGCCACTAGGTGCTGGACTCGTCAGGACGGGTTCCCTTTGCGCACTGTGGCCCCGCGCCAAACATACACCAAAGTCGCCTCATTAAAGCAACAACAGGGAACACAGCGGCTCATATTCAGGTAAGTTTATTGCGTCTCTTTGGCATGACGCGTTTCGGATAATACCTTGTTCAGATGCCAAACACAAAACGCTGGTACTCATTACAGTCCTCACTTATATGCAAAATGAATCTCTCCCATTGGAAGAAAGCAAACAACTGCAAGTCCCAGCATCCCCTTTGATGGATACTTCATATCGCTACCAGCTCCCAGAGTCTCTTCCCAGTAGGACTTGACAAACCACCCTCGTACGTCCAACGTCTTCTGCAGACTCTGTTACGGGCAAATTCAGGAGGCAGCGTGTTAATACACAGTGCCCCACCGTGCAGTCACGATCCAATCTCGGCCAAATAATTGCCGCCCGTGTCCACAGCGGTCCATGCACTTCCGATCCCTAGAAACACTCTCACATTTGGTGCCACTAGGTGCTGGACTCATCAGGACGGGTTCCCTTTGCGCGCTGTGGCCGCGCGCCAAACATACACCAAAGTCGCCTCCTTAAAGCAACAACAGGGAACACAGCGGCTCATATTCAGGTAAGTTTACTGCGTCTTTTTTGCATGACGCGTTTCGGATAATACCTTCTTCAGATGCCAAACACAAAACGCTGGTGCTCATTACAGTCCTCACTTATATGCAAAATGCATCTCTCCCATTGGAGGAAAGCAAACAACTGCAAGTCCCAGCATCCCCTTTGACGGATACTGCATATCGCTACCAGCTCCCAGAGTCTCTTCCCAGTAGGACTCGACAAACCACCCTCGTACGTCCAACGTCTTCTGCAGACTCCGTTACGGGCAAATTCAGGAGGCAGCACGTTAATACACAGTGCCCCACCGTGCAGTCACGATCCAATCTTGGCCAAATAATTGCCCTCCCGTGTCCGCAGCGGTCCATGCACTTCCGATCCCTCGAAACACTCTCACATTTGGTGCCACTAGGTGCTGGACTCGTCAGGACAGGTTCTCTTTGTGCGCTGTGGCCGCGCGCCAAACATACACCAAAGTCGCCTCCTTAAAGCAATAACAGGGAAGACAGCGGCTCGTATTCAGGTAAGTTTATTGCGTCTCTTTGGCATGACGCGTTTCGGATAATACCTTCTTCAGATGCCAAACACAAAACACTGGTGCTCATTACAGTCCTCACTTATATGCAAAATGCATCTCTCCCATTGGAGGAAAGTAAACAACTGCAAGTCCCAGCATCCCCTTTGACGGATACTGCATATTGCTACCATCTCCCAGAGTCTCTTCCCAGTAGGACTCGACAAACCACCCTCGTACGTCCAACGTCTTCTGCAGACTCCGTTACGGGCAAATTCAGGAGGCAGCGTGTTAATACACAGTGCCCCACCGTGCAGTCACGATCCAATCTCGGCCAAATAATTGCCCTCCCGTGTCCGCAGCGGTCCATGCACTTCCGATCCCTAGAAACACTCTCACATTTTGTGCCACTAGGTGCTGGACTCGTCAGGATGGGTTCCCTTTGCGCGCTGTGGCCGCGCGCCAAACATACACCAAAGTCGCCTCCTTAAAGCAACAACAGGGAACACAGCGGCTCATATTCAGGTAAGTTTACTGCGTCTTTTTTGCATGACGCGTTTCGGATAATACCTTCTTCAGATGCCAAACACAAAATGCTGGTGCTCATTACAGTCCTCACTTATATGTAAAATGCATCTCTCCCATTGGAGGAAAGCAAACAACTGCAAGTCCCAGCATCCCCTTTGACGGATACTGCATATTGCTACCAGCTCCCAGAGTCTCTTCCCAGTAGGACTCGACAAACCACCCTCGTACGTCCAACGTCTTCTGCAGACTCCGTTACGGGCAAATTCAGGAGGCAGCACGTTAATACACAGTGCCCCACCGTGCAGTCACGATCCAATCTCGGCCAAATAATTACCCTCCCGTGTCCGCAGCGGTCCATGCACTTCCGATCCCTCGAAACACTCTCACATTTGGTGCCACTAGGTGCTGGAGTCGTCAGGACGGGTTCCCTTTGCGCGCTGTGGCCGCGCGCCAAACATACACCAAAGTCGCCTCCTTAAAGCAACAACAGGGAACACAGCGGCTCGTATTCAGGTAAGTTTATTGCGTCTCTTTGGCATGACGTGTTTCGGATAATACCTTCTTCAGATGCCAAACACAAAACGCTGGTGCTCATTACAGTCCTCACTTATATGCAAAAAGCATCTCTCCCATTGGAGGAAAGCAAATAACTGCAAGTCCCAGCATCCCCTTTGACGGATACTTCATATCGCTACCAGCTCCTAGAGTCTCTTCCCAGTAGGACTCGACAAACCACCCTCGTACGTCGAACGTCTTCTGCAGACTCCGTTACGGGCAAAGTCAGGAGGCAGCGCGTTAATACACAGTGCCCCACATTGCAGTCACGATCCAATATCGGCCAAATAATTGCCCTCCCGTGTCCGCAGCGGTCCATGCACTTCCCATCCCACGAAACACTCTCACATTTGGTGCCACTAGGTGCTGGACTCGTCAGGACGGGTTCCCTGTGCGCGCTGTGGCCGCGCGCCAAACATACACCAAAGTCGCCTCCTTAAAGCAACAACAGGGAACACAGCGGCTCGTATTCAGGTAAGTTTATTGCGTCTCTTTGGCATGACGCGTTTCGGATAATACCTTCTTCAGATGCCAAACACAAAACGCTGGTGCTCATTACAGTCCTCACTTATATGCAAAATGCATCTCTCCCATTGGAGGAAAGCAAACAACTGCAAGTCCCAGCATCCCCTTTGACGGATACTGCACATCGTTACCAGCACCCAGAGTCTCTTCCCAGTAGGACTCGACAAACCACCCTCGTACGTCCAATGTCTTCTGCAGACTCTGTTACGGGCAAATTCAGGAGGCAGCGCGTTGATACACAGTGCCCCACCGTGCAGTCACGATCCAATCTTGGCCAAATAATTGCCCTCCCGTGTCCGCAGCGGTCCATGCACTTCCGATCCCTCGAAACACTCTCACATTTGGTGCCACTAGGTGCTGGACTCGTCAGGACAGGTTCTCTTTGCGCGCTGTGGCCGCGCGCCAAACATACACCAAAGTCGCCTCCTTAAAGCAATAACAGGGAAGACAGCGGCTCGTATTCAGGTAAGTTTATTGCGTCTCTTTGGCATGACGCGTTTCGGATAATACCTTCTTCAGATGCCAAACACAAAACACTGGTGCTCATTACAGTCCTCACTTATATGCAAAATGCATCTCTCCCATTGGAGGAAAGTAAACAACTGCAAGTCCCAGCATCCCCTTTGACGGATACTGCATATCACTACCATCTCCCAGAGTCTCTTCCCAGTAGGACTCGACAAACCACCCTCGTACGTCCAACGTCTTCTGCAGACTCCGTTACAGGCAAATTCAGGAGGCAGCGCGTTAATACACAGTGCCCCACCGTGCAGTCACGATCCAATCTCAGCCAAATAATTGCCCTCCCGTGTCCGCATCGGTCCATGCACTTCCGATCCCTCGAAACACTCTCACTTTTGGTGCCACTAGGTGCTGGACTCGTCAGGGCGGGTTCCCTTTGCGCGCTGTAGCCGCGCGCCAAACATACACCAAAGTCGCCTCCTTAAAGCAACAACAGGGAACACAGCAGCTCGTATTCAGGTAAATTTACTGCGTCTCTTTGGCATGACGCTTTTCGGATAATACCTTCTTCAGATGCCAAACACAAAACGCTGGTGCTCATTACAGTCCTCACTTATATGCAAAAAGCATCTCTCCCATTGGAGGAAAGCAAATAACTGCAAGTCCCAGCATCCCCTTTGACGGATACTGCATATCGCTACCAGCTCCCAGAGTCTCTTCCCAGTAGGACTCGACAAACCACCCTCGTACGTCCAACGTCTTCTGCAGACTCCGTTATGGGCAAATTCAGGAGGCAGCGCGTTAATACACAGTGCCCCACCGTACAGTCACGATCCAATATCGGCCAAATAATTGCCCTCTCGTGTCCGCAGCGGTCCATGCACTTCCCATCCCTCGAAACACTCTCACATTTGGTGCCACTAGGTTCTGGACTCATCAGGACGGGTTCCCTATGCGCGCTGTGGCCGCGTGCCAAACATACACCAAAGTCGCCTCCTTAAAGCAACAACAGGGAACACAGCGGCTCGTATTCAGGTAAGTTTATTGCGTCTCTTTGGCATGACACGTTTCGGATAATACCTTCTTCAGATGCCAAACACAAAACGCTGGTGCTCATTACAGTCCTCACTTATATGCAAAATGCATCTCTCCCATTGGAGGAAAGCAAACAACTGCAAGTCCCAGCATCCCCTTTGACGGATACTGCACATCGCTACCAGCACCCAGAGTCTCTTCCCAGTAGGACTCGACAAACCACCCTCGTACGTCCAACGTCTTCTGCAGACTCTGTTACAGGCAAATTCAGGAGGCAGCGCGTTAATACACAGTGCCCCACCGTGCAGTCACGATCCAATCTTGGCCAAATAATTGCCCTCCCGAGTCGCAGCGGTCCATGCACTTCCGATCCCTCGAAACACTCTCACATTTGGTGCCACTAGGTGCTGGACTCGTCAGGAGGGTTCCCTTTCCGCGCTGTGGCCGCGTGCCAAACATACACCAAAGTCGCCTCCTTAAAGCAATAACAGGGAAGACAGCGGCTCGTATTCAGGTAAGTTTATTGCGTCTCTTTGGCATGTTGCGTTTCGGATAATACCTTCTTCAGATGCCAAACACAAAACGCTGGTGCTCATTACAGTCCTCACTTATAACCAAAATGCATCTCTCCCATTGGAGGAAAGCAAACAACTGCAAGTCCCAGCATCCCCTTTGACGGATACTGCATATCGCTACCAGCTCCCAGAGTCTCTTCCCAGTAGGACTCGACAAACCACCCTCGTACGCCCAACGTCTTCTGCAGACTCCGTTACGGGCAAATTCAGGAGGCAGCGCGTTAATACACAGTGCCCCATCGTGCAGTTACGATCCAATCTCGGCCAAATAATTGCCCTCCCGTGTCCGCAGCAGTCCATGCACTTCCGATCCCTCGAAACACTCTCACATTTGGTGCCACTAGGTGCTGGACTCGTCAGGACGGGTTCCCTTTGCGCGCTGTGGCCGCGTGCCAAACATACAGCAAAGTCTCCTCCTTAAAGCATCAACAGGGAACACAGCAGCTCGTATTCAGGTAAGTTTATTGCGTCTCTTTGGCATGACGCGTTTCGGATAATACCTTCTTCAGATGCCAAACACAAAACGCTGGTGCTCATTACAGTCCTCACTTATATGCAAAATGCATCTCTCCCATTGGAGGAAAGCAAACAACTGCAAGTCCCAGCATCCCCTTTGACGGATACTGCATACCGCTACCAGTTCCCAAAGTCTCTTCCCAGTAGGACTCGACAAACCACCCTCGTACGTCCAACGTCTTCTGCAGACTCCGTTACGGGCAAATTCAGGAGGCAGCGCTTTAATACACAGTGCCCCACCGTGCAGTCACGATCCAATCTCGGCCAAGTAATTATATATAATATATATAAAAAACCTAGTGATAGTTAGGACCATGTTTCCATAGGAAAAGCTGTTTTTTGGTGTCGCTTGACGAATCTTCACGAAATTTTCAAAAACTTTCCCCTTTTTGGTTCCGCTGCTGTGTTGAAAGTTTCGGGGTGATCTGTCAAGCAGGGGACAAGAAAAAAGGGGATCCCAAATTGTGTTTTCCCATGCATTTTTCTATAGGGATTTTGAACACGACTACAGTCCGAACCGCTGAACAGAATTACACCAAATTTGTCAGAAAGTTAGATGTTGGTCAAGAAAGCGTGCTTTTTGTGATTTGGTGTAAATCCGTTCAGTAGTTTTAAAGATATTTAAGTTAAAAAAATATAGATATCTGGGGACATGTGTCCTTGCAGTGGACTCGCAGATCCTGCTGAAATTTGATTGGCTGCCAACACTTCAATCAGAAAGTGTTGCCATCCATCTTGGGACTCAGCTTACAGCTAAATCCCACAAAAAAAGAAAAGGGGGCAGGGTAGGAATACCCCGACCCCCCCATACATGGTGAGGGAGTCCCACAGGGACCCTGCAGAGGGCTAAAAGCATTGTTTTATTCAATTTTGCGGGAGGACCATTGGATCTGCAGCAAAATTGAAAAAGAAGACGCACTGCCTCCCGCTCGTCTTTTTCATGAAGTCCCCGGGTGGGCCAAATCCCGGGGGCAGTGTTTTTTAATTATTGGGGGGTGCACTCACTGTACTCCCGCACCAACGGGGCCGCCACCTCCCCAGGGCAAGCAATAAAATGATGCGGGGGCCCGCAGGGCTCCCCCTGAGCCCCAGGGATCACCACCTCCACAGGGCTATTTGTAAAATTAGTGCAGTGGACGCCCAGATTGGCTCCCCTGCAGCCCCAGGAACAGCCACATCCTGCATTTATAGAAATGCAGGGGGCACGTGCACCCCCCCCCAAAGTCCCGGGGAAAGCAATAAAATGATGCGGGGGCCTGCACGGCTCCCCCTGAGCCCCAGGGATCACCACCTCCACAGGGCTATTTGTAAAATTAGTGCAGTGGACGCCCAGATGGGCTCCCCTGCAGCCCCAGGGACAGCCACCTCACCGGGGCAATCAATTATAGAAATGCAGGGCGCATGTGCACCCCCCCAAAGTTCTGGGGACTCCCACCTCCCCGGGGAAGCAATAAAATGATGCGGGTGGCCCACACGCCCCCCGCAGCCTCCGGGGATCGCCACCTCCACTGGGCAATTAATTATAGAAATGCAGGGGCCCGCATGCCCCCCCGCAGCCCCAGGGACCGCCACCTCCCCAGGGCTATTTGTAAAATTGGTGCAGGAGAGGCTCGTATGGCTTCCTCCACAAATCCGGGGCACGCCACCTCCCTGCCAAGCCATAGCAAACTGTACTCTGCTTTGAGAAAATAAGAGCATTTTTCTGTTGCTTGCTCAAAGCAGAGCTCAATTGCTTTGACAGAGAGGGAGCTGCATGTTAGCAGCTCCCTTTCTGTAAAAGCAGTGCCAGCTCCCGCTGGAGGCAGGGAGCCACCAGTGACCGCGGGGACCTTCAAGCTCCCCCCACAGTCCCCATTAATGGTAATTGGGTGCCCTGGGTGGGACCAGGGCACTCACTATAGAGCCCGGGCCCCAGGGGATGTGGTCCATGGGGCTGAAATCGACCCGAGAGTAGGGCGCGTGGCCCCCCTCGCCTTCATTTATTTTTTTATTATTAAAAAAGATGAGGGGCCCGGGGGATGTGGTCCCTGGGCCAAAATTGCACAGGGAAGGGGGGCCACACGCCCCCTTTCCAAAATAAATAAAAAATATATATTAAAAAGAGGCTGGGCTTGCAAGTTGTCGGAGGCCCCGCCCCCTTTCTCAACCACTCTGCAAATGCAAAAAAATGAAAAACACACAAAGGGGAGTGCCTCAAGAGTCCAACAATTGTACTGTAGAGTTTGTTCTCTTTGTTTCTTCTCTCCTCCTTTCATGAGGTACACATAGTTCAATGGAGTCAATATCAATGTACTCTTCTCCGATAGCAATATAACATGGGAGCTGTTGTATGAAGTCTCAAATCAATTCTATTTATTTTTCTTCAGTACATCAAAGAAACAGGCTGGCCAATGCGTTTCGTCCTCCGAGAGGACTTCATCAGGGTTAATGTATTTATTCGCAACAATGTCACATCGAAGTCTAAGTGTAAAATGGATCAGTTCTCCCCGAAATTCTTGGAACACGCGTTCTGCTCCTATATTGTTGTAGTGAAATACAAGGTGACCATATATAAATCTCACAGCTTAATATCCACACCCCATTGGGTTCTGTTACCTCAGACCGTATAATACAATACGTCACCATGAAATAGTGAAGTTGTTTACTGCCCAGGATGTGGGGCCCCCAGCGCTTGCAACCACACTGTCATCTCCCGCATATCGGGATGCATACTGAGGAGGAGAGGTGCTAGGACTCAAAGGCCCAGCTTTCACTGCTGTAATTTGCTGCCCAGGCCACGTGGCTCGCAGTGCTTTTAAGCACACTGTCATTCCCCACAGTGCTGGACTCATACCAAGGAGGAGAGGGGACGGGACTCCAAGATCCAGCTTCCACTGCTGAAGTTTGCTGTCCCGGAGCTGTAGCCCACAGCACTTTTAAGAGCACTGTCATCTCCCAAAGCATGGAACGTATGCTGAGGACGAGAGTAGCCAGGACTCCAAGGCCCAGCTTGCACTGCTGTTGTTTGCTGCCCGGAGATGGGGTCAGCAGTGCTTTTAATCACACTGTCATCTCCTGCAGCATGGGACACACCCAGGCTGCATCAAGCCAAGAAAGGGCTAGACTTCACCCATCATTGCCAAAGTATATCTGAAGGATTGTGGAAGTATTGTGGTCCTATCACAAATGTATTAATTTGTTACTGTTATATTCATGCCCTTGTATGCTTTTCTGTTTATCTGCAAACTCTGCCATGCTTAGCACCTTAATTGTATCAATGAGAGCATCACCTGAGCTAGTTGCTGGCCACCAGGTAGTCCCTTAGGGACAATAGGAAAAAGGAAAGTGCCTGTGACTTGGGTCAAAGCTAAAACCTCTAATGAACCCCATAGTACTACTTTGGACACTTTCCCGGCTAGAGCGGTCGAGGTCATCTCCAAGGCGATCGACCTAGCCAAAAGGCGATTATCCCTGGACCTTGGTGAGCAGCTAACTAACTTACCAACTAATTTACCTCCACCTGTTATGACGGAAGAATCCATGACCATCTGTAATGCACCGGTTGAGGAAGTTGCTGCCTTGGGCAGTACGCCCTCCTCGAAGGGATGTAAATGATTCATCACAGCTCAGCGAAGTATGTTCTTTGGCCAAGAAATAAAGACAGTTGTGCCACATTTGTAGCAAGAAGACTTGTGCCATTAAAAATCCAAACAAGAGTCTCTCGGCTCATAAACAACACAAATCTCCTATGTGTTCAGGGGGAGAATATACTAATCCTAACTGGGACCTGCTCCTTGCAAAAATAAATATCCTAGTTGATGTTTGTGTTACACATTTTGTTACACTTTTGGTGGAGAGAATAACGAGTTTGGAGAATATAATTATAAAAATAACCAATTGTCACATGGAGCCTGCATTAATTGCCAACAGAGTCAATAGAGCCAACAAACACCATAACTGCACTGGCAGGTCCAGTATCCACACAGACACAAGGCCCTATAACCACTATTACAAGCAGTCACTTGACAAACCATATTCCCACCCTTGGGAAAGGTGGGGAACACAAACGCCGAGTGTAGGGGCACCCCCCTCCAAGTGTAGCTCAGAAAGTAGGGATCCGCAAGGAGACGTTACTACTTGGTCATACCTTAACACAACCCCCCTCACACCGAATGCTGCCCCTTTATGGCAGTTATGCCCACCATTCCACACTTGCTTGTGTCAGTGGTGGAATCAACATCACAACTAAAAACAAGATGTGTTACTGGCTAACCAGAAACTAAAATTTTAATATTGCAGAATACAAAGATATTCTATTTTTTAGGAGAGTAGACTGGATTGGCTTGGCTAAACAGTTTAAGGGGGTTTGTGTAGTCATCAACTGCAAAAGTCCAAACTTAGCCTGCCACTTGATTTAAAAAAATGTTCAAAGTTCCCACCCAAACTCATTGAACAACCACATCAACTTATCGATGGGCTACTTTTATAGACATCTAATACGCAGATCGAAACATTTGCCTACCTTGGCCCCTCCGAAACCTCATCCAATTATCCACCCACATATCTCTATTGTAAACAGATTCTCCCCACTGTTGGATCTGGAGGACCTAGATTGACTGGAAACCGATCTTATCACAGCTAGGGGCAGGGGTTGTTCAATCAAGGATAGCCATGACCTGTAGGTGGCAAACCAGACCATGGACTGTTCAAATGGTTTATGGAGAAATGTGATTATATTTTGAAGTTTGACATTATAATGATGCAAGAAACGTGGTCCTTGATAGACATAATTTGGGATGGGTTTGAAAGAATTTCTGTTCCAGCTAGTCCCTCTGTTGGGGGTAGACCATGCGGGGGGGAGGGGGTTGGTCATTTTGATTCATATCTCCAGATTTTCAAGGTTGTTCCTATTGTTAGCTATCATATTAGAATCCAAATTTTATTGGTTGTCCTTTGGAATATGTTAAATTTTCTTATACATTTTTATAACTCAGTACAGGCATGGGTTGCCAGATTGAGGCTCTATTTAACGTGTTAGCCACCCCAACGCACAGGTAGGTTATCAAATTATTTCAACATGATTGTAATGCTAAATTGGGCACCAACACAACCCTGGGGGACCGCTTTTTGATTTTTGATAATAAATATTATGCCCACAGAGTAGACAGTAGGGGGTTGAAAATATTGCACAACCTACTTAAGTTTGACCTCCATAACATTTGGGAGATCTTTTAGACCAAATTCTAAATGTGTTGGTTGCAGTCAAGGCACAATAATCAACTACATCTTTATCTCCAAGGATATGAACAAGTACGCCCACAGACGGGGCTTAACTGAAAATGGATACAGTGACCATAACCCTAATGAGCTAGTACTTTGCCTGCCAGCTAGCTCTCAGACCCCTATTTACAAGGTAGTTCCAAATGATAAAGGGCTTAGGATATTTCAATGTTGCTAGCCACTATTATTAGGGAGAACTTTGACTTAATTCTTGACCATCTGTTGATTGTTAACCAATTGGTACCAGACTCGGTTGTGGTTTTTGTAAAACTAAATTAATCCATTAAGGCCTCCATATTAGGCCCTGCCAAACCTGTTAAGAGCATGCAGCCAGAATGGTTCAATAAGGAGTGCAGGCTAGTGAATCAACGGTTATGTACTGCCCTTAAAAGCAGACCTAGTAGCATGACCTCTATAGCACAAGTGAGGTTAGATTACAAATTGTCCGTAAAGGGAAGGAAGTTTGCAATTAATGAAGAAACCTGGGAAAGTCTAATAGGATCATGGAGGAACATGCAAAGGTAAAGATACCAGAGTTTTTGGAAGATTGTGGATGAAAACAAATTAAACACTGTTAAGACTGATGGGTTAGGAAGTAAAATAACGGCAGACAGATGGGTGGAGTATTTTAAACAAATGTATTCCTTTGGGGATAGTAGTGCAGAACATCCTCTGGAGTGTGCCCAGCTATTCCCTCTTGATGTTAAATTTGAGCTTGTGGAGGTAATTGCAGCTATTTCCACCAGCCCATCTTGTTAGGCACCTGGTCTCAACAGAGTGCCTATGGACCTCTTTAAGGAGAATATTGATATGGGCTCCCATAATTTCCAATGTTCTGAATGCTGCAGTACATTCTAAGATTCCTGCCTCTTGGCAGACTGCAAGCATTGTTCAGTGTTTAAAAAGGGTAACAGACAGGATCCTCATGGCTACAGACCAATGTCCCTGTTAGATTCTATAGTCAAAGTAGCGGGCCGCATCATTTTGCATTGGACAGAGGAATGGGCGCCGTTTACTGGTGTTATTAGTACTGTGCTATAAGGGTTCAGAGAGGGGTTAGGGACAGAAGAACAATGCCAGAACCACCACTTAATCAAAGGCAAATACACAATTGCAATAATCTCACATTCATGGACATTAGCAGCACCTTTGATTGCTTTAATTGTTCTAAACTGTGAAATACCCTTATCCAGACAAGTTTACCACAGCTCTTGGTGGAATTCTTACGTGTGTTGCACTGTGGGGTAACCACATCAGTTAGATATGGTATTGAGGGAGAGTGCACTAAACATTTTAGGCGATCTCGATGTGTGCAACAGGGTTGTTTCCAGCCCCCATTCTGTTTCTCATGTATAAAAATGCGCTGAACACATTTTTAATATCAAAGGAGAAGGATCTGCCCAAGGTGAAATCTACTTTAGTTCCAGCACTACGCTACGCTGATGATGCTGTACTGCTTTCATGTATGCTGATTGGCCTTCAAGAACTCATAAGTAACTTTGTGACGTTTATGGACAACTTGAATCTTGAAACTAACATTTCTAAAACACATTACATGGTATGTGGCCCACAAAGATGCAAAATCACACCCATCTCAATTAAGGGGAAAAACATTACAAGAGTTAGTGAATTTTCATATCCTGGGGTGACATTTCTCTCCCGCAGTAGTTAGCTGCCCTGTATTTCTAATCAATGCTTCAATTTCAACTTCTCAGTTGGGGCTCTGCTGTTACTGGCTTCATATGTTGGAAACAAGCCAGTACTGCCTCTATTATTTAGACAGAATATCGGAAACAGAAAAATAGTGTGCCAAAACATTGTGTCAAGAATATCGAGGACACAAACATTGTGAAGGTAAGTTTCTATAGGTGAGCAAAGTTTTACTATATATAACTTCACATATATGTACTTTGACGAGATATATATATATATATATCTTCAAGGTGTGTAGGTGTGGAGTTAAGAATATTAAATCTATACTTACCTATTTGTACTTATCTTCTCGATATTTTAATCCTCTATATTTTTTAATCGAAATTATGTCCACACAATATTTATGTTTCCAATATTCCGACAGTGAGCCACTATCTCTTCTTGAAATTTATAGACTTATATGTCAGCGTTGACTAACATATGAGGGTATCGTCGCTGTACCAAACACCAGCAGGAGGAAAGTCGCTTTTGCAGGCATTTGCTGGGTTTAGATCCATATAGCTCCTATTATTTTCTTTATGAGAAATTGGGCCTAACTTACGTGGAAGATCACATTAAACTTCCTCCACTTCTATTTTGGATTGTACTGAGGGGAAACCAGCATGCTTCATTCAATCGTAATGTTTTTACTGATTGCCTTGCTTGTGATTTTGGGCATAAGGTTCAGTGGTTGAGTTATATTAAGATAACCCCCAAGTGCTGGGCAGACCTGATCTGTATATGTTACCCCACATGCTTATTAGGGGGAAGGAGCTAGGGTAAAGAAGAATTTTATGAAGTTTGCATTTGCCAACAGAGAGAGCAGGGAATTGAAAAAGCCAGCTTTGAGAGTCTATGCTATTAATGAAACTTGTATTAGCACTGAACCCTACTTATTTTTGTAAAACATTTGTAGTAAAGACACCTTTATAAAAATTTCATGTGGGCATTATCAGAAGTAACCTTTGCTTTCCTTTAGGGCAATTTGACTCTACGGGCCTGATTACGAGTTCGGCAGTCCGACTGCCTGACCGCCACGGCTGCAGCCTCTGGAAGACCACAGTGCCAGCAGTCTTCAACTGCCATATTACGAGTTGACAACGGTGCCCGTGGTGTGTCTGCAGCGGCCTTGCAGCAGTTGTGAATGGTTTTCCATATATATCAATGCCTATGTGAGCATTTCAACTGTACATGTGTCGAACATGCACACATATGCATGATACATGTGGAAAAATACCATCTACCCATTGCTGGAGACTGGCCCATATGTGGGCAGTCCAGGCAATGGGTATATGGTACAAAAAGGACTTACCTGGATTTCGCAGCAAACAGGGTCGTAATCTTCAGTGTGAAGGTGCAGCTGTGAAGGGGGAACCTGGAGAAAGGGATCCAAGTTGAACTCTGATGGGAAGAACAAGAAAGGGGTGAGTATGGCACCAAATTCTTCGTTTCCGCCGACTTGAAGACGGCGGTCCCACCACCACGGTCTGCTCATCGGAAAGCCAACGTGTAATACGGACGGCGGTGCAACTCCTCAGTACCGCTCTATGGCAGATGCTTTTCCCCGACTGCAGCCACGGTGGTCTGCAGATGGCCGGCGGTGTCCGCGGTTCGCCGGCAGTCTTTGCAAAGGCAATCCGACAATCTCGTAATACGGCGGTTGGACAGCCAAGCTCGCGGCTGTTTGAACGCAACTGTGAGTACAGTGGTTCCCGGACCGCCGAACTCTTAATCAGGACCTTAGTCTATTTTGGTCTGCCCATGTGATGAAATTTCTCACCAGACGTTGGCTCATTTGTTTTTTTTGTGTAAATTTTATGAAGAGATATTCATTACTTATTCTTAACAGATATGAATTTCATCAGTATAAACCTGCACTCTACTTACTTCTTATGTTGCTTAATTCAGCTGTGAGTTACTATGTGGGGGTTTTCTTGAAAAAGGCAATACGCTGACGAAATGCAATAGATTTGTAGCTTTTATTAATATAAATATTGCAATTTATTTCATACACTGTGTATTCTGTTAGTATGCTTTGAAGTCTTCTAAAGAGCATAACTTCACATCAGAAATTTTTGTGGTTTTAATATGCTGGGTACTATACGTATTTAACTGTATTTTTATGAATTTGGGTTTTATGATAATTTAAAAAAAAAAATCAAATACAGATTGATTGATTGATTGATTGATTAATTGATTGATTGATTGATTGATTGATATTAGTCTATAACAAATCCTGATAAAAGCATTTTATTACCAGTGTAGACATAAATAACTGCCGCCATTACCAGAAATACAAAAGGGGATGATGGACGGAACTCTTGAGCCAATCAAACACTCACCCCCAGTCAACTGATCTGGGTTTAATCCATCATCATTCTTTAGCTCATATGTCTGAACTGGGGTGGTGGAGTGAGCTAAAGAATGATGATGGATTAAACCCAGATCAGTTGACTGGGGGTGAGTGTTTGATTGGCTCAAACGTTCCGTCCATCATCCCCTTTTGTATCGCTTTGTTCGCCCTAAGTTGGCGGGGGTATGCCCAGACGTGGGTCCCTTGCTCACTTTGCCACTGGATTCAAGCAAGCCTGGCTGATGATGGCTGGAATGCCAGAAACCGGTCCTAGGATGCTTGTTTCCGGTCCAGGGAAGACATGGCTTGGCAGTTCGGGCTGGACTGTTCCCATGAGGCACAGGGTCAGACTGATTTGCATATGGCCATGTCTGAACTGGGGTGGTGGAGTGAGCTAAAGAATGATGATGGATTAAACCCAGATCAGTTGACTGGGGGTGAGTGTTTGATTGGCTCAAACGTTCCGTCCATCATCCCCTTTTGTATCGCTTTGTTCGCCCTAAGTTGGCGGGGGTATGCCCAGACGTGGGTCCCTTGCTCACTTTGCCACTGGATTCAAGCAAGCCTGGCTGATGACGGCTGGAATGCCAGAAACCGGTCCTAGGATGCTTGTTTCCGGTCCAGGGAAGACATGGCTTGGCAGTTCGGGCTGGACTGTTCCCATGAGGCACAGGGTCAGACTGATTTGCATATGGCCATGTCTGAACTGGGGTGGTGGAGTGAGCTAAAGAATGATGATGGATTAAACCCAGATCAGTTGACTGGGGGTGAGTGTTTGATTGGCTCAAACGTTCCGTCCATCATCCCCTTTTGTATCGCTTTGTTCGCCCTAAGTTGGCGGGGGTATGCCCAGACGTGGGTCCCTTGCTCACTTTGCCACTGGATTCAAGCAAGCCTGGCTGATGACGGCTGGAATGCCAGAAACCGGTCCTAGGATGCTTGTTTCCGGTCCAGGGAAGACATGGCTTGGCAGTTCGGGCTGGACTGTTCCCATGAGGCACAGGGTCAGACTGATTTGCATATGGCCATGTCTGAACTGGGGTGGTGGAGTGAGCTAAAGAATGATGATGGATTAAACCCAGATCAGTTGACTGGGGGTGAGTGTTTGATTGGCTCAAACGTTCCGTCCATCATCCCCTTTTGTATCGCTTTGTTCGCCCTAAGTTGGCGGGGGTATGCCCAGACGTGGGTCCTTTGCTCACTTTGCCACTGGATTCAAGCAAGCCTGGCTGATGACGGCTGGAATGCCAGAAACCGGTCCTAGGATGCTTGTTTCCGGTCCAGGGAAGACATGGCTTGGCAGTTCGGGCTGGACTGTTCCCATGAGGCACAGGGTCAGACTGATTTGCATATGGCCATGTCTGAACTGGGGTGGTGGAGTGAGCTAAAGAATGATGATGGATTAAACCCAGATCAGTTGACTGGGGGTGAGTGTTTGATTGGCTCAAACGTTCCGTCCATCATCCCCTTTTGTATCGCTTTGTTCGCCCTAAGTTGGCGGGGGTATGCCCAGACGTGGGTCCCTTGCTCACTTTGCCACTGGATTCAAGCAAGCCTGGCTGATGACGGCTGGAATGCCAGAAACCGGTCCTAGGATGCTTGTTTCCGGTCCAGGGAAGACATGGCTTGGCAGTTCGGGCTGGACTGTTCCCATGAGGCACAGGGTCAGACTGATTTGCATATGGACATGTCTGAACTGGGGTGGTGGAGTGAGCTAAAGAATGATGATGGATTAAACCCAGATCAGTTGACTGGGGGTGAGTGTTTGATTGGCTCAAACGTTCCGTCCATCATCCCCTTTTGTATCGCTTTGTTCGCCCTAAGTTGGCGGGGGTATGCCCAGACGTGGGTCCCTTGCTCACTTTGCCACTGGATTCAAGCAAGCCTGGCTGATGACGGCTGGAATGCCAGAAACCGGTCCTAGGATGCTTGTTTCCGGTCCAGGGAAGACATGGCTTGGCAGTTCGGGCTGGACTGTTCCCATGAGGCACAGGGTCAGATTGATTTGCATATGGCCATGTCTGAACTGGGGTGGTGGAGTGAGCTAAAGAATGATGATGGATTAAACCCAGATCAGTTGACTGGGGGTGAGTGTTTGATTGGCTCAAACGTTCCGTCCATCATCCCCTTTTGTATCGCTTTGTTCGCCCTAAGTTGGCGGGGGTATGCCCAGACGTGGGTCCCTTGCTCACTTTGCCACTGGATTCAAGCAAGCCTGGCTGATGACGGCTGGAATGCCAGAAACCGGTCCTAGGATGCTTGTTTCCGGTCCAGGGAAGACATGGCTTGGCAGTTCGGGCTGGACTGTTCCCATGAGGCACAGGGTCAGACTGATTTGCATATGGCCATGTCTGAACTGGGGTGGTGGAGTGAGCTAAAGAATGATGATGGATTAAACCCAGATCAGTTGACTGGGGGTGAGTGTTTGATTGGCTCAAACGTTCTGTCCATCATCCCCTTTTGTATCGCCATTACCAGAAAGGCTGCAGACCTTGGCAAATGAAGTAACTCCAGTCTGGCATTAAAGGTATGGTACCAGAATATCAACTTCAAAATATTGTATGACCATAATGTCATGCCTATAAATATCATGGGCTGAGATGTATCATTTTAATTAATATTGTAATGTGTTTCTTTATCATTTTATGTTAATACATAAATATAGTACTTATCAGTTTTTAATGAGTCACATATTTTTGTTACTATATTTTTTATGAGGTTTTTTTGGGGCGTTTGGGTGGGTAGTGATCTAAGTTATATTTTGTATATTTTGTTTAATTTTTGCTTATAAATATTCTTGAGATGCTTTAAAAGAACAGAATTATATATTTACATGGTGATTTTATTAATGTTGTGTTTGTATAATTTGAGATGATTTTTAGATTTTATTTGAAGGATTGAGAGGTTCACTGGTTGATGGGCCTCTTCCCACGGCCCAGGACCCACAGGATCCTCTTTCATTTACTCAGCTTGATATCCATAATCATGGTTTGCTCTGTGGCGTGCTTTTGGAAGATGCCTACCCTTTCTATAATTGATGCCTGGCAGCAGGGACTCATTGCATGGACGTGGGCAGAGAGTGCACTGCTCCATCGTGAAGAAGTTTGTGTACTCCTCAAATACCTGCTGTTAATGAGTTGAGATGCCCTTCCTGAGGCTTTCAGCATGGCCCAGCATGATGATGCTCTCCTGCTATAGCAGTGGTTCCCAATGTGTACGCCGCGGCACACTGGTGCGCCATCAAAACTAGCCGGGGGCGCCGTGCACCAAGCACACAGTTTGGGAACCTCTGCGGGGTGTAACTCCACCCGTCACTACCTGCATTACTTTAGAACCGATTATGTTGTAGTAGTGTTTTAAGATACAGGCATTGCTCGAACTCGTTTAGCCATTTCTTTAGGGAAGTTCTGAGACTGCTCAAATATTTTTTAAATCACATTAACTCTGCAGAGAGACTAAGGGGCACATGCATCAAGGTAGGCTTTTGCGATTCCTTAATTGCGATTATTAAGGAATCGCAATTAAGGAATCGCAAAAGCCTATGCATGTAGGAATCGCTATAAAAATAGCGATTCCTAAACATTCCTTAATTGCGACTCGCTAATTGCGAGTCGCAATTAAGAATACCTCCCCATTAATTCCTATGGGCCTAGAGGCCCATAGGAATGAATGGGAAGACATTCTCAATTAGCGATTCGCAATTAGAGAATCGCAAATTGAGAATGCAATTTCAAGGGTGCCAGGGTGTCAAAATGACACCCTGTTGCACCCTGAAATTGTGATGTGCACCCATGTTGCGCACACACATGCCCCAAGGGCATGTGTGTGTGTAACCTAAAACTTTAAAAAATGCATTTTAGAGCATTTTTCGAAGGTATTGCAAATTACAGACAAGTTTGATTTGTCTGTAATTTGCGGTCCCAAATAGCGAAATCGCTATTTGAAAGTGCTTCTAGCATTGCATTTAAGGAATCGCAAATTGCGATTCCTTAAATGCAATCACAATTTAGGAATTCGCAATTAATTGCGAATTCTTAAATTGCGCATAGGAAACACTTTCATGCATCTCCAAAGGCCAATTTGCGATCGCAAACGGCCGATTTTTGCGATTCGCACCGTTTGCGATCGCAAAAACCTTTGATGCATGTGCCCCTAAATGCCTAGAGTGGATTAGACCCTGTTACTTGAATTTAAAAAAAAGGGTATTGTAATTGGAACAGTAAATCTGACCCCCTCCCAAATTATGCACATTTCCTAATGTCTGTACCATTGGAGTTAGAATACTAAATAATAGCCTTCTTTCCCCCAAGACATGCACTTACCATAACATTTGTGGTATTTGGAGTTACAGCAGTAAATATGATCCTCCTCAATTTATGAACGTTCCTCCATTTTTTTTAGATTATAATCAGGATAGCAAGTGTGCCTATTTTGTCTTTTTTATTTAGTTTTTTTATAGTTGTACAACTGGAGTTAGTCAAGTAAAGTAACACCCTTTAATTTTTGATTCTTGCAAGGGTAGTGGGGTATAGGTTCCATTTTTAAATCCTGTTCTAAATGTTAAATGTTTTTGAAGAGGTTTAAACTGTATTGAAAATAAAACATTTACAATTAGTCATATTTGTGAAGTTTTAATGAGAAGTTCATATTAAATATCATTAGACCTGAAGTCTACAGTATTTAATACTTCTAAAAATAGAGTATATATTTTGATGAATTTCTTTAAATTGTAAATTAAAAGTATAGTATTATTTAAAGTACTTTCCTAAGTATTGTACTAATAAATAGATTTCTTTTGCTACATATAGTTCACAAAATATATTTAACATTGTTGCATATTTAAATAGCTTAATACAATTTGTTTGTATATTTAAAAATATAAATTATGCTTTTTTTATTCCATTGAATAAAGGTAGATATTATTATACATTTTAATTTTTAAAAAAATGTAAATTTAAATTTTTTAAACTTAAAATCCCATTCGGGGAGCGGGGTGGGGTCACAGGACAGACACGCGCTACATGGCCCCAACCATGGGGGCTGAAGTCGTTTACCACTGGTGTCTCGGGGTCCTTCCTACTGTTGTTCTACAAAGTAAGCCAAGTACAACACTTTCGGTACTTGACTCTCAGGGTAGTGAGGGTGAGCAGTCACAGGCTTCCCAGGGAGGTATTGTGGAGTGCATGTCACCCCAGCAGCTGAAGCATCATTCAGGCCATCCAAGTCATCATAGCACTTGTAGCCCCGATTAGGCCAATGAAGTAAGTTGTAGCCCAGATCAGGCTGCAGGCAGTTGTAGTGCAGACTGAGCTGACGCAGAGAGTTGCTGCCCAGACAAGGGAAAAACACTTGTGAAGGCTTGAAGTGGTTCCTGGCAGGGGCACTGTCTGAGAAGCCAGAGAACCCTCTACAGCACGGTCTCTCCTCTCTTCGTTCTCTGGTAGTCCACTTCCTCTTTGTGTCGCTATGTCCCTGCGACCCGCTGATCTTCTCCTCCTGGGCATTCTCACTTCCTGCAGGGCCAGACACTCTCCTTCCCTCTCTCAGTAGGTAGGCAGAATTCTAGGGCCTCAGGCAAAACGTCAGCTTCTCCAGCAGAAAGTGTAGACTTCAGGTGAAATCCCATCACCTCTGAGAGGCTGGCTGTCAAGACACACCTGCCCTGGACACACACCTTCAAGTACTCTACGGAGCTCTCCCTTACTTTGTGATGAAGGGTTTGGAAATAGAACCAAAGGATGTTCTTTGAGTCCCAATTTCATTCACATTTTGTACACAGAGGATGTGGATCTAATGTCTACAACTTCAGAACCAGTTTTGAGTGGCTCTCCCTTCAAGTGTCCTTCTCAGGCTGCTTCCAGACACAGCCTTTGCTTAGAGTGATGCCTCCCACAGCAGGTAGAGCAGGGGCTGTCTCTAAACTGGAACACCCACAACACAGGCACATTGAAAAACATATTTTCAAGGAAGGAAACACTTTAAGGCCCTCAGAAAAACATATATTTACTGAAAATAGTGATGTTTAGTATTGCACTTACTTACAATAGGCATATCACACAGCCACATTATTCAGATGAATAGTTATACCTGTTACTAGCGAACTATGGATGTCCCTTAGAGTGTTTTTTAAGGCGGGTGAAACGTTTTAGCACAGCCTGCGTATTTATGTGAGCAACCTATTGTAAAGGGTATTACCTGTTGCTGATTAAAGGTGGCTGCACCTGGAGTACTATTGTGCAGCTGTATGTAAAAATATTGGCTGAAACATATTGCAATCCAAAAATATGCAAAAACATATAATAGGCCAAACTATTGAATTTCTTATTCTATAAAGGACATTTTAAAAATCTCTAAAATAAATTATTGTTAGGATCACAGGACTTAATTTACAGAGGGGCCAGTAGGCATCAGCGTAGTTGCAGCTACTGAACCGTATAGCTATAGAAGTTCTGCCACGGGACGAGACCTTGTTAAAGAGGTGAGAAGAGTTTACCCCCTAGGCACTACAAGGTAGGCTGATCACTTTAGTGACTTCCGTGTCCTAGGCTACTCCGACCGTGTTCCCATGCTCCACTACTGAGTTAAAAACATCAAAATTGCAATGGTCCGTTGGGCACATTTGCCATTACACATAAATGTTCACATATATGTATAAATAGGAAATTATTTCTCTGCCCCTCTCTCTCTCTCTCTCACACACACATACTCTCTCTCTCTCTCTCTATACAGAAATAGAGCTTTACATACAGTTAGGCAGGAATCTACTAAATTCACCTTCTAATTAATAGCTGATTGACAGACTGTGGTTTTATGCCCCCTCAACCACCACAATGGCTATTGCCAAAAGTATAGACATCTGCCGGCCAGAATTTAGCACAAGTCTGTGCATCCATGGCACTGAGACTAAAACTACAAGATTCAAACTTCAAGAAGGGGAGAAAGATGGAGAAAGCAGAAGCGGCCATAGCAGCAGTCGTTGCTTCCCTAGACCTCGCCATATCCCCTAATTGAAATGTCCTTCTGCGAGGGACTGGCTTCTTACAACATGTGTGTATTCTCAGGTGCTGAAAGAGGCAGCACCCGACGCACCAATCAGGCCCATTCAGTGGACTTGTGCTCCCATTTTGTCAATGCCTAGCTGGGCATCTGTCAATAGAAATGTGTATTTTTGCTCGGTAGCCAGGGCATAGCAATACTAGAGAATTCACTCGCCAGGAACTTCTTAGCTTTGGAAAAGGATTGTGTATCCCCCCACAGCAGAAGACCTTCTCACCTGTCAGGTGAAGCCCACGCAGCTGACTGCTGCACTGAACCTCAAAGGCTGATCTCAAGTTCAGGAGGGGCTTTCATCTACCAGGAAGGCATTGCTTGAAAGTCTCGCGAGACACCCTGGAAGCACATTATGAATTAAAATGTGAAGCAGTAAGATGCTAAAATGAAAGTAAGATTCTATGGCTATCTGTACAACTCGTATGAAACCGCATTGCGAATAAAAAGGCAAGGACTGCAGAAATTGGTAAAAAAATACTCTTGTCTTTGAGCATCTGATGCACATAAAAGCCTCTGTTGTTCCGAAACTGCAGTGAGGATTAAAGGACATAGAAGCAGATTTTAAATACAGCATATATCGATGCACTCCGCCATTCTTCTTTCTGCAAGTTGCATCAGCATAAATTGGGGCATTTTATAAAATTGAATACACCAAGTTCCGTCCCTGAGCAGCAAAACTGAGAATATTGATTTTTCTTTGAAAAATAGAATTTCAGATTTTTTCCACGATTTAGGTATGGAAAAATAATTTTATGATACCATTTATGATGATGTTTCCATTCCATACTTAAAATGAGAGGACTGTAATGTTCTTCATCGGACTCTCACTGAAAAATCACAAACAAAAGGAGCAAGCATTGGTTTGGTTTAAAAAAAATCACAGTGTGTTAGAGTGGCGAAGTACAAATCTTTTCATTCTGAAAAAGTGAGCACCCAGAAATTTAAGAGACTCTCCCTGGGAATCAAACCTTTATTGGCACCCCTGAAGCAAATCTCGACTCTTCCCAGAACAGTTCCTTTAAACTTGTCACCTTTCCGTTCATGAAACATTTCACCCAGTCACCCATCATTTCACCATTCCATCTAAATATCTTTCATCCATTCATCCAGTCATCCTTTTTACTTTCCTTTTACCCATTCTTCTTTTAGCATTCCATCCTCTTTTCCTTTCACCATTCGTCCTTCCGTCCTTTCACCCTTTCTTCTTGCCTTAGACCCTCTCTTTCACGTTCTTTTCACCATATCTTGCTTTCGCCCTTCCCTTTTCGTTTGACCCTACATTTGACCATTTCTTTCTTTTACCCTTCATTCCTTCCCTCTGCACCCTTTCTTTCAAGCATTTTTCTTTTTCTCCACTCTTTACCTTTCGGTCTCTTGCTGGCTCTATTACTCATCCCTTGTTTTCTTCTTTTGTGTCGTTTCTCTATCAAAGTACTTGACAGCTCTGAGTCCTGCCCCTGACTTGCCCCTATATTCCCTTATAGCGTCATTAATGGTCTTTTGTCTGCAGATATGCAGGCAGAAGTGTCCCATAAAGAACCTGTAAACATGTTAACGTTACCCAGCATAGCTACCAATTTGTTCAGAGACAACCGCCAACTTATGCCGCTAGAGTGGGGTTTTGTGATTCCACTGTCCTGAGGAGTTGGTACCTCCATTTTAAATTAACGCAATTCAGTACATTAGTAAAATAGAACGATGAAAAGCATGTATATCAATTCGAAAATGTAGGATTTCATTAAACTAAACAATACAGGAAAACTTAAAAAGTGCTACACAATGGATAAACCGTACTTACCATAGTTGAAATGCTAGACGGAGACGTAGAAGAGGTTAGAAAAAAGGCAACAATTTCTGAGAGTGAGATACCACTTTTTCAAGACTATACAAAGTTCACTGGGACAAACCCCTATGTGTTATGGCATGTGTAATTGTGAAGTGCACTGTCAAACGCAGGGGTATCCGGGCACTGAGCAGGTGTGTGTGCCTCGCCCTGTCTATGTTAGGTTGGTCAATTGAAAAGCTAGGTCTTCAGCTTCTTGTGCAATTCAAGAAGAAAGGAGGAGGCTCTGATGTGGAATGGGAGGTTGAGCCACGCTTTAGGAGCAATGTAAGAGAATGCTTGTACTCCTGATCTGGTTCTATGTTTGTGTGGGATGTGTTTGAGTAGAGTCCTGCACAGCAGATGTGTCTTGGTGGTTGGTGGAAGGAGATGCGACTGTTCCTGTATTGCCTTGAATGTGTGTAAGGAGTTTGAATTGAGTGTGTTTGCATATCTGGAGCCACTGTAGTTCCTTGAGGTGTGGTTATGATGTGAGCTGATAGGTAGGAAGATACCCCCTATTTTATTTTAGGTCCTAGAGGAGGGGAAAACAACAAAAAACTGCAAAAACCTCTAAGCTGACCTTTATTGCTTATATGGCTGGCCACTAAAGCTCATACATAGAACATGTCCCCAAAGTATTCACTTGACCGGAGTGATTTCATAAAACAGTATTTATTATTTATTTTTAAAAAAAATTGGTTTTTCTCTTTTTCAGAAAGTTCATTGTTATAAATTAACACAGAACATAAAAAACAAACAGATAAAATAGTCCAATAATGTCAATACTTCAATATATTTAATGTACTAAGTTTCATGAATGGCTTGGTATCTCAGTTAATCTAGCATGACTGAATAGGACAGACAACACAGTTTCAATATGAACAAATATACAATACATATGGGGAAAAAACAATTACAACATAACATTAGCCTGAGAATAACCCCACACTCAATCATCAAACATGCATTCAAACCCATCACATGCCTCATCCATACTATCATACATACTACATCAACCGATAATACAAATAACTCTTCAAAAACATATAAGGGATCCAGTAAGTTAGATGGAAATCCTTCACAATGTGACTACACTATGCTGATACATCACAGCAGTTTCTTCTTTGATTTGTGTCTCAAACTGGATTCCCGTCTGTAAAAAGTAGGTCAACGCACGTTTCGGTGGGTCATCAAATAAAACCACCTTCATCAGGACCACTTATAATTCAATAACTTTTCAAAAATGTGTTGGGTGGGGTAAATCTGGGTCGGTTTATTGGTCTCCCATATGTTGGACACACAGTGAGTCAACCTAGAAAGGTGACTCTGTTTATTTTACCGGCTATGCAAAAGCACAACCGTTTCTCTCCTAAAACGCAGGCAGTAATCCTATTCTTTCTTATTCATGAGTTTTGGCAGCTGCAAACAAGGCATCAATCGTAGATCGTCCAGCAGGTTTATATAGTCATCCTGAGCATGTAGCTGGATGTTAACTGCTGTCTGCTCATCTCAACCGTCTTTCTTCGGCGTGTCGGCGTTTCCCCAAGGACGATCTACGATTGATGCCTTGTTTGCAGCTGCCAAAACTCATGAATAAGAAAGAATAGGATTACTGCCTGTGTTTTAGGAGAGAAACGGTTGTGCTTTTGCATAGCCGGTAAAATAAACAGAGTCACCTTTCTAGGTTGACTCACTGTGTGCCCAACATATGGGAGACCAATAAACCGACCCAGATTTACCCCACCCAACACATTTTTGAAAAGTTATTGAATTATAAGTGGTCCTGATGAAGGTGGTTTTATTTGATGACCCACCGAAACGTGCGTTGACCTACTTTTACAGACGGGAATCCAGTTTGAGACACAAATCAAAGAAGAAACTGCTGTGATGTATCAGCATAGCGTAGTCACATTGTGAAGGATTTCCATCTAACTTACTGGATCCCTTATATGTTTTTGAAGAGTTATTTGTATTATCTGTTGATGAGGTATGTATGATAGTATGGATGAGGCATGTGATGGGTATGAATGCATGTTTGATGATTGAGTGTGGGGTTATTCTCAGGCTAATGTTATGTTGTAATTGGTTTTTTTCCCATATGTATTGTATATTTGTTCATATTGAAACTGTGTTGTCTGTCCTATTCAGTCATGCTAGATTAACTGAGCTACCAAGCCATTCATGAAACTTAGTACATGAAATATATTGAAGTATTGACATTATTGGACTATTGTATCTGTTTGTTTTTTATGTTCTGTGTTAATTCATAACAATGAACTTTCTGAAAAAGAGAAAAAACATTTTTTTTAAAAATAAATACTGTTTTATGAAATCACTCCGGTCAAGTGAATACTTTGGGGACATGTTCTATGTATGAGCCTTAGTGGCCAGCCATATAAGCAATAAAGGTCAGCTTAGAGGTTTTTGCAGTTTTTTGTGGTTATGATGCGAGTACTGTTTGCAAGGCTGAGGATGAGTCTTGCTGCTTATTTCTGGATCGTTTGTAGTCCTCAAGTGAGTTGCTTAGTGATCCCGGTGTAGAGGGTGCTTTCACAGTCCAACTTCCTGGTGACCACGGCGTGAGTGAAAGTTTTTCTAGTGTTTCTTGGGAGCTATTTGAAGATCTTCCTCAGCATCTTCAGGGTGTCTTCCACCAGTTACACAAGTAACGGTGTTGACTTCTGTGGTCATGTCCAGTTTGCTGTTGATGATTATTCCGAGGTTCCTGGCGTGGGTTCGAGTTTGGCCGGCCACCAGTTGGAGTCCCATGGTGAGGTGTTCTTGCCAGAGTGCTACTTCTGTCTTGTCAGTTTTGGGCTTGAGGCAGTTGCCCTTCTTCCATTTAGCGACTTTGGTCATGTAAGCAGTGAACTTGTTCTTCTGTTGGAAATCTTGTCCGAGGGAGATGACGAGTTGTGTGTGCTCTGCATAGTAGAGGATCTTGGCCAGAGGGATCAAGTATGCATTGAAGAAGCTAGTGCTGAGCGATGAACCTTGAGGCACTCCGCAGATGAGTTTGCAGCTTCTGAGGAGTAAGGTGCCTGGCTGACAGCTTGTGTTCTCTCCATTACGAAGGAGCAGATTCCGGGAAAGCATGGGCTAGGGTGACAATCTCATGCAGGCACCTGATGAGGATGGGGTGTGAGACAGTGTCAAATGCTGCAGAGAGGTCTAGGAGAATGAGGGCTGTCATGTCATGATGACATGATTAAGGATCATGTGGATGTCGTCTTTGGTAGCGACAAGTGCTGTTTTTGTTCTGTCAGTGGGCCTGCAACCAGACAGTGTGGTCTTGAGGAGCTAGTAGTTGCTAAGGTGGTCGGTGAGGCATCAGTTGATTAGTTTACCTGAGGCCTTTGCCAGGTTTGTAAGGAGGGAGATGGGTCTGTAGTTGCAAAGCATGGCTGAGTCAGCGTAGGATTTCCTGAGCAGGGGCATGAGTGGCTTTTCTCCAGGTGTCCCTTAATGCAGCTGAGTCGATGGAGGCACTGAGGTGTTAATGCTTCGCTGATCAGTAGGAGCCCTTTGATGAAGGGGTGTTGGAGCAAGGGTCAGATGGAGCAATTTTCGACAGTGGTGACTTGAGGCCATGAGATCAGGATTAGTTAATTTGCTGTAATGGGAAATTCAGTTGTGATGTTGACCGAGACTGATTTAGGGTCGAGGTTGCTGTATTTGGAGGGGACTTTGTTACAGAAGAATCCAGAGAGCTTGTTGCAAAGGTCTTGTGAGGGGGTAATGTTGCTGGAGGTGGCAAGAGGCATGGTGAAATCTTTGATGATCGCGAAGATTTCCTTGCTGCTGTTAGTGCTGGCTTCGATGCTTGTTATCATTCTATTAGGAACTTGAAGAGCAGGCTGCTTCGAAACTGACTCTAAATCTATTTTAATAATGCTCTGTTTAGTGTTGGTCATGCAAGTATTGAGTAACCAAAAGTAACTTACGGGTTAAGAAAACAAATATGATTTTGCCACCTTTCAAAAGGTGAACTGATCCATAAGATTCTGCATCAGGATAACATGTGTGAAGCTTAATGAATGTTTGACACTCTACTGACCACATAGCATTGGTCCATATTGTTGGTGGAGCACAGATTGTGCAGTGGATATTATAACATCAATCTAATATCATGACAAACAAGATAATTTCCTAGATGGCATTATGGGTCACCATTATGACTTTGAATTTTATTCTCCTACAGGTAGCAAATCAAGTGTGTACCCTCTTGGCAATCCTGGTTCCTACTCTTGCTACTGGCTTTTTCAGTGCGTATTGCTGATACACTAAGTCTTGTGTCAGCCTCCAAGGAACTATAATAGTAAATTGTAAAACAGATGTGCCTGTCCACTGTCACTCTTTTTTTTACATAAGACGAGTAATGCTCTTTAGATGTTTCACCTTGGCTAAAGGCTCTAGCACAGACTTCGGGCTTGACTTAGAGTTTGACGGGCAGGGTACTCTCAGTCCACCTGCCTCATTTAGAGACAGGTGGACCATAAGCTTTCTATTGATGGAGCCCCCGTTTCCTCTATGGACCAAAAGCTTCCTCCGATGACACAAGTTCCTATGTTTTGAAGACATGGACTACTGATGCGAGTAAAGAATTGACTTGCATCAATATGAATGCATGCGTATGAATATGATTGGGCCACCTGCACCAACATTCGTTTGAACGTATAGAACTTTTGTCAGGCAACAAGGGTTAAGACTTAAATAGGACGGCAGGAATGCAGGTCCTGAAGAAATTAGGGGACCTCGTATGAGGCCAAAAGGACACGGCTGAAACATTTCGACCAGTGTGATGAAGGATCACTTATCATCTTTATTATCCCCATTCATGATGATTTTCACATCACCATAGAGCCACTTAATAAAATAACTGTGGATCTCTATAGACAATTGTATATTGCGTATTATTGGATTATGTCAAAATCACAAAAGGCCTGCACTCTAGAGCTCCTCTTATCTTCGAGCTCATCTGTACCACCAGAGATGAGGTTCAGATGAGGAGCAACCCGATGATGAAGCAAGGCTGCATCCAATTTTAGGAATGTACTCACAAATACTGATAGCTTAGCTGATATCTGTATGCCCCCAGAATTAGGCCTGGTGTCTGCAAACAAGAAAGTTTGTGGATGCACAAAAAATCTAAGTGTCTTCTCCACCTGAATCTCAACACCCATTCCCCACCGTGTAAGTAGATTTACTGTCACACAAATCTTCCTGTAAATATATCTTTTTACAAGTAAAACTACAATTTGTGATTTGCAAAAGGGTCTTATGCTAAGGAAAAGGCTATTTATGCTTGCAAGCTAAACATACATATGCAAATAGATTTGTGAATTGGACCCCTAAGGTTTTCAATGTGTTTAAATGAAATTTCCGCGTTTCTACGCACAGCAGAAATGTACATTCCATCTTAGTTCACTAACAGAAGCAATGTAGCTTCCTGATATAATCGTTCCCATTTAAACAGTTCACCAACGACTTAATTTGATGACCAACACAGGGATCAGACCCAACCATGCAAACTACAAGGTCAATCTCATATAGGTCACTGTCTATACATAGGCTGTATCAAGGTAATACCTATTAATAAGCTTCATAAACCCCTCTCCTAATCCAGTATCATCCGTGTTAATAGGAATAATCCAATAGAGCAGACATCTTAACAGCCAGCCTGCAACTAATGCCTCCAAGCACCTGTTGCATGTTTCAAAGGTGGCGTTGGCGTGGCACCTCTGTGCTTTCTATTTCTGTATACTCTACAACCCTGTGGTTTATGTTTTTGGCAAAGTCTCTTGTAATACTGTTTTTTAATGGTTTTACTGCAACCACAACATGTTTTTGTCTGATAGACAAAACAAGTGCTCAAGCCAAGGCAGACATCAGATTTTCACCATGCTCTATAATAAATAGCTTTTTATACTGTGTGTCATCCAGTACTTTTAAGTGTAGCAAATACATACTGTTACCATTATGCAGTTTTAGGGAGCTAGGAAGGAAGAGTTGGTTTTGCTAAGACTCAAACTCATGACCTACAGATTACAGCATATTTCAGTGATAAACGCCTAACTCACTGAGGCAGTTAACTGGTTCAACATTGTTGTCTGTCCCAAACAGCTAGTCTCTGTCTCATCACACAGGATTGGGTGACCAGATTTTGAGGAGCAAAAACAGGGGCAGGTCGGACATAAAAGAAGGACTAAAGCTTTTATTCTTATTTGTATATCTGGCCTGTCCCGTTTTTTGCATAGCCTTGTAAAAAAAAAAAAATATATATATATATATATATATGTGTGTGTGTGTGTGTATATATTGTCATACCATAAGCTATGGCAGGACCTCCACCCGCTCCACCCTGCCCCCCTGCTCTCCACCCCAGTCTGAGAGCATGCAGTTAGCCTCCTCGTGTGCTGCCTGACAGAATCAGATACATTACTGTGATATTTTGAGACTGCAGAGGCCCCTTTGAAAAGATAGCATAGTTTTCTATTCTGCTTTGCAGAATGACCTGACCTTTACCCAAAAACCGGGACATGTATTTAAAACTAAGAAAAGTGTCAGGACACCGGGACAGTCCTCGGAAAACCGGTACTCTCCGGGACATCTGGTTACCCTATCACAGGATCACCTTCAACTCAATGCCAGATGCCTGTGCTATTTACAGACCGCAATTGTGGGAAAACAAGCTGACACATTTTGAGTGGGCAACTAAATATGTTTGTTTGGGTCATGCAAAACTGGAGTCTGAAATTAGCCCTTTCTGACAACATTGTATGTAAGTATTAATTGTGTGAAACAGCTGTTATGTTAGCAGATAGAGCAACTTCTGGAACTTTGGAAGAAACAACACGTGTCCAATAATTGCAATGTGGGTACAAATAGGTATAAATGGACGCTTGTCTCTAAATTGGAATTATGACTTGCACAACTACTGTACACCCTACGGTTTCCCTTCACAAAAGTCCCCAGGTAAAACGTGGTGAAATTTGTGTGGGAAAGGTGCAATATTGCAAATTTTGAAGCTCGAAAAAAGAGTAAAATATTGCATTATCAAGTCACACTAATAATGCACTTAGGGAAAGACAAGCTCCATGGTATTGGTAATTTCATGCATGGTAATACAGGAGCATTTTATCAGGGTACTCAGACTGAGGACCTAAGTAAAACTAAAATTGATATAAAAGCAACCGTGAAGCTCTTCTTATTGTTAACTTTTTTTATGCAGCATAGATAGGCCCATATCTCGCTGCTGATAGGGGTGGGCGAGGGAAAGTCTTTAGTTAGGGGGTAATTTCGTTTTCTTAGCTCTAGCCTAGAAACATCTTTATTGGGCTCACCAGCCTCACATTTTCCAAAATATACAGCATGGGGCAATGGGTGAGTCCAATTCAGACATTGTCTCTCTTCAATGTGAATAAAGGCACTTGCTAAGCACATGGGCACATCCACATTAAAAAAGTAGTTCACTTCAGTACTAGGGTAGGTGGACCAATCTCTACTTTCTTTTCTGCCTTGATTTTATGCTTTTGTAAATATTTTTTGATGTCATGTTTTACTTAATATTTTACACAATATGCATTCCACGTTTCGATGGCAGCATTTTTAACATTTTAATACTTGTGCAGCGTTTATTTCATGTGTTTCCAATAAAGCTAAACTTATAACGCCTATTGCACATATTTCCAACTTTTTTATTGCTCTTCCACATCATCATTCCTGCAAATAGTAATTTTAAATGAGCTGATATAATGAAATATTAAAGGTTTACAATAATATTTAGAACCGAGAAAATGAAATAGCACAAGCTAAACATTGTTTTATAAAAACATTTGGTGGGTAGCAGATATCTACATCTAAGTGTTCAAGGACGGTAGCTGGGCACCATCAGCCCTGACTGACCAAAAGAAGAGACTTGGAAAGACACTCTCAAAAGTGTGTTTTTTCAATTTCTAAATGTTTGAAGTGTTTTCTTTAGTCATAGGTCAAGTGAGAGGGCATTCCATGGTAATGTCCCTTTGATCAACTTAGCTTATGTGGAGGTTTTGAGGGCATTTAGATCAGTGGCTTTATTTGGAGTGGAGATATCAAGTTGGTGTGGCTTTCTGGCATGACTTACTAGTCAAGCAGAACATTCTCAATTCAACCAGTTGATATTGGGTGATTTTTGAGCTAGCATTGCATGGCAGCTTTCTTCAAGTTTGGCTGCGGCTTTTTGATAAGCGCCAGTTTTCATTTTTTTCTCATTAGGGATTTGTGATATTGTAGAAGCCTACTCAAAAGCCGTTGGATTATTTTTGAGTGGGACAGACGGAATGAGATATTCCTGATCAAGGGCAGTGGCTGGTGCCGTTATCTGACCACTGCATTGAATATGGAGAGGAAGGAGACAGTGGGGTCAAACAACAGTTTCACCTCTTTGTAATATTGAATGGAACAAGCTCTGTATCGTGGCTGTAAACAAGATGAAATGGGATTGAAAAACGACTATAGGATACGTGAGTGGGTCTCAGATGCTTTCCGTTTAAGTAGTATGTTGTCTCACCCATTGTTGTGGCTAAGTGTGTGCGAAATGCGTATTTTGTTTCCTAGAAATTTTGCAAAATGTATGCGAATAAAATAAAATGTCAGATTGCTGGTATCTTGTGTCACTTTTTTTGTAAGCGAGGACATACTTCATGTAAACAAATCATCAGGATGCTGGCAAGAAATTGATTTAAGCGGGAATGGCTGTTTCTAAGACATTTTCTGCACAAACCATTGTTCTGTGGGCAACAATTAGGCAAAATTGTGTAATGTACGTTTTTGAAAAATGTCATGAATTTCACGAAATGCAAAATTCATGAATTTCTCAAATTTTGCCTGTGCAATAAAAAAAATTCCCAGGCCTAGTTTTGGCTATGAGAGAGTCTGTCTGTTATTCTATGGAGTTTTGGGCACGCTGCTATTTAGCCATGACAGCCCAGAGTGAAATCACCTGTATTTATCTGTTGTGGTCTGCACCCTGTGATGTTTTTTCTCTATTTGCATGACTCATTAATAAAGTCTAAAATGAATCATCCTAGATCCTGAAGTGCCCTCATTCACACAGAAAATAAATGTGATACTTGGTATTCTGACATTTCTTCCTGCATAATTACTTTTGAAAAGATTATATATGATTAGATATGTGATATTTCTATTTACTAATGATCACAGCTCTTCGCATACACACATCATAACTTCACTCACCCCCTCGACCATCTCCTCTCAGCCCACTGCACATTTCTCAAGCAGCTAAGATTGATTGTCTACCCAAAGTCCCCCCACTATATCCTTCATCTTTACTCTTAAAGTGTACCTCGGAACCTTCACTATTGTCTTATCTCCCACACCGTTTTCCTTCCACCCTCTGCACAGTTCTATTCCCAACTCCATCTAGACTCTGGCATGGTCCGTTACGAAGTCACATTTAAAGCATTCCGTGAGCCCCCCAACTTTCACACAGTAAGCCTTTCCAATGCCCTCCTAACGCACTTCAAATCTTCCCAAACTTCCCCTCAAGACTTCCCACTTCATAATTCCTGTTTTATTTTGGTTGGGTTTCTATGCTTGCTTAGTTGTTTTGTAGCTCTAACATTATCACTCAAAACTTTTCACTGGGTCTGCTCACAGTTCCTAATCCACATCTCTCGATGACTTCTTAAATCAGGGACCCACACATCTTCAACAATGGTTTTATCCCGTAGCTCCATTACTGCCCTTTCTATCCTCCTAATTAAGAAGAACCTGCAGTGATGCATCAGCCCAGCTACTACCTAACAGCAACTCACCATTCCACCTCAGCACTCCTATGCCAAAACAAAAACGAATTTCTAAATTAGCAAGATCCACAACCCTGTCAAGTACTTCATAGGTCAATGTTTATCTTGTTCACTATTTACAGGCATAATGAAATTTTATCTGTCCCAATAAGGCGCAATTCCTTTCACAATAACACAATTCCTAAGCACATTGCAGGACATATTCTCTAGTGTATGTTCTCTTGTACAGTTGTGCTTATTCTCTGTTGTAATTTCCTGCACAGTTATGTTAACTGATGCTATGGTATGTGTGTCTGTTGTATAGCACAGTAGTGGTCAGGTTGTCTGGCACTGTGAGCATATTTTGAGGTATAATTGTGTGACTTGCAAAAAAATGCTGCAAAGGGTCATATTCTGTTGAGTAATAATGAGTTTAGTCATCAATGAAGCAAATCAGTGGCATAATTGATCATATCCCCTGGTGTGATGCCTATCCTTGCACAGTAATCACCGTCCAACACTATAAAAAAAAAACTCACAATTATCTTAAATCCTCTTTCTTAATGCGAAATAGAGTCTTTACGTTCTGTGAATAATTGGGCAAACAATGAAAAAACTGCAGTCCATTCCTTATCTTCAGATCTAACGTAATAAAAACTGCAGTATTGATGGAGAAGTGACTCAAAGAGACGGCATGTAGATGTTTAAGGGAAAATATAACTCTAATCTAGAAAAATAATTAAACAAGGGAGAAGCATGATAGATAAATTCAATATTAATTTGAAACTCTTAGAACAGGCAGTAGGATAATAATTACCTCTGTGTCTTTAATAAAAAATATCACATTCCGCAGTAATAAATTGGAAGATCCACATCTTATGACAAGATCAGAAGAGGTTCATAATATGCGTATTCAAAGTGCATTAATGACAGACACTAAAGTGTGGGTAATTGGCTTTGATAAAAAGTCCGAAAGGTATAAACTGAAGACCAGATTACATCTTCTTTGATGTCTTCCGGCACTTTAAAGCAGGGACATAGATGACACAGCATCCTTGGCATCATTTGGAGGTAGTCAGGGGTTCGCAGCTGGGACCTATAGCTTGCTTCATGCTACTCCTGGACCTTCCTTTTTGACTCCTGGCCTCAGAGGAGGCAACGATTTTGCTCCCTGAGGCCATGGGTCACAAAGGAAGTACCAGGTGTAGCAGGGAACAAGCAAGAGGTCACAGCTGCGACCCCTGACTACCTCCAAATGACGTCCATGACAACACCCCTGGAAAACAGGGTAAACAAAAGTGTTTATGTCAATCTCTGTAAGAGTCATGATCCATTTAACCTAAATGGACAAAGCTAACGTAGAAAGTGAATGAAATGAGGAGTTGTGTAGCAGAATTTTTTAGAAAACTAGTCTACAATGTGTTCTCTTTATGACATTGAACCACATACAGAGCTTTGGAAGATCAGAAAAATAGAAATATTTAACATTAGACAAAAGTGTTGTAGTTTTTCTAGAAATGTGGAACAAAACCTCTGAAGGGGTAAATTGTCTGCTTGATGCATGTAAGAAATTGAAGTATTAGTTGAGGGATGTGAGAACCCACCTCAAATAATAACCACAATCCTTGTCAGGGTGAACCACTAAAGTCACTAAATAAACTTGTGGTTAACCCTCTGGTAGGTTGGCACAAAGCAGTCAGGCTTAATTTAGAGGCAATGTGTAAAGTATTTATACAGTACTCAAACATTAATAAAGTGAAAACACAGCACAAAAAAATCATAAACAAACTTAGTAAAATAGGGAATATCTTAATCAATTAATCGACACTAAACTGACAAAAAATCTTGCCCCTGTTGGGCTTAGTGGGATGCTGTGTATGTCCTGGCACGAGCGGCGGGTGAGCAGAATCGTCTGTGATGTTTGTCGAGTATTGTCCGTGGGTGGGGGGGGTTGATTGATTAGTTGTTGTTCCCTTTGGACTACAAAGGAACTTAGATGCATTAACAAGATTTACAAAGGAACATTTTTTGGTTCCTAATACATCTAAAACGAAAATCGTTCCATTTAGAGGGAGAAAGAATTACACAAATTATAACTGGACACTGGGAGGAGAAACTATAGAAGTGGTAAAAGAATACACCTACTTGGGGCGGATCTTTAATCAATCACTAGGAAATTCTACCCACCTACAATACTTAAATCGTAAAGCAGACATCCATGTGGGAGCGCTGCAAAGATTATATCTTTCTTCTGGTCAAAGACACTTCCAATCCTTATTACAGGTCTATAGTTCTAAGATTCCCCCCATTTTATCATACGCCCTGGAATATATTCCAATTCTTCAGTGGCATCAAATACAAATGAAAGAAGGGAAAATTCTTCGTAAACTGGCTAAGGTTCAACAGTCTGTCCCAGCACACGCTCTGCGTCTGGAATTCTCATCAGTCAGCTCTTTTGCCAGAGCCATTACCAACGTACTTAGATGGGCGTATAATCTTCTACACGCAGACCAAGGCACTTTAAGATTCTTACTAAAAAAAGAGACATTCGAGACTGATTTTACAAAATACACCCTAAGCCAGAATTTGACCATTGCTTTTAAATTATCTAATTGCTCAATTGCACTCTTGAAATCATGGTCACCAGCACAAATGAAGCTCTTCTTGAAACATTTGACGCCAAGGCTCAGTTATGATCTGGACATTTTGCACTATTCTAAATTATATCACTATGTACAGTACGCAGAAGCCATTCCATACAAACAGGCCCAACAATACATCCGTTTTTCTTTAAGGCATGGAATTCGGCGGTGTATAAATTTATTGAGCTTTGGGCTACTTCCTTTTAACTCATTGACTTTTAAATGGACTGACAAAAAAAATGTTTCTTGCATTTGTGATCTTTGCAATGGTGGCGTACAAGATATGAAGCATGTATTGTCAGTCTGCCCAAACCTGACGCTGGTCGAAGCTCGAAGGCATTACTTAAAACCAATACAATTTAGATATAATAGTGCATCAGCGCAGAATTTGATAATGCTTTTTAATTCTCCACCAGACGAATTTGTATGTCATAACTTGTTTAAATTTTTAAAATCGTTTTTAAATTTGTATTGATTGTTTTATGTAATAATAGTCGTGATGTATGAAATTTGTTGTTCTCAGTAGAGAACTATATCAAATAAATTAAACTATGAAACTATGAAACTATGATTAGTTGTTGTTGTGTGAACGTATGTTGTGTTACGAAAAAGGGCGTGTCATTGCAGGAGAGTGATGAGTCCTGGCACATTGCCAAACAGTGTGTACGAATGAATGACTATGGCGCGCGCTGTAAAGTTTCTTAGTTGGAACGTTAGGGGATTAGGCACCTGCACTAAACGGCATAGAGTCCTCTCATTCCTTAAGCGACATAACATAACGTTTGCATACCTGCAAGAGATGCATCTGGATGATGCTGGGGCTGTAAGTTTGGCGAAAAAGTGGAGGGGTCAGGTGTTTCACTCGTCGTACTCTACTTATGCTAGGGGGTGCTGATCTGGGTGGCTCCCGGTGCCCCTTTTACGCTACAGTATACCAAAGCGGACGTAGAAGGTCGCTATGTGTTTTTAAGGGGAGAGCTGGATGGTAGAGCCGTTAGCATACTAAATACTTATGCCCCCAATATTTATGAGCCAAATATTTTTGTGGCCCTGTAGGATTTGATCACTGCAGACTTGGACATACCTCTGCTATGGTTAGGAGACTTTAACTGTGTGCTGGACCCTGAGCTGGACAGATGTCCGCCCAGAAGGGGCACCAAGCAGCGTATGACCAAGCAGTTGCAGAGGCTGATGAGTGACCTGGGCCTCCGGGATGTTTGGAGAGAACACCACCCTGACTCAGAAATTATTTACCTGTTTTGCATCCACTCATAACTCACATAGGGGCACATGCATCAAGCTAGGCAATTGCGATTCCTTAATAGCTATTATTAAGGAATCGCTATTAAGGAATCGCAATTGCCTATGCATGTAGAAATCGCTCAATAAATAGCGATTCCTAAACATTCCTTAATTGCTACTCGCAAATTGCGAGTCGCAATTAAGGAATACCTACCCATTCATTCCTATGGGCCATGAGGCCCATAGGAATGAATGGGAAGATATTCACTATTAGCGATTCGCTATTAAAGAATGGCTAATAGCGGGAGCTATTTCAAGGGTGCCAGGGTGTCAAAAGGACACCCTGTTGCACCCTGAAATCTGCATATGAGTACATCTTGTACACACACATGCCCCAAGGGCATGTGTGTGTGTAAATGGAAGTTTGAAAAATGAACTTTAGTGCATTTTTCAAAGTTTTGCAAATTACCATGCAGTTTAACTTCATGGTAATTTGCTCCCCTATTAGCGAAATCGCACATTTTTTAACTTTAATGCATTGCATTTAAGGAATCTCAATTTGTGATTCCTTAAATGCAATTGCAATTTAAGGAATAGCAATTTTGCGATTCCTTAAATTGCGATTTCTGCATTTGGGATGATGCATCCCAAATGCAAAATACTGAGTCGCAAAGGGGCAGATTCTGAGAATCTGCCCGTTTGCGACCAGTATTTCGGTTGATGCATGTGCCAGATGGTCGGTTAGACAGGGTGCTGGCGATGGAGTACCCAGCGTTTATGGCAGCGGAGATTACTCATTTGGCATGTTTTCTGTCCGATCATGCACCAGTGTGCTGCTCGGTACGGTGGTCGGCAGGGGAGCAGGGCCCCCGTAGCTGGCAGTTACCTGCCGATATCCTGGAGGACCAGGTTGGGAGAGAGGCAATCTCGAACGCGCTGACAGAGTACATGTCCCTTAAATGGGGCACTGCAAGTAATAGAGCCAATGAGTGGGACACGATGAAGGCGGTAGTCCGGGGACGGCAATGGGATTGACATATGGCGTTCGGACATCCCTAGGGCCAAGGCCCAGAGGGGTGACGGGCTGCCCATCGAGTATTACCAGGCATACTCAGCAAAGCTGGTTCGGCCATTGTTGCAGATCTTTAATGAGTCCTTTGACAGTGGAATATTGCCCCCTACGATGTGCGAGGGCGAGATTTGCATGATCCCAAAGCTGGGTGGGAATGTTCAGGACCCAGCGGCATACCGACCTTTGACAATGATCAACACAGATGTTAAAATTCTATGCAAAGAGCTGGCCAAACGGCTGGGACCGCACATGGGCTATTTAGTTCAGGAGGACCAGTGCGGCTTTATCCCAGGCCATAGTACGGCCATGAACATACGACGGTTGGCGCATATGCTGCACAAGACGCAGACGGCCCCTGAGGAGATGGTCTCTATTGACCTTGAAAAAGCGTTTGACACAGTGGACTCAGGATATTTGTTGGAAATTCTTGGAAGATTGGGGATTGGACCAGGCTTTTGTAGGTGGGTCAAAATATTATATACAAACCCTGCGGTACGTGTGCGGTTGGGCCAAACCAGGTCAGTGCAGTTGTTGCTGGGGCGTGGTACGTGGCAGGGTTGCCCACTGTCGCCGCTGCTGTCTGCTCTGGCCATTGAGCCTATGGTGGTATGGGCAAGACAGGACCTCGGTTGTTGGGGCATACAAATCGGGAATGGTACACACCTTATCTCGTTGTAAGCGGACGACGCGCTGTTCTATGTTACGTCCCCGCATGAGGCTATACCGAAATTGCTGCGGTTGATGGACCAATTCGCGGTTTACTCTGGATTGCGCATCAATAGGTGAAAATCCTTGGCGTTCCCCCTGGCAGGACTGAGAGAGAGTGGGGCAGAGGAGCTGCCTAGTCTGGGTGGGAAAAAGTCATCAACACACAACTGACCACCTTCATCGAAGAGAACACCATACTCGACTCCTCCCAGTCCGGATTCCGCAGCAACCACAGCACCGAGACCGCCCTCCTCGCCGCCACCGACGACATACGCATGCTACTCGACCAAGGACACACCACAGCACTCATGCTGCTAGACGTCTCTGCCGCCTTCAACACCGTCTTCCACCGCACTCTCACCACCAGACTCCAGAAAGCCGGCATACAAGGTCTCGCCCTCGACTGGATCTGCTCCTTCCTCACCGGCAGAACCCAACGGATCAGACTCCCACCCTTCCTCTCCGAACCCACAGAGATCAACTTCGGAGTACCCCAAGGATCATCACTCAGCCCCACGCTCTTCAACATCTACATGGCCCCCCTCGCCGCCATCGTCAGACAGCATGGGCTCAGCATAGTATCCTACGCCGCAACACCCAGCTCATCCTCTCCCTCACAAAGACCCCCAAAGTCACCAGACTCAGCTTCCAAGAAGGGATGAAGGACGTCGCAAACTGGATTAACGACAGCTGCCTAAAACTGAACTCGGAGAAGACAGAGGTCCTCGTCCTCGGACCCTCCCCCACCGCGTGGGACAGCTCCTGGTGGCCCGCTGCCCTTGGAAGCCCTCCCACCCTGACAGACCACGCCCAGAACCTCAGCATCATTCTGGACTCCACCTTCAACATGACTCGCCAGATCAACGCCGTCGCCTCCACCTGTTTCAACTCCCTCCGCATCCTCCGCAAGACCTTCAAGTGGATTCCACCCGAAGCCAGAAAAAACATCACCCACGCACTCATCACCAGCAGACTGGACTACGGTAAGGCACTCTACGCGGGAATCAACAAATCCCTGCTACAGAAACTCCAGACCATCCAGAACACCGCAGCCAGACTCATCCTCGGCACCCCACGACATGAACACATGACCCAAAACCTGCGAGACCTACACTGGCTCCCCATCCAGAGGAGAGTAACCTTCAAGCTACTCACCCACGCCTACAAATCCCTCCATGACATCGGACCCAAATACCTCAACGAAAGAATCTCCTTCCACGCACCCAAAAGACACCTCCGCTCCGCCGACCTTGCCCTAGCAACTACCCCGCGCATCCACAGAACCAGAGCCGGGGTAAGAGCCTTCTCTTACGTCGCGCCCAAAACCTGGAACGAACTCCCAGTCAACATCAGACGCTCCCCCACCCTGCACACCTTCAGGAAGAGCCTCAAGACCTGCCTCTTCAACTGACCCGGAGCTGTTCCCCCCCCAGCACCTTGAGACCCTCACGGGTGAGTAGCGCACTTAAAACCCCCTGATTGATTGATTGAGATGGGAGATGGATCACTTTAGATACCTGGGGGTACAGGTGGCACACGGGGACGCTAAGTTACTTCAGCTGAATATAACCAGGGTAGTTGAGTCACTGAGGCGGTCCGTGGACTTTTGTAATATGCTGCCACTGTCCCTAATGGGTAGAATAGCTGTGGCAAAGATGGTGATGCTGCCGAGATGTTTGTATGTCCTGCAGAACGCGTTGAGCCTGATTCCTGTGAAGGTGTTTCGACAGCTGAACTCCTTCCTGGTGACCCTGTTTTGGGCGGGGAAGTGCTGCAGAGTAGTCCTGCAGGTGCTTTTGAAGCGGCATGAGGAGGGGGGGCTGGGGGTGCCTAGGTTTGATCTCTACTATTACGCTGCGCACCTTCAGCATGCTGTGCAATGGTTGGATGAGGGTGATAATTGGGAAAAGCGATTACTTGGCGGTCGAGTGAAACCAGGGGACCTACCTGCGATTTTGATGGAGGGTGCTGGGGTGAGTGTGGAACTACCATATGTGGTTAGGCAAACGGCCTTCTGTGGCAGAAAGTTGTGAAACGAGTGTTGGGGCGGGCTCCCTTTCACCCGGAGTTGCCCATTTGGCAGTTAGTTCCAGTGCGAAGGATGGTGGAGAGCATGTCTTTCTAGGCATGGAGAGAGGGTGGCTGCATGGTTTTGGCAGACTTGTACGTGAATGGCACCTTCCTTACTTTTGAGCAGGCGTGCAAAGGGTTTGACCTGGGGCAGGGGCATTATCTTCAATACGCAGGCCTGATGGAGCTGGCCAAAGTCACATGGCCCACTTACCCAGACATGCCCCGGATCACTGAGACTTTAGACATATTGTTAACGTGTGGCGGTGGGCGTAGATTGGTGTCTTTGTTGTATAGGGCAAGGAGGGTGGATTCAGGGTCTCTAGACCTCAGGGCATGGGACGCTTGGAATGAGGATTTGCAGGTGCCGTTGCCGGAGAAGGACTGGGTGAGGGTATGTACACTAACACGTAAGGTGTCTTGCAATGCCCGGGGGGCGCTAGGTGGCGCACACGCAAGATGGCCGCACAAGTGTGAGGCTCCTGCAGCCTGGTGCTTAAATCCGACAATTATCCTGCTCGGCGGCCTGGCTGAAGCGATATTGATACAGCCTGAGGCTACTCCTGTCTTGCTGGCGACTCAGTGAGAAAATCAACCGAATCGGGTCGACCCTGCTCCCGCTGCGACACCGTGAGTTCTGTGCCGGAGCTGCGGCACTGAGTGACGTGGAGCCCCGAGGCGGCATCGGAAGTCACGCAAGCCCGCTGCTCACCACGAAGTGACTGGGCCCTACACTGCGACCTGGGCTGGGGTGCCGGAGACGGAGAACCGGCTCCCTGAGTTGCCGCCCGAGGTGACTTGCACCGAAGGAGAGCAGATCCCCGCGGCTTGCTGTTGGTGCGGAGCAGACGCAGATCTGAGCGCTGCTGTTGGCGGTGAGTGCGGTGCAACGCGCGCCCCAAGTTACTGCCGCATTGGGGCCCTCGGCGGCTGGCGAAGATAGATCCTCAACAACTCGGAATGCGCTACTGTGCCCCGGGTGCCACCTGATGCTCCAGAATTACCCCGAACACTGGTATCCGAGCGCCGGATCACATACAAGCAGTCCCCGCAATCCCCCCGTGGGGCCCTGGGCGCACGGACGCTGCCGTGAATGTTTGCGACTGGGCCTACTACTGGGACAGCGGCGTAGGGAGAGAGGATTGCTGCTAGAGGGACGTGAACTGGGGACTCTGCGACAACAATACTGCCCCCCTGACACGGACGGGGTGTCGGGGAGAGGCATGCTGTGATTCACGTTGCTGCTTGCTGCCCTTGCACTGGTGTATGGCGGATGCCTGAGACCCCTGGGACGGCGCTGGGATATGACCGGAGACTTCTACCCGCCAATTTGTGAGCGGAGCGGGGTTGGTTCAGCAAACTGTACAAACTGTCAGCTGCCTTGGGACATTGCTACCCCTACAAGTAGAGCTCTGGTGCTATCCCTGCCACTGATTACTTCGCCTGCGGTCCTGGGCCTGGCGATAGCCTGCAAGCGCGTCTGTGTACGGACTCTGTGGTAGGGTGACACTGTACTCCGCTGCCAACTGTGCAAATACCACGACGCACCACGCACTCTCACGATGATATACGCCCGTAGAAGCGGGAGGGTATAATTAAGAGATCTGGACTGTGGCCGGCACCTTAAGGACACCGCGGCCTACTGGGTGAGAGTCACTGTGTCGTCTTGCACCGATGCTTCCTCTACAGTTGCTTGTTGAAGGAGCCTTCTAGCCTCCCCGCTGGTGGTCAGAGAGTATACGGGCATTGGGGACACGCAAACCCGCTGCGCTCCTGCGTCGTCATGGGCAAACCAGATACCAGGCAGCCGAAGTTGACCTTTGAGGCAGCGAAGCAGAGTGCCCGGAACTTGCAGGATGACCAGGACCTCGACAGGAGAGATGAGGCCCAGGGGAGTGCGACTCCACAGACTGCGGATGTGCAGAGTATCCTCCAGGAGGTCAGACAGGGGTTCGCCACCGTCGTGGATAAAGTGGACAGAATGTCGTCACGTATGGATGCCATCGCGCATAAGTTGGAGGGACATGAGGACCGTATAAAGGAGGCGGAGCGGCGCATCTCGGACACCGAGGACACGACGTCCAGAGCCCCAACGCAACTTGCCCACATGGATAAGCTCCTGAAGCTAATTGCTGCAAAGAATGAGGACTTAGAAGCGCGCAGTAGGCGCAATAATATTCGCATAGTAGGAATTCCTGAATCGACCAACACAGGCAAAATGGAAGAATACGTCGAAAAACTATTGTTGTTCGCAAGTGGAACAGAGTCCTTCTCCAGCCAGTTCATAATAGAGCGGGCACACCAAACCCTGGGGCCGCGCCCACTGCCCGGTGGCACCCCACGTCCCATAATAGCGAGACTTTTGAATTACAGGGATCGTGACGTGGCTCTACGAGTTGCGAGAAGTACACAGAACCTATCCTACGACGGGATCACGTTCTCCATATATCCGGACTTTACACCTACAGTCCAGGAAGAGAGGCGCAAATTCATGGATGTCAAAAATAAGATGCGGAAGGCCCAAATTGACTATGCACTACTATATCCGGCACGGCTCAGGGTCACTCACCAGGGCAAGCAACGTTTTTTCACCAAGCCACAACAGGTGGAGAAATTCCTGAAACATGTGAGGCGCACAACCGGCAATGACGGAAACATGGCAACATCGCAACAATCTTCGTCGACGGGAGCGGAAGATGATCCACAATGATCTATACCCTGCTGCGCACAGACACTCTAATTGTGGTTCGAGATATGACGACCGACCGACAACTGGGACTGCTTAAGGGGACACGTAATGTATTCAGCTGGTAGGCCACGCTGAGCTATCTCTGCTATGTACCGGGCACCCTCTGCCCTCAAGAGCCCAGCTGTAACATCTGAAGTGGACTCTATGGGCGAGGGGTATCTGTGTTGTCGCCTAGAACAGACCCCCATTGGGTATTCCCCCGAGGTTATCCACTGCATACTATTTGCAGGGACAGTTGGGCTATTCTTGTTTAAATTGGGGAAAGGGGAGGGTGGGGGGCATGCATTTCTGGCAAGTTGGGGCTGCTTCAGTGGGTGGGGGTGGGAACACGGGGGGTATGTTGTGTTTTCTATATGACCTGCACACACCAGGATGCCTTCTTCGACAGTTTAGTGTGGGCAGCTGGCGAGTTAGTAAAGTTTGAGCATCCCAAGCGCAATAAGGCATTATATATTGTGTTCAAGCACATAGATTGAACTGCATTCTTTGGATGCAGAGCAAGTTGATAGCAGATATCCAGATGCATGGCTGATACAGACTCCGAGAAACTGAATATTCTCACGTGGAACGTTAGGGGCTTGGGGGACCCGAGGAAGAAGAGACACATATTAGCTTATTTGGACAGGCATAGAGTGCACATAGCTATGTTACAGGAAACACATTTCACGCCTCAGAAACCAAACAACTTCGCAAGCAAATGGGCGGAACACAGAATCTTTTCCTCTTATTCCTCCTACGCGAGGGGAACGGCCATACTCATAAAAAAACGGATACCCTTCCACCTGGCAGGAGCCACCTGGGACTCACAGGGACGATACTGTCTGGCATGGGGGCGGCTGGGGACTGTCTCAGTGACTTTGGCCTGTTGCTATGGACCGAATGTGGATGCCCCGGAGTTTTACACCTCATTATGGGCTAAGATATTTGATATAGGCTCCAGTCATATTATTTGGGGTGGGGACTTCAATGTTACATACAACCCACACTTGGATAGGTCACACCCCGCTTCTCACCACTACACCAAAACACGTGCAATTATACAAGACACTCTGACCACCTATCAATTGATAGATGCATGGAGATATGCCCATCCCCACATGCAGGAGGGAACGCATTACACAGCACAGGCAGCGTCGTGGGCGCGACTAGACTACTGGTTTATGTCTCGAGGGCTGGGCCCAGCTATATCTCAGGTACAGCATTTGGCCAGAACTTACTCGGATCACGCCCCGGTAAAACTCACATTATCCTCCTCAGAATTCGGTTCACCGCGCAGTACTTGGCGACTACATGCTCCTATTTTGCTAGACACGGTCTTCCAGGAAGAGCTGCGGGAGGAGATACAGTTTTTTTTCGCGAGAAACAAAGGGTCGGTGGACAGTGTAGAAACCATTTGGGAGGCATTTAAGGTTACACTCCGAGGGTTCTGCATATCCAAGGGATCGGGGGTACTTAAAGACATAACTAACACACTACGCAAACTAGAAACAGAACTTAAGACACTGGAGGCGAGGTTGGCTGCAGGCCCGGACAGTCCCGCCCAACTCAAGTTCAGGGAGACGCTCACGGACTATATGGCCACAGCGCAGAGGGAAACAAGATTTCGGGGCAGATTCTGGGTGGCTCGCGGCTACGGAGAGGGAGAACGGCCTGGTAGAGCACTGGCGAATATGATTAGGAAACCTCGCTACTCTAACTATGTATTGGAAATCGAAGATTCCGACGGGATGGTCTATCGTGACACTGTCAATATCCTTAATGCCTTCACACGTCATTACACTCACCTGTATACCACAAAAAGGAAGGATAGCCTAGACCTAGAGAGCTATTTGGGAGTTGTGGCACTAGGCTGGTTGAGTGACACACAACGAGAATTCTTGTGCGCCCCATTCGAGTTGGATGAGGTCAGGGAGGCTATTATGAGCATGCAATCAGGGAAAGCCACGGGCTCGGACGGAATTCCTATAGAGTTCTACAAAACATACATAGATCTTATGGCCCCCATCTTACGCGAGGTGTATGAAGAATCGCTGGATGTTGGCTGCCTACCGTCATCCATGAGGGAAGCTCTCATCATCTCGCTCTTGAAGCCAGGGAAGTCGCCGCGGCAATGCGACTCCTATAGGCCGCTTTCCCTCCTCAATTGTGATGCCAAAATACTGGCCAAACTCATCGCTAATCGTTTGAGCCTGTTGCTGGACAATCTGATTCTCCCTGATCAGTCGGGCTTTGTGCCCGGGAGAGCTACCTCCCATAATCTGAGAACCCTATTCGCTATACTAAATAATGTCTCACCTGACTTACCACTAGCTGCTATATTTTTGGATGCCACTAAGGCTTTTGATTCAATTGAATGGGACTATATCTTTGGGGTAATGCTGCGGATGGGTTTCCCACCCCTCTTCCTTTCCTGGATTAAGTTATTATACCAATTGCCGGTTGCTAAGGTGCTCATTAATGGACACACATCCCAGACATTCCAGATCACCAGGGGCACCCGGCAGGGATGCCCATTGTCTCCCTTGATTTTTGCTTTTGCAGTGGAGCCATTGGCGGCGAAACTGCGGCAACACCACAATGATAAGGCTCTACGTTGTAATATGCGGCAGATACTTATATCCCTATACGCCGATGATATCACCTTATACCTTCGCGACCCGCAACAAAATCTGAATCCAATACTCCGAGAATTTATTGTTTTTGGGAAACTATCGGGGATCCAAATTAACTGGGGGAAGTCCTGTGTTTTCCCCTTGACGACAGCAACAGTTCGCTTTCCGTTGGAGTATCCCTTAGAGTGGTGTGATGAGGAATTGCGGTATTTGGAAATCCGTGTCACTAGGGATAGAGACGAATTGATGCGCCTAAACTATGGCAACGCAATGACTCGCATAACGGACTATGTGACCCGCTGGATTACACTACCCCTCTCCGTGGCGGGACGAGCATCCTTAATTAAAATGGTGATACTTCCCCAATTGCTCTATCTGTTTTTAAATATACCATATTATCCAGGGGCTTTTTTTTTAAGACACTCAGATCAGAACTGACGCGACTGGTATGGGGGGGTAAACAACCGAGATTGCAGTGGAATGTACTTATTAGACCATACTCCCAAGGTGGGTTCGGCATACCAAATTTCGAATTATACTACATCAGTGCACAAGCTCACTATGCATGGTTCTGGGTGAAGCAGCCACGGTATATGCCACAGGTGGCGGCGGAACACTGGCTTGCACACCCCATTCCAATAGACGGAGCATTGTATGACACGGCTACTACTAGGGGTAAGACGCCGACCACCCTCACCTGTACAACTACAGCATGGCAACGCATAGGACACATATTGAAAGTCCCCATGCTTTATTCCCCGTTATTACCTCTTACTTATCATCCAAGTATGCCCCTCCTCCAAGAAACAATTTTTCACAATTTTAGGGAACGCACACACATCAACACCTGGGGGAATTTATATCCTAATGGCCACTTCCGAACGGCTGAACAGGTATTTCAGGGCTTGCAACAAACCCCACTTGAAGTTTTTTTATATATTCGCCTTAGACAGGGAGTCCGGTCTCTAACCCCGGAATTCCCTGCGGAGCCTCAGGTGCTAGCTCCACTACAGCTGATGCTTAAAAATACGACGACTAAACGCCTTGTCTCCCTGATATATCGAGCAGTGCATACACAGAGGGAATTGCCAGCTGCGCTATCCCGCACATGATGGAGTGAGGAGCTGGGTTTTGCCCTGACAGATGACCATTGGGAACACTGCTGCCTGCAGACTGAGCGTGTCTCGGCCAGCAGCAGGCTTTGCATTATACACTATAAGTTTCTTCATAGACTGGACTATACCCCAGCCAAAGTGCACAGACATCATCTGCGAGACTCGGACAGATGTGATAGATGCCGAGCCCCTGGAGCAGATTTTCTGCATCTGGCTTGGGAATGCCCGGGTGTGAATGAATTCTGGAGCCAGGTCTTTGACGCTCTAGACCTCATGACGAATACACACATTGAACCTACACCATTGACAGCCCTGCTCGGCTACGTCAAGCCAGTGCAGGCGGCGCATCGTAAATATGTGGCCCTTGCGCTACTCATGGCTAAGAGGAGGGTGGCCTGCCGGTGGGGTAGGGGGCGGGCACCCAAATTCAAGGTCTGGCTTGATGACTTGGTGTTCTGCCAGGAACAACTCACTACTTACGCTGAATTGCTGCCTAGTGCCTCTAGACCCAGAGATATCTGGGGCACCTTAACCTTTTACCTGCTGAAGTACCCAAGTGAGACTCCAATGTCCGGCACAGAAGTAACTACCCCCTAGGGAGCACTGAGTAGGCACCAATAATTGAAGGGCCCTCCCCTACGAGTGATAGAGATACTACTTGTGTGCTAAACGAATTGCATACTGGTATAAATTAGTTTAAACACCTGTACAGGCACTTGCACGCTACTGATGAAAGGGAAATATTGCTTACTTTTTAGACATGTTGTGTACTGCCCTGACGCAATGTCCTCTGCCTTTGTGACGTTCTGTAGATATTGTACTATGCCTTGCTGTGTCATGTGATCTGGACTAATATTATGACTGCCTGAGGCGCTGCCACGCTGATAATGTATCAACTACTGTATGTATCGATGCTTTTGATATAATGTTTGTTTGAAAAACAATAAAAAGAAAGTAAAAAAAAAAAAAGGTGTCTTGCAATGCCCAGCTGAAGTTACTGCACTATAACTTTTTGCAGCGGGTGTATATGACCTCAGCGAGGCTCCACCATATAGACATCACCCGGTCACATGAATGCCCTAGATGTCACAGAGCCCACTCGGGGTTCATGCACCTGGCGTGGGAATGCCCAAAAGTCCACCAGTATTGGCTCGCTGTAGTTCCAAGGCTCTGTGAAGGGGTGGGAATCTCACTAGAGGTTACGCCTGAACAGTGCCTCCTGGGGCTGGTACCGCAGCGCAAAAATAGGAAAATGACCAATAAGTTATTACAGCTAGCGTTGGTGTTGGCCAAACGGAGGGTGGCCATTTGCTGGATGGGTGAGCAGGCTCCATCGTTCGTGAGTTGGATGAGGGATGTGGGAGAGTGGTCCCTGGTGGAGGAACTGCATATGAAAGCCAGTCACAGGGATGAAAAGCTGGAGGAGGATATAGTAATCTGGAGAGAGTTATGTAGGGACTTGTTGAATCCAATAGGGACTGGCAGTGAGCAGGCTGGTGAGTCTGATAGTAGCAGTAGCATGTAAACGTTGGTGCTTGTGTCAACCCTAATTGTGTTTGACGCTGATTTTGCCGCTGAGCCATGAAAGTGTAAAGTATATTTAACTGTGCAATGTGTTCGGGACTCTAATATATGTAATGGAAATAAGTCAATGGATATTGTCTCGAAGGATTCTGTGCATGACCGCTCAGTTTTGGTGTGAAAATTTCATAAATAAAGTTTTAAGAAAAACAAAATGACAAAAAATCCAAAAGGTAGAACAAGAGTTATGAGTTTTTAAAGTTTGAATTAAAAATCATGTCAAAAAGCACAAATAGCCAACGTCAGTTATCGCTAGACCAGTTCAAAGTCAACTGTTAAGGCCAGCCGCAGTGGCTCACCAGTTGCATATAGGGACCAGGCTTGTCCCAATTAAAACCTTACCTTCTGACTTTTCTGGAGAAAAAGTAGCCGTCAACAATTCATCGGCGGGGCAAGCTGCAAGCTGGATCCGAAGAAGGGGTTGATGATGGTAGGCTCCTGAAAAGTGGTGTCCTTGTGCGGTCATCGACAAAGGCAGGAAAACTCCAAGTGGGTGAAGTCCAAAGACCTTACCTGGGAAGGCCTCGAGTTCAACTGGATGCTACTCCACATGGGTCCTCCAAGTTTGGGCTTAAACATTTCTCTGGAAATGTGATCTCCTGCAGTGGGGCAAAGCAGCAAGCTATGGCCAACTGATGATTTGACGGTGATGGCTGTGGCTTCGCCACTGACCCTGATTTCCATCAGTTCACCAGGCAGAAAGTTCGCAAAAAGTTTCTAAGTCCCAGATCTTGTAGGTTGGGGATGGGGGTACACTCTAACACCAGCCAATGATCCAGGACCTGGGGACACCAATGGATCGTTAACACTCACTTCAAAAGAGGCCAGTAGAAGGGTCCAAGGTAGGTCTAGTTGGTACTGGTCAGCTAGGCAGTTTCAGGGAAGGGCCTTCCGAAGCTTATTGTTCCCTGTAACTCAAACACGAGGTAAGCCAGCTGACCATTGGAGTCACTTCTGGGGTCCTGGGTTCAAGGCAAGCAGGTCCAGTCTTCCTTCAGGTTCTTCAGACAGCATGGCAGTCCTTCTTCTGATTCTTTACAGGTCCAGGTGTGTTCTCAAGGAGAGCACTGGGGATGCCACATTTATGTCCAGTGACAGTCTGTGGGTGTGGGTGTGGGAAACTCCTGCATCCCCTCCCTAACCAATGGGGTAAAATTTCCCAGGGGTGGCCAAACCCACTTTTGCAGCATTGCCTGTGTGTTTTACTGTACACTATCCCACAGTACCCCTCTGTCCCTAATTCTAACACAGCATAATCTTTTTTCCCCTGGTTAGTGTGCCCTGTCCCGGGCCAGAGGTGTGTCTATGGTAATAGACAAACCCTCCTTTGTGGTCACTCCAAACCATTTCGGAGGAAGCTTCCCATCCCACTGGGAAAACATAAGGGAGGCAGGCTTAGGTGTGAGATACATCTGATAGTGACAGAGTAAGCATCCTTTGAAGATCAAGAAGGGGCTTCCTTGAGCAGTAAGGTCTCCCTGGCCATCCTGCTCAAGGAAGAAAAAACACGCCCCCACACCCAAGCCGTTTGTCCGGTGTATAGGAGCAATCCACATCTCACCACATTGGAGCCATCAGTAGTCAGGTGACACTGGTGGAAAGGACCTTTCAGCTTAGGAAGAAAAATTACAACTTTCTAAAAGTGTAATTTCTGAAATAGTGATATAAAATCTGACTTCACCATTAATTTGAATTTTACATTACTGTTAAAATGAGCCCTTGGGCCATTTTTCTAGCTGCTCCCAAGCTGAAATTAAGCATTAAAAGCTGTTATAATGTAACTCAGTGTTTCCTATTGTGCCACAGTTAAAAACAACGTTGAAGTGTTTTCACTGCATGGACACGCACAACTGAAATACACACTACTTTTTAAAAACCATGCACCCTGCCCTGTGGGCATTTAGAGCCTACCATAGGAGTAACCTATAACTATTAAAAAGAAAGGTTTAACAAACCTTTTTCCAGGCCGAAATGGCAGTTTAAAACCTGCATACCCAGGTTGCAGTGGCAGGCCTGGAGACAGGTATTACAGTGCTACTTTAGTGCGTGGCACAATGAGTGTTGCAGCCCACTAGTAGCATTTACTTTATAGGCCCTGAGCACATGTGGTATCATATACTAGGGACATAAGTAATTTAAATGTACAAATTAAGGGTATAACAATTCCAACATGATTAGAGAGGAGAGAACAAGCACTTTACCATTGGTTAGCAGGAATAAAGTGTGCAGAGTCCTGTGGCTGGCAAAAACAGATTAGCAAAAAAATGCAAAAATCTGGTGGGAATACCACGCAAAAGATAGCCATTTCCAACAAGCATCTAGAGCCTTGTTGGCAGAAACTCATAAAAAAATCAAAAATAGTAAAACTGTCTACTTAGCAGATAAGGAATTCAGAGAAAGAGAAAGGTTGTCATTCCAAGAATCAAACATTTGCAAATCCAAATTAAGATTCCATTGAGTTTATTCTCTAAAAGATGGAGGAATGCCTAGTCTAATTCCCTAGAATAATTTGCTGATTAGAGAAGTTCACCCACAATTTCACCATTGACAAAACAATATTGTAACAATATGGCCAATGAGTAAATATTAACTGTTTCCTTGTGAAGTCAAAGACGTCAAACAATTTGCAACATGTTTGGCATCTGCTGAAATGGAGACAATTCCAGATTCCAAACAGCAGCTAACTCGTTTGATCAAGCTGATCTGTATATTTTCTTTGTGTCTGGAGCCTAAGCCTTACTGATGAGGGAAATAGAATCTCCTGAAAGTCCTGTCCCAAACCAACAACTGTTTCTGAACTGACATAATTAGCTGTCCCGGGGAAACAAAGGTAGCAGGATTGGATAATCCATTGACATTTCCAAATGATCTAGAAATCAAAGGAATAGTTCCAAATAGGTAACGATATTTGTTTTTTTCTTTTGCTTCTGTTAGAAATAAAAGCAAATAAGTAATGATTAATATGAGCCTGTTATTGTTTTTAACTTTGCATTTGGGAATGGAGTAAGTTTTACAGTTTCATTAAACTTTAATCCATATCTAATCCCAGAGTTTATCACAACAAATACTATAGATACCACATGAGTCTATGCTCTTACCTAACCCTTTTGGTAATTTTTGATTCCTTAGTAGAGACCACCACCTTGAAATGGTCTCCCATGTAAAGGTGGTAGTCTCTTCTAAGAAATTGATCCCAAGAAGCTAATGTGCATCTGAGCCAGCTTTTCTATAATTAGATGTTTCCATTAATGAGTGTGAGACAATTTCCCTTTTTGTGTGGTCACCCCCATTTTTTTGTGGACTGATGTTGCTGGCATTCTCTGTGCACTGACACACTGCCATCCAGGACCTAGTGCATGTGCTCTGACCCCTAAAACATGTTGAAATTGGCTTACTCCTAATTGGCATATAAATCTTACCTATAAGGGCATTGTATATAGTGTCTCAAAATACACCAATGGCATGGAAAGTTAAATATTACCTGTGGACTTCAGCACTACTGTGCTGTCCACTAGTGTAGCAAGACAAACATGACTCCAGGCCTACCACTGTACTCTGGCTGCTAAAATTTAAAACTGCAGCCTGACTTGTCAAAATGGCCCTCTTTGACAGGAGAAAAACCTATCTTTTAAATATTATTAAACTCCCCCTATGTAGACCTTGTAGCCGGCAAGGCAGGGTTCATGGTATTTAAAAGTAGGACATGTAGAAATTTAAAGTTAGCATGTCCTAACAGTGATTAGCATCCAAAAGCTATTTTTGCCTAACATGGAGCTCTCCTCAGATACAGCCTGCTTTCTGCCTTGCCTCGCTGAAGGATTTGGGCTGCCAGAAAAAAAGACCAAGTCCCAAGGAAAAACCTCTGATGGGGTCAAACCTGGTTTGTGTATCCAACCAGAGCTTCAACGTAGTTGGCTTGAAATCATGCCTAGATCCCAGTAAAATGCGATTAGTGGACTAGCATTGGTGCTTACTGCTTTTTGGACCTATTTTTACTTAAGTCTTCTAAAATTCATATCTCCAGTTACGCTTATTGGATATTTTTGTTTTGGAGTAAGTTTGCTCATTACATTACTCTCTATGTTTATTAATTGGAGTGGATTTTTATTGTGTTGTGTTTCAGACATTTTAACCGTTTTGGTATTACAAAATGCTTTACATGTGTTATCTAAGTTAGGCCTTTCTACTCTGTGCCATAGCTACCAAGGGTTGAACTCAGATTTAGATTACTGAAACCATTTCCTGGACTTAACAGGACAGTGCCTTTATTAGTTGTGGTGAACTTCAATCCACCCCCAACTAATAAACCAGTTTCTCACTTTGAGGTTGATAAACTTTCTTTATATCGTCATATTATGCTTTATCATTTTCTCAACTGAATGTTTTAGCACCAGGTCTAACAATTTGTCTAGTTATAGCTTCTCTAGCTATCTGTTTTACATGCTGTAGCTTTTGCATTCAGGTATTGTTTGCTGATTTCAACCTATGTAGTTACAATTTAATAACATATGTCAACTTATCATTTTAGAGTGGAAGGGGTGACATTATCATACTACCTTATTCCAAAGAAGCAATCAGTGGAGGTTAAAATATCACCATTCATGGCAATCATGTATGGAAAAAATGATAACTTCCCATTAATCATTAATTGTTGTTCAATTGTGCTTCTGCAAATCACTCAAAATCTGTCAGCTCATAGCAAAGTATCTTTGCAAGCACAGTCACCACTGGAAAGTTATAAAACTAGAGCCCTTTTATGTATCTATTTTATATTTCCGTAGAGCACAACCTGCCACTAAATCATGCCATGGGTATTCACAGGTCTCGCAGGCACACAAATACTTATTTAAAGAGCAGAGCCTTGACTATCTTCTGAAAAGAAGTCAAGCTTGTCACCTGTGGTTTTACCAGATGCCAATTGACTAATCGGTCACAGGTGATTGGGTCTCTGCTGGCTGGGTATATCTGTATCTATTCACAAAGGTAGGAAGGAGCTAAAGTGAAATTAAATTTAAAGTTTAAAGAGAGGATCTTAAAGAAGACTGTGCACTCCACCAGAAGACAGTGACACAGACAGTGACGTCACCACCACAGCACAGACACTGTGACGCTATTCTTCTCGGGGAAGATTCGTTGACTGCAGCATTTTATCCCAGGTTCATGTGCCAGAGCTGGGCAGAAGATGAAAGTCCACACAAAGCATTTCCATAGTTAAGCTCTAGTGGTTCATGTCCTGTCGAATGTACAGGAGTTACACTGTGTAGTTGCGGTATCCTAAAAGAGGCTGCCTGCACTGCAAACTTTATTTGAGACTTCTTGCTCAGAATTGAGTCCCAACAAACAGAACCTTTTTACTTCATGGTACACTGAGTTGAGTGCCCGAAAGAACTGATTTAGGTAGGCAGGCTAGAGGACTGAAAATTAAGGCCTAGTGGTATTTCCTCAGTTGGGGTCAGTTGTGGTGATGTTCAGCATGAGATCACTATTACTTTCCCAATGCCCCACTTTCTGCTAATGCTGGGGCATAGTGGCAAAGCTCTCCTGGGCGCTCCTGAACATACAGATGAATCTGCATACCACTACCACAGGATCAGAACAAGAACCTCTGTGCTGTTATTATGCTCTGAAAGGTCTCATGCAGATGTTACAGAGCAGTGGAGTCTTCTTGGCAAGGATTAGAAAAGTATAGATTTGATTGCAAAAGTATATATATTTTGCTAATAGGTTCTCTGTATAGAATGTTTCATATGGAGTGGTTTGAACAATCAGCCCCCAACCACCGGTTGCTTAGATGGCACTTCATCACTGAAGACCCACATTTCTGTCAATAACAAGTGTTGTTATCACTCAACTTAATGGTACCTTAAAGGTTGAGAGTTTAAATGCATCAATAAGGGTTCAAATCTGTGACCTAGTTAATCATAAAAGATTTAGACCTGATTAATTATTTACCAGTTTCCAGTGATATCCGACCGAATTATTAGTCACTCTGAGCGATCATAATCAATTGAGGCCATAGGACTTGTGAGAATCAATTTAAATGAAACACAATATGAAATAATTAATTACTTGCTTCGTCGTGTTACCTCTGAGGGTAGTATTGCTTCACTATGTAGCATATAAAATTACTAATTTGACTTATTCCAAGTGTAGCATGTTTCTCGATTTTGAATTCAGTGACAAAATTCAAACTGTGTTATGCTGTTTGTTAAGCAGATGGCTTTGTTTCATTGTATTGTATGTCAACGCTTCTTGTTCTCTTTGTTCTTAGTTTATTATTACCTTTGTGCATTCCTATGTATTTGTGTTGTAATTTGTACATCATGCTTGTGTACCATGAGCATGTATTATAAAAAAAAACTAGTATATGATGAACCAAGGAAACAGAAACCATAACGAATCTACTAGAGAAATGAAGGAAAATATGTTTAGTTAAAGTTCGTAAACTAAAGGAAGAATTTAGAGAAATAGTCTTAGAGCATAACATATCTAAGGTTAAACATTCCTCAAAAGTTCCTTTATGAAATCAAATTTCACAGATCACCGACAAAATGAAACTACTTCTACAATTTGGGAACAAACGATGTAATATATAAAAAAATATTGGGGGAGGGGCGGGGATATCCATGACACAAAAGTTTTTCCAACACTTTTCCATCCTTTGATATTGCACACAGTTCCCATTCTAAGATATTAGATGTATCTAAACATGCTTCAAGTCGTTCACATGGGTGCCAAAAACATAACAAAAGCACCTCAATGAAAATCTACTATTACATTTTATTCAAATCTACGCGCTATTCACCAAAAAATCACTGAGAAAATTTGCATGTGCTTATTATAGGGGTTGTCATGTACAGCTGCACTTAACGCAGGACCTTCACGTTTGCACTGGCAAGGGTCAAATTATTGTTGTGCCCAGTGCTTCTGTGCTCATATCCCTAATTCACAAGAGGAAGGCCGTTCTATTCATTATTCCTAGCTTGTACAAATGCTTTTCAGGAGTAAGTAAAGGCAATGGGTAAGTAGGGGTGGGTGCGATACCTGTGTTCTTTGATGAGATGTTTATGGCTATGTGATGCATATGCATAATTATACGTCTCCTTTTATACCCCTTCATTAAGGGGGGAAATGGAAAATTATGCCCCTTTATGACTCCCTCCTCTGCAAAGTGCCCACATAATCAATTTCAGTTGAGGGACATGATGATGTCATTCTACTTTAGTCGCACCATTAATGCGGTAGATGGCAGCCAATAAATAGCTGAGAATTGGACACATGCCCTATACTCAGTTATTCATAGAGAACACACTTGCACAGTTTGTGTGCAGACTGGCCGTCCTCCCATAACATACTAGTTCCTTTCAATAATTAGGGGACCTGTGTATATTTTATGCAAAGCTCGAACACTGTGATAAACAATAGTGCACAATCATGCTGTTTGTGACTGAAGCCCCATTTCTAAGCCATTCTTCACCCCTAGCACTCACCCAAACCAAGAAGCCCCCTCCACTTAATACTCTGAAATGTTGGCATAATGATGTGATACACTCTCATATGGATGAGTTTTTGCTTACTGAAACTGCATGGTTAGGTGCTATAAGTCACTAGCCAGGCATGTGTCATTACCTGCTAAAACTGGGGGTTTGACCATTATTTTTATGGTTTCCCTTTTTTGTTGATGCAGTTGTTTAGGGGAAGCAGCTAACAGGCAAGTCATGGGAATGAATTGTAAGAAATATTGGGAAATAAATTGATAGAGGTAATAATGGATTTTGACCCTTCGTGTAAACTGATTATTTAATTACTTAATAACATGTAGCTCTTTGTGGAATAACATAACTACCACTTGACAACATTTTCAAATGTACTCATTAGGAAGTGTGTATAATACAATTGATTTAATATAGATGGAAATATACACGTTTATATAGTCTACTTATGGCCCTGTGGTTTGTATTATAAAATAGAGAATCATTGAACCAAAGGTGAATTGCACTCCTTGTTGTGGTTGTGTACACTAGGGGCTCAATTACAAGTTGAGCGGAATGGAATTCCTGTATGCCATTACATTCTGCCCAATCACTAGTGGGCTGGTGTTTACGAGGAGAGGACAACACTGGAACCGATTTTACTAGCTGGAAATTCTAGGCAGTAAAATTGCTGTGAAGACAGTTGGCATTGGAGCGCAACCTGTTTTCCAACCCTTGCCCATCCCTTAGCAGTGGCAAAGGGGAGCATATAATTCTGTACCCTGCCAGATGACAGTCTTCCTTTCCTCTCCAACCCTTGTCAACCCCATTCCCTCACACCTCACCACACACCAGCCCCCTCCCAGTCACATTAACTACCTGCTCAGAGTAGGTGGTAATTGGAAGTTTAATCCCCAGGGATTCAACCCGGTAAATGGGCTTTACTTGTAATTGAAGGGGTTCCTTCAGCGACTTAGAGCCAGTATTGATGAATCCTGGCTGTATGGAATTTCCTCATAAAATAGCAGTACTAGTAATGATGCCCAAGGATAGATAAAGGTGTTTGCTTGTCAACCCATTGAATTAAAAAAGTACGTTTTTGAGAATATCCATAATGAATATGGATGAAGTGTTTTGACATATATTGAATGTTAGTGCAGGTTATTTGCTTATTTGTTCACCATTCTGGAGATTTGATTACGTATTACTATTCAATTGGTCTAAAAGCTCAACTTATATACAGAGCCGAAATATAGATGCTGCTAACAAAAATTCATGAAAAAAATCTAGAATTTGGCCAACGTTTATAGATGGAGCCACCTCTTTAAACTGTTTTGCTCACATAAAAAGGTCATCATAGTGCCCAAATTTCTGTGGCAGCAAATCCAATTTCCAAGAGAAAAATCCCATAATAATATTATTTAATGTTAATCCAAAATAGGGTTTTGCCTTCCCAAATTCCATTATTTGTTCAGCTGATTTTACAATGAGACTCAGACCGATTGTTTTTGTTTCTGAAGTATGATTTATTTCCACTCGATATTGTCTCATGATGTATATTCACTTTTGCAAAGTCTCTACAAACTTTCAGAGTAAGAGCACTGAAGAGGTCTCCTCTCTAACGCAATCATAGGATGCAAGCGGAGTTTAGAATTACCCAGAGTCACCTTCCCAAAGATCTCCACGATCTCCTTCCCAATGTCTCCTTAGATGTCTCTCCCTTATTAGTGGAAGGAGAATAGTCCAGTTATGTGCATCTGTTCACAAGATGTCTGATGGCATCATAAATTGATATGTGCCATTGCCAGTTACATGTCTGATGTCGACATGATTTTTTTTATTTCTACTCATGTCGAGTACTATGACTTGCGGAGTTGTGTATTTGCACATCTACATTTTTTTTTTTTTTTTTCTTCTTGTGGAGAAGCCCATTCCCTTTCTTACCATGGAAATGCACTTGCTTCTGCTTTTCACAGTAGTAGCTTGCCATGTATTTCCATGGTAGGGAACTAGTTGCAAAATGTTTGTGTATATACCCAAATGTACACATTTTCTAGAGCCCCGTAGCTCACTCTTGCCACCATTACCCATATATCTGCAAGTAGTAGTCCACAAGTCCTTATTTTGTGGTTCATATTTTGAAATTTGACTGTCCTTTATTTTTTTGTGAACTTCATTTGCCCGCAAAAAAGTTTGTGCAACGGGACTTAAGAAACTGGAGATCTGGGTAGGTAAAATCCGCAATGTGTTCCCTTATGGCAAAGGTTTGTATGCCATTCCATTTTATTTGGAATTCAAACTCTAAATATAAACAAGTACATCCAATGAATGTGCATATTTAACCTGCATCAATCTTGATAATTTGGCTGTCACAGATGACATACAATTTCTTCTATCACGCAAAAAGAGAACAAAAAGTTTTCTCTGACATTAAAATGTTCTTGTACATTGACTTTAAAATGTGGCCACTAAATGTCCTTTTTTCTAGTAGTGAGACCAAGCTGGTGAGGGTCAAAAGTGACCCACTGTATGTGTGCCAAACAGTTAGAAACCTAGTACAATTTGTTAAAAGCTGCACAAAGCATGACGATTCACAACTACTGTTATATAAGGCAAGGGTCTATGGTCAGATTAAGTATTTACATTGAAAACAATCGCACATCGTGGACACCTGGCTTAAGGTCAAACAGTATAGCTTCTTACATTTTTTTGTTAAATTGACTTTTTGTCCTCCATAACATTAAGTCACCAATATCCTTTTTGTATTGAGGATTTCTATAACAGAGTCCTAGTGGACATTTGTACACCAAAAGCCAAACGTATTGCATATTCATGATCTAGGCCATATGTGGGCCATTGCACGGCAGGACTCCGCTAAGCGACAAAGGGGTTGCTGTGCACAACCGAGCCCTAGCGACAGATAATGAATCAAGGTTTTTCTTCCCTGTTTTCATATGCATATACCTGGAATATTTGCCCCCTTCGCAGCCTACATATCTGCAGTTAGGTATTTGACATTTACAACATTTGAAGACTCCGTTTTTACATTTTTTCTTAGTATGTTTAATGTCTTGTCAAATTCCAGGAAAACAATAATTGTGCTCCACGCTGAGGAGCAACCAGTTGTGTATGTAAATGGAGCTACAACTCATCATAAGTCTTTCAATTACGCAATTTCTGGGCATGTGCTCGCACAAATCAAGCTCTGGGTCTGGAGACATTCCTTTTTTATTTAATGTTATTAATGCTATTTATTTCATTTTCAATATACAGCATCAAACATGTTGGCTTGCACCTACTTCAAGCGCAAATAAAATGAGACCACAGATAAATTAGGCAGTCCACAATGAGGGGAGACCACACAGAAAGTCGCGAGCCCTCTTGAGTCTAGTGGGGTAGAGGGACAGGTCCTCAAGCCCGAGGCTTCAAGAGCATTGACCAATGTAGCAAAGGTTTGTATGAAAAAAATGGGGATTTCGAGTGTTTCCTACCCAGCAGATGACTGAGTTGAGCTCTTAGGTTGGATTGTTGGGCACTTGTGAGAAAGAGGCTTTATAGCTAAGGAGCTCTTTTTCAGTATTCGTCATATTTGAACTTAGACTCAGTATTGTTAAGCTGTGGAAGGATCTACTAACGGCAGGTTTCAGTAGGTAGCTATAACTATGGCCAGAAGACCCTATGCGTTGTGTGTATTATTGAGAATATTTTACCCATGGTTCTCATAGACAGACATTAGTGTGAATAACTGGATTCTAAATGCAGTAATTCACTACTGTAATGCAGAAATGGCGGGCAACAGAACTTGTTACCCACTGTTGCTATGTCATAAAGGAATTCCAGGCTGCTCTGGCTGGCCTCTTTGAATGCCTGTCAGAGCAATGCTGGAGACCAGTGAGCATAATGTCTGGAGGGAGGGAAGGAAAGGCACACAGAATGGTTGCGGTGGGTGACAGGAGGTCATGTATGTTTTTTTTGTGTTACATATGATATAGGGAGAAGAGGCCATGCTATATATTGATCACCCATTACGCCTCTGCCCATGCGGATCAGTTGTAAGCAGGCGTCGGTATGTCATGCCATACATGACATCAAATCATTATATATACATATATATATAAATAATATTTTGGGATCACTGTTTAAGATGACTTTGCCATTCAATCACATTTCAAATGAATTTCTGCAAACAATTCAAATTAATTTTTGCAGACCGCCTCAAAGCATTAGTAATACCTTATGAATTACTCTGATCTCACTGTTAGAGATAAATTAAAGGACCGGGCGGCATTCTAAATTGAGTCTACTAATAGTAATTGTCCCTGATCATCTGGATAGCTGCCACGTATTGAAAGGCAAAATATTTCTTACAACTGGTGAAATTATTTCAGTTCTACTGAAGACCATCCCATGCCACTAAAATATAAATCATGGGCCTTATCATATAAAGAGAGCTGTGTACGTTTAGACTCAGTTTCTGACACAGTTTTGTGCTGACTAGTATCTTAAGTAGTTGAAGAGCTACAAAAGCACTATTTTACCAGCTTTGACAATGGTAATGTTTACCTGACACAAGAACCTTTAAGGAATATGCTGCTTTTGGATGGAAATGTAGTAGCATTTATTGACATTTTTAAAGTAAACAGAAAATAAAATACCAAACACAAAGCAACAAAAGAGCACATTTAAAACATAAATAACAAGGCACATCACAGCAAAACAGTCAAAACTGAACACAACCGAACAACTGCAGTACAATACAACAAAATGACATGGAAATAATGCAGCAAAAAACACAGTAGCATAAAAATAAAAGAACACATCAACACCACAACAAAATACTACACACCAAATATGCACCAAAGTTCTTGTCACACATTACCTCCTCCAGAATGCTGGTTTCATAAAAGTGTGGTAAAAAGGTGTTTGGAGCAAGAACTGCCTTAACTTAGCATCACAGACATAAAACAGAACCAGTCAAAAATGTTTTGTGATCTGGTCCCATGTCTCCTGGAATGAGGCAACTGTTGACCAAAGTTTTGGCACCAAGGTGGTTTATGAAAAGAAAACATTCATTAGATTTTGGAGACTATTTTGAACCAATATAATATACAATTTAGTCTACGGTCCTAGATTCATAAGTAAAGAGATACAAATTGAATCAAAAATAGAAAACGTGTGTTTTGAATAGATCCTGTGGAATGTGGTCCTGTACAAAAGCAGAAATACAAAAAGTAGGGAGAACAAAATCATGTACATAATTTGTAGGATTACAACTCACTGCAGAAGAGCAAAACAATTATTTTGGAATGCAAACATGAGAACAGGCCATATAGCGTGTGAATGTAAATACCAAGTACTGACATCTAAACCAGCCCTTGTGTTTTCCATTAGTTCACGAAGATGCAAACCATTGGCAACCACAGACCTACTGATAAACAGAGCTGACCACACATCGATCCAACTCCTGATAAAATGGCAGCCATATTCATGGCTACAGAGAGAAGGAGAATGGAAGTCGAAAGAGAAGATCTACTTTGTTGAAGTAGGGACAAAGTGATATTCAGGTAACATAGACATACCAATCTTACAACCATAACAGGTATATAAATCAGGGTTATATGTCCCATCTATGCATGCTTTTACCACGCATGCCTTTACAACGTGGTCCAAACCACGAATGCATCTTTACAATGCATTCCTTTATCACACAAGTTGTTACAACCACTTGCCTTAAGGAAAGCGCTGGACTTTGGAATAGTATTATTTAGTATTCCAACTCCAGTCTGTGCTACAGTAGGGAAAGTGTTGGACTTAAAGTCCAACATCGGTCCAACAATGCTTTCCCTAAGGCAAGTCATTGTAATGACCAGCGTGGTAAAGGAATGCGTTGTAAAGATGCATTCGTGGCTCGGACCACGTTGTAAAAGCGCAGCATGGTTCAAGCCGCATTGTAAAGACTGTTTCCCATAAATCAGTAGTGATGCCTGAGAAAACCTCTTAGAAAGTTGTAATGAACATCACAGAATAATTAAGGTCACAACTTGATTGAAGCTCTCAATAAAGCCATCCTCTATCACGACTTGTTAAAAACTAGACCTGGGTTTTTTTTTTAGAGTTTGGCAGACAGAATATCCAGTCAAAACATGACGGATATTACATCCACCGTATTATAAGTGCATAAGCTATAATGGACTTGTAATACGAAGGGCAGGACATTCATCATGTGCGTGGCTGAGTATCCCATCCACCAAACTCTAAATAAAGCCCTTGATACTTATGTTAGCTGTATGTTCATTTCGCAAAGTTGAAACTGCAAGGGGTTCAATGGAATACATCCATCCATGCAGTTCTAGTGGTTAACTCAATGCAATTGTCAGTACATCCCATTTTCAGGTGACTGTAACAGCATGTGGAGCATGAATCCCACAAACTTTCTGTAAAATGGTAGGACTAATCATTAGAAAAATATACAACTCAGACCATCTTCTGCCGCCAAGCATCTGAACAGAAGTAAAATAAATGAGCATTCACGCAACATACAAGTGATATGTGCTGCAATGAGTATTACCCCAAATGCAATAGCCAATTACTCAAAAAGCGCATATTATTTGCATGTATAAAAAAAGCAATTGCTGTCTACATCTGTGTCAAAGTAGACAAGTATATGTTAGATTTTTTTTATAAATCTTTCTCGTCCACAAGTCTTTTTAGTATGTTTCCTTGCAACCTACTTGTAACATCTCCATGCCCAGTGGCTTTTTTCATGCTGATTTTGTGTCTGAAACAATGTTTCGTGAAATTCTCCTGTGATTTTGCTTTGTCTAGGGGCAATTGTGGCCCATGCCCCATTGACGAACGATGGCTGTTTTGTGAGTTTGATTTAAAATAATTCCAAAGAATATTGTGTTTGCACCTTGGTGTGACTAATGTGACTAACGTATATTTTATTAACTTTTTGGTTCACAATGTGTGTATTTGTTTATTTTTCATCTTTGTTGTACATGGGGTCGGATGTCTTTATTATTATTATGGGCATGTTATTTTTAACAAAGCCACTGAAATTACCACTCTCCTTGTACATGTGTGTAAGCAGCAAAATATAAATTGTGCAGGTCCAATTATTTTCTGCCATTTTCACATCAGGAGTTTTTATATACTCGATTTATGAAAATACATCATTCTCACTTCAAAATGCATATTTATCTGCTCTATCATTGTGCTATCAGTTGGATCTCCCTATGTGATGGCCGCTCAATATCAGATTGTACGCATCACTTTTTATAACATTATGATCACATTTTATTGCTTTATCCAGAAGCTCATTAAGTTACTACACCTTCCACTGCCAACGACATAATCAAATATCTAGTTGGAATGTAATGATAATCAGTTTATAACCTCTCTTCTCTTCATTTTGGCATATAAGGGAACTAAAGCAAAGGCAGATAGTGGAATTGAGCCTGATTCTCTTAGCTTGGATAAGCAAGGAAGTTTGGGTTAGAAGTGACCCTCCCTATTCTACAGCCAACAACTTAGGGCCTCATTTGGATGTCGGTCAGAAAGCCTCCGACCACAGGTCGGAGGCTTTCCGACCGACATCCAAAAGTCCGACCACCTAATTACAATGCAGGTGGTCGGAGATTAAAATGGCTGATCGGACCGGCTGGCTTCCGATGGGCTCAAGGAGCGGCGTTTCTGCCATCGGGATTATGATGTAGGTTTCCAACAGGGTTTTCATGTTGGGCTTTCCAACATGAAAAGCCTGCCGGAAAGCGACTTTGGGGGGCCCTAGCAGGGCCCCCATGTCTCTGCAGCCTCTGGTTGGCTGCCTGGTGTGCCCCCCTGTAAATCCCTGCACCCTGAGGTGCCTGCCACGCGGTGCTGGGATTTACAGAAACTCCTATTTCTCTATGGGAGCTTGTGCTGCGGCCGGTTTCTGACCGCCGCACAAGCTCCCATAGGGAAATGGGAGTTTGCGACCGCACCATGTGCGGTCGGATTGTAATACTGTGTTTGGACGCACTGACCTACGGTCGGTCAGTTCCCACTCCGAGACGGTGTCTGTCGCAGGCAACTCCGACTGACATCGTAATAGGGGCCTTAACGTCTAGTCTACAACTCCTACTTATGGGTGGAACATCCACCTGACTACGTTGATCCTACACCAACAACCTGCTGAAATTACTTCAAGCCTTTTGTTATTAAATTCCTAGGTAAGTGAGATGATATTGAGAGATTAGCAATTTGTTGCTCAAAATAAGACTAAAACCTTTTTCTCAACTTCTGGATTTAAAAAACACATGTGAGTATTAGGTTAAGTACTGAAACATTGTGAAATACTACTTTCCATCCTTCTAATAATAAAACATACAACTTTCTATATTCCTAATTACCCAGCTACTAAAGTGTGTTTCCCTTTGACTTGGTGGTTGGCTCTTCTATAGTACGAGACGCCTACAATTCAGAGGCCTTCCTGTCCTGGTAACCGTCCATCCCAGTGTGGACCCCACTACTCATTATGACACAGAGACTTGTACGTCATTGAGCAGAAAGCCATTTGGAGAAGATAGTGCTGGCATAAAGCTGGCCAATAGCTCAGTTTACCAATGCCCCAGAGCATCAAAAACGTATTTCTCACAGGCCACCCTTAGCCCTTTGCCTGGAGATGGTGGAAGATATGAGATTTGTGAAAAAGGCATTGGATACAAAGGCTCTCATTATGATCTCGGGTGGAACGCCACCGACAGGCCGTCCGTCTGCCCGACATACACGGCATCAGTCTGACCGCCGCCTCCGACAGGATCCAAGATCTTGTCGGGGTGGATGTCGGAATCCTATCCCTACAGTGAAGACGATGCCTGCGCAGGCACTGCCGTAGGGAATAGGATGTCCCTTTCTGACTGCTTTTTCATGGTGGTCCCACTGCCATGAAAAGGCAGATGGAAACGGTCTTTGGGGGCCCCAAGAGGGCCCCGTCCCCTAGGGGCCACTGCTAAGTGACCTGGGGGCACATGTAGTGCCCCCCAAACATCCATGCACAGTGTGCCGGACTCCACATGGGGCCTGGCACATGGTGCATGGATGTATACAAAGGGCCTTTTCCTGGGCCGCAGTACAAGCCGCAGTAGAAAAAAGCATTTTACAACTGCCTCCATGGCGGTTGTATGCTAATAGGGCGGGCGGGACCGGCAACTCATTGTCAGACGGTTCCTGCCCAAAACGATGGTGGTCGGCGGTCTGACCGACCGCCATCATAATAAGGCCCAAAGTGTTCATACATTTCATTGCACCTCATGAGAATGTGGACATGCCCTTTTCTGTGATGATTTTATAAAACAAATCAGCGCCCACCTGTGCTTAACTTGCGAGGGAAGAAAACGAAGTGAAATACAGCTGTTCGGCAGTCATAATGGTACTTTGATAAATTGCAATTTCTCTTAGTGATGAGATAATAGTTTCCATGTTTCCCAAGCCCGGCATGCCCCATCACATACACTTAATAAATCTTATGATACAGGAACGTAAAAGCAAGACAGCAGGCTGGCTGCCGTTCCCCATTAACGTTATTGTTTTGTCGCGGCTCGATTATTTGGAAAGCCAAGCCTTATACTCTACCCACCACCTCACCCCATCTCACCTTTCATCATTAAAATCAAACCTCTTTTCCCTGTTCCAAATCTTTGACAATCTGTAAAGCCGACTGTTACCTCTTGTTCTTCCAGCGCCAAGAAACCACATTGGTGCAAGAGTGCGTCACGAAAAGCTTTCCAAAATGGCATGTTGAATGTGGATTAAGTATTAAAACCCTCGCAAGTATTGCTAATAATTTGCTATACTCTTCAAATCTGATAAAATGGCCTCTTGATAACATCAGTGCAAGAAGCCCTTTCCTGGTTAAAAAAAAAAGCATCTTTGCATAGCACCCTCTATGCATTTCCAAGATGTGAGATGTCGTAGTTAGGGAGTCGATGAAAGGGTGAGCCTGTATGATTTTTTTTTATTAGAGGCCTACTTATTACAGTGCATGGGAGAAACCGTGAATTTACAGTCGCATGCTGAAACCGAGTTCACAATGGCATTTCACTGCCACAAAATAAAATATATATTTTAGTTGGCCATTTCAATTCTATTTACAACCCCTTTGTGCGAGAATAAGAGGGCCTAGCTTTCTTTGGGCGCGCGAAGAAAGGCTGCGCATTATGCTGGCGCCTTGTGATTTCACTCTTTGAAAAAAAAATTGCTTTTGGTTCGCCTGCTCGCCAGACAGTGGCTCTCTGAGAAATCACCATTTTGTGCCCAGAAAAGAGATGATTAAAATGTTTCTCCCTTTCTTCCATCTCAACAGTGACCCCGGTGTCATCCCATCCCATTTACGCTATGCTAAATTACTGGAATATTGAAGGCGCTCAGGATTACCTACTGGGATCTGAACTTGTGCCCTTCAGCGGGAAAGGCAGGAATTCTAAATGATGGTGTCTTGAAGGCTGTTCAGAAGTGAGGGTCGGTTTCTTGCAGCTCTGCCACATAAATATATTCATTTTTGTCTACTTGTGGCTGTGCTGTGGTTCACACATTTGTAATTTCGCTCCCTATTTCACCAAAGCCACAAAGGCAATAATCCACCCTTATGCAATTTATGAAAAAAATCAAAATATGTTTTTGTTTCATTGTCATATATTGATGTATTAGCGCCACCAATATACTGGTGCACCGCCTTAACAAGTGTTTTCACCTGAATCTGTTGGCATTCTGCATTAATATTTTTTTTTGTTTCCTAATTAAATTTTAATTAGAATTTCTAGGTACAATAAAACATTCCAGAAAACTGACATTTTTGCAATCTATGTAAATGTAATGAAATGAAATTTGTACTTGTAAAGCGCACTTATACCCCCAAAGGGGTGTCCTGGCGCTGTACGCATACCGCTGTGGAACCCTTCCTGGCTTTTCCCTGTGAAATGTCTACTCCTGGGCACCCCCAGGGTGAAGCCAGGCATCCCAGCGCTGTTGGGGCCGTTGTGGAGATTAAGCAAGCTATTGCCCAGAGTTGCAGAGTGGGACCCATGATTAGAATAGGCACCGAGGCGAGAATTAGCAGGTCCGAGGAAATTGAGCCCAAGACCCGCCGAGGCGGGAATTGAACCCTGGTCCCGGGCCAGATCTCTGCATCAGGGTCTGCCGCTCTAACCATTGAGCCACACTTCTCCACTGTAGAAAACATACTCTTCTATACAAATACTAGCTACCTATAATAACATTTCTTTCAACAGTGGCACAATAATATCTTAGCAGCACATATACTCTTGAAAAGTCTTGGATTTAGCCTGAATAGTTAATTGCTCTATGTGTTGCTGATTTATGAGCAATATTATCCACCAGTATATTTTTCGTGGTTCATGTTTAGTGTTCGATATCCTGTTTATCATGTGTTTTGCTTGCCCAACCTTCTTGCAGTTATTAAGTAATGTTAAGCACCTTGACGTCCTATTATGTGGGTGTAGGCCACAATATATACAAATAGAAAATCCTGTACATTGTATGGGTACTTTCGGCTTCAATTAAGGCCAGTGATCTCCGTAGTTCTCTTTTTTTATAAACATCCTTAAGCATAGCTACTATTTAATTATTTCAAAGATATTTTCATCCAGTGTACTGTGTCTTTTTTTCATCTGACCGTGGATTTTTTTTCCAATGGAAGTTGAGACATGTACACACTGATTCTGGATACAAGATAACAGTAGCAGAGAAAACGGTGAAAAAGTACAGCTTAAAGTTAGTTGATTGGTCATTTAGTTGTACCAGGTTGTGTTACATATATTTTAGTCGTCTATCAACCTTATTCATCAGAATTGTTCATCACAAAATATTTTACAAAAAACATATTTAAACATGGGAAAAAGCAGTTTATAAATCCACTTCCATATTTGTTTAATTAAAATTATAACTATGAATAAACTCTTCAACTGAAATTTCTCAATTAAAATAGATTGACATTCTTGAATTTATTTTTACCTTAGGTGATCTCGTGGTCTTTTGAAGATTAACTGAGTTGTGGATCATAATTCTAGTGGCTTCAGAGTTAAGAAATTGCCTTCTGAATATACGATTTTCTGAATTTCAGCATTATAAGCAAAGTTAAAATGTTCTCATCTATTCTTAATATCTTTTCCCAGGAGAACTGGTTTAATCTACCTTCTTCTGACTGCATCATAGTGGTGATATAACAAGACAAATGCAGCATAGTGTATCTCTCATACAATTCCCTATAAATACCTATTGGTGACTCCCAAGGGAATCCTCTATTTATAGGTTCTGGTACATAATGGCAGCTTTGCTTACGGCACTACACCTAACCATGGGTGGCTGCATGTTATCTTTATAGACCTCTTTCCAAGAAGGGTATCTACGTACACTGTGATACGACAATGAAGACAGTCTCATAGCCAGTGTCCAGTTGATCAACAGGGTTAGATGTTTCTTAATAATTGGCAATTTTCTAACATCCCTTTGAAGTCTTTGTTGAGTAAAATGTTGCCTCCCCATGCTGATAGATACTGGTAACATCTCCAAGTGCTGACAATAGTAAGTTAAGAGTAGGCATTTCAATAATTATTTAAAGTAGATTATTAGATAAACTTCTCTATAAATGATTGATGTGATTCTGTTAGATCATAAAATATAGATTAGCGTACTGTCAACATATTTTAAAAAAAGTCACTCAAAAGTTCTAGTAGGAGACCCCTTAAAGTATGTCCGTGAATGTATTACAGTTTTAGATCCATAAATCATGCCATTGTGTTCCCCTTCTTATTTGGCCAGTTAACATGCAAAAGTTCTGAATTTTTTTTTTTAGAAAATGTCATCTAAAAGTAAGGCACCAGTGTTTTTGAGTAATGATTCTACTAATCATATCTAAGAATCATCATATGGATGCAACTTCATGGTGTCTGGGGGTAAATTTGTTTTTGGAGCATAGCTTTCTGAAGATATCTTGTAGATGTCTTAATGTTTCTTAGGGTAAGAAACTTGGTATGGAATTCTTAAGGGATGGCCCAGTTTGATTTTCATTTATGGTCTCTCTTGGTAGTACTGCAAGGTGTTGAAATATTGTGGATTAAGAATTAAATTATTGGGAAGGCGAAGTCCACTCCGCAATTACCTTGCAATTTGCCATTGGTTACTGAAAAATAAGCATTCAGTTTCCCCTCCGAGATAAAATTGTGCAATATATTACATACTAGAGTCTTTTAACAACTGTCAGGTTAAGGCATCACCCATCATTGACATATTTCTGTGCTTCACGTGGTAAGTATTTTGAATATAAAGCAGTAGATAATTGTAGTTTCTGAGGCATGTAGTTTGCTATTACTTAAAAACCTCTGCTTCCCTTTCTAGATGATTAAGGTGTTGCCTGAAAGGTGGAAGCAGATATAGGCATAATTAAAGATTTATCGAGGGTGACTTTTTATACAGATATATCACACATTGTGTTCTAGTTTCTATTAGCAGGGATTGATTTAAATGTTTTGATATAAAAACACATGAACTCATAATCGATATGTATTACAAAGTTAAAGTCTTAATGTACCTTAACGTGATTGTGCAGTGACTCTGACGATGGGAGGAGTCATATGATGGATGGGAAATGCCATGTGTCAATACCAGTCATGCAAAAATGGATGGATGTATCTATGCCGTTTACTGTTGATTTGTGATTCGGACTTGTTGCTCACCTACTGGCTCTGTATGATGTTTCTTAATGACAGTTTACCGTTATATATTCATGTTCACAACAACAGAATCTTTAATACACAGATCAAAAAAAAAAACACATGAACTCATGGTTGATTTTAGTATAAATGTATATAGCTTAGTATGTGATACCTTAGATTATTTTTTTGCCAAATAGCTGAATGAGCTGTGATTTCTATCTTCTCAAGATTGCATTTTTGGAGTGTGCTTATGATTTTAATAGTCATCTGGTCTGTGCTTTTTGTCTTGATTTATACTAGTGGCGACTCCAAGTTTTCCTCCTAGTAATATTTGAGGAGAAATATGCTTTATCAATAAATAGGTTCTTCAAAATACATCTTTACCAAAATGGTTAGTGCTTTTCTGCATGACTAGAACATGTTTATTATTATACTACAGTTCTACACTGTTAGAAATTGGGTTACTTTGTTGAGGGGGGTAAAACCCTACTCAAGCAGCAACCTCAATCCTTGTCAGGATGAGGCACAAGCAAACCGCAAATTAACCTGTGCTCAACTCTCTGGTAGCTTGGCACAGAGCAGTCAGGCTTAACTTAGAGGGAACGTGTATCGCATTTATGCAGCAATTCAAACAGTACTAAAGTGAAAACACAACACAAGGAAAATCCCACACCAGTTTAGAAAAATAGAGCAATTTGTAATAAATAAATCAAGATCAAAATGACAAAAATCCAATCAGTAGATCTGGAGATTTGCAGTTTTAGACATTTAAATGAAAATAACGTCAAAAAGCAAAAACCGCCAACTGTGGATATCTGGTCGGCCCGGACCTCGACAAAGTAACAAGTTCAGGCCAACTGTGAAGAAGTGTGGGACAGTTACAGCGACCAAGTTGGGTCTGCTGAACAAGAGTACCTCAAATCCTGGTTGTGGAGCAGTGCGAGGTCCCACATAGAAGATGCGTCGTGCAGTCGAAGCGATGTGTCGGTTCTGAGGAGCTGTGAGGCTGCGATGTGAGAGCCTGCATTGTTGACTGGGGTCCCTTTGACAAGGGCTTGTGATGCGAAGTCCTGTAGCTAGGCTGCATCATGCAGTCGAGGCAATGTGTCAGTTCCGAGGGGCTGCGATGTTAGAGACTGCATCGTCATTGAGGCTGCCATCGACGAGGTATTTGCGATGCCAGGGCCCTTATCAGTGAAGCTTCACACAGTGGTGGTTCCAATGCGGACTGCGAGGTCAATGCAGAGTCCTTGCATCAGGGTACCCTTGCAGCAGAGGCGATGTGTCAGCTCCGAGGAGCTGCGGAGCTGCAATGCGAGGTCATGCGTTGTTGCTTAGAAACCCGTTGATAAGGGCTTGCAATGCAAAGTCTGGTGGCTAGGATGCATCACACAGTCGAGGCGATGCATTGGTTTTGAGGAGATGGGAGGCTGTGATCCAGAAGCCTGCATCGTCATCGAGGCTGCCATCTATAAGGGATTTGCGATGCGAGGACCTTTGTCAGTGAAGCTTTGCACAGCTGCGGTTCCAATGTGGGCTTCGAGGTCAATGTAGAGTACTTGCATCAGGAGAATCCTTGCAGCAGAGTTGATGCAATGGTTCCGAGGAGCTGCGGAGCTGCGATGCGAGGTCCTGTGTTGTATTCGAGGATCCCGCCGATGAGGGCTTGCGATGCAATGTCCGGTGGCTAGGATGGGTCGCGCAGTCAAGGCGATATGTTGGTTCCGAGGAGAAGGGAGGCTGTGATATGAGAGCCTGCTTTGTCATTGATGCTGCAGTCTATGAGTGATTTGTGATGCGAGAGGCCATGTCAATAAAGCTTCGTACAGCAGCAGTTCCATTGCGGACTGTGAGGTCAATGCAGAGTCCTTGCACTGGGAGAACCCTTGTAGCAGAGGTGATGCGTCATTTTTGCCCGGGATTATGCCGTGCCGCAAAGGTGATACGTCGGTTCTGCTGGATCCACAGATGGACTGGGAGAGCACCTTCATGCCAACTTCCAAGGGTCCACGACGGGGGAGGCACCACTTGGCAGGGTACGACTCACAGATGGCAAAGTCCAGGTGCTGGGTTCAAGGTTTTTGGAGCCTTCTTCAGGAGGCCAGTCAACTAGCCCTTGGATTCATTTTGGGGTCTTGGGTCTCAACAGATGCAGGTTCTGTCCTTCTCATCCAGGCAAGAGGGCAGCAGGCAGCAGGTCAGCAGGGCAAATGTTCCTTCAGAGCAACAGTCCAGGAGTGTAGAAGTCCTTTCAACGGCACAGCAGTCTTTCTTCCTGGCAGAGTATCCACAGTTTCAGAAGTGTACTGAAGCATTGGTGTCTGGAGTCCACTATTTTTACCTGGGCCGTCACCTGAAGTGGGAGAAGCTTCTAGAGGTTTCCCCCTTGAAGTCCACAGGCTTCCTGCCTTCCCTGTATTTACTCCAAACTAATTACGGGGGGTATGCAGCCCTTTGTTTGGAGGCAGGACACAGCCTATTCAAGTGTAAGTAGGGTTGTGCCCAGCTCTGCCCTCCCATCTTGCTAGTGAGGGCCCATCCAGGCACACCTAAGCTCTCTATTGTGTGTGGCTGTCTTGGAGGAATTACCAAAGCCCAACTATCAGCTACACCAAGTCATGTGGCCCAGAGACAGACTGCAGGCACTAAATAGCTAAGGCAGTAAAAGTGGCATTTTCAAAATTATTATTTAAACTGCAACTTCACCATAAAAGAGGGTTTTTCATTACAATTCCAAAGACACCAAACATTAACTTGTCACCAGCTCCCATTTGGAAATTATCACTTATTAAATGTAACAAGGTAACTGCAATGTTATCCTATGGAAGAGGCAAGCCTTGCAAAAACAAATGTAAGAGTTTTTTATTACCAGGACATGCAAAACTTAAAAGTGCATGTCCAACTTTGTAAATACACTGCGCCCTGCCCTCTAGGTTGTCCAAAGCCTACCATAGAGGTGACATAAGTGGGTGGCACAATCAGTGCTGCAGGCCCACTAGTAGCATTTGATTTACAGGCCCTGGGCACAGGAAGTGTCACTTTACTAGAGACTTACAAGTAAATTAAATATGTCAATTGGGGATAAGCCAATTTTACCATGTTGTAAAGAGAGAGCACAAGCACTTTAGGACTGGTTAACAGTGGTAAAGTGTTCAGAGTTCTAAGGCCAACCAAAACAAATTCAGCAAGAATAGGGAGAATGAAGGCAAAACGTTTGGGGATGACCCTGCAGAGAGAGCCCAGACCAACATACACAATTGTACTTACAAATTCCACTATGAGCATAGTATTCTCTCCAATGGACCCTAAGTGAAATGTATCACCAGCTGTATCCCTAAAGTATGTGGTTACATGGCCCCTCATATTGGACCAAATATCACTAGGATATTGTTTAGGCATGGGCGAAATTTGCAAACTTTCCTTTGTGGAAATTATGCAAAATATCAAAAAAATACATGACATTTCTCAAAAACCAGTCAGAAATGGTGTGCTATTTTATAGCAAGAAATGCATCGTTGTCATGTCCTTTTTGGGTTTGAGAATGCCTTAGCGCTATAAAAAGCACAAAATTGTGCATGACATAAACAACACCCGATCACGTTCTGTTCATTCACGTTGTTCCTGTGCTTTTGTGATAGGATTTTTACCAAATGAAATCCCATTTAGTTTACATGGCATAATACCAAAATTTCAGGCATTTCACATACTAAGCGTAACATAAAATGTTGGAAATTACACAAGATCATGCAAGCGTAAATGAAATGTCACCAGTCCTAATATTTATGTTGAGGTTCTTTTTACTATTTTTATAAATTTCACCAAAAAGTGAAGTATCATTGTTTTTAAGTAATGAGTTTAAGAATCATTTCTTAAGATAAATTATTCAAATTCTTGGAGGATATATTCTTATTAGATCTTTGATTACACTGGCCTTAATTATTGGTATGTGGATGTTATATTTGTTTAATTCAGTATTTTTTTAATATATTTATGTGCAATTAGAAAGAACAGCGTGGACAATTGGCTATACAAGTATTCTAAGGAAAATATTCCTAGTTTTATCCAAGATATCAATCATATAGTTTGTACATTTATTTTAGTTAGGGGAATATTCCAGAAGGATGCAATTTTATGTTGCAATGGGTAATTTTATTTTGAAAGCATACCTTTCTCTGACTAGTTGGTAGGCTTCTGTGTGTTTCCAAAGATAAGAGTGTAGCAGCTTCTTTAATGATGGTCCAATTTGAGTTTTGTTTGGGCTCATTCAAAACTACTAATGATAGGTACTGAGGAATTATGCCTTGTGGGATATTTCAGTATATAAGAGGGGAATGCCTCCCACACCAAGTTTGTTGTATTTTGCTGTTGTTTTTTTAATGTTGCATCAAGTTCCCTTATGACAGAAAATTGCTTTATGTGTTAAAAATCTTAAAAACGATTTCACAACACGCTATGTTTCAGTATATGTAGGTATGTTGCAAGGGTGTTTTCCAATAAACAACGGTAGCACACACTCAGCTACAGACACAGATATAGACACAAACAACTCACATACACTCATGCACATAAACACATAGTTCAGTGTAGCATTTCATCACTTTTTTACAAATATGGACTTCAAATTGTTAATTTTCTTAGCTACAATGAGCATTTAATGCATTACTTCTTGCTCAATAGTTCATACAATATTTTTATTTTTCAGTTTTATACCGCCCTGAGTGTCATTTTTTGATTATTTCAAAGCACGTAGATATACACAATGGAAGACATAAAATGAAAGAAAATTGTAGTGGCTATTAGAGCGCATCCTTATATGGGTTGAGATCCAATCCAGCGTTCTTCAATCATGAGCCAAGGAAATGGTAATCAGGTGAAAGAACATCTGATTAGTTCAGGTTTGAGGAGTATCCTTAATCAGAGATGGTTAGTCTCTACTCTAAGGAGAGGGTCCTGTGCAAAGCAGAGTATAGGTCCTATCAGCCCATGGGCACATCCTGGATATTTCATTCGCTTAAAGGGACATTAGAGGATAAGGTGCTCAAAAGAATACCTTTCTGATAGAGAAATAGAGGGGCTAGCTTGGAAGGTAAGCAGGACCTTTATTCCAAAAAGCCCTAATGATAATGCAGAGTGTTTAAAATGCTGTTTTCAACTTCATTAGCAGCCAGTGGTCTGCTCTTAATGCTTGCCTGAAATGTTCATATTTTTTGGGTTCAGGCATACCCTTACATCATGATTTTAAAATCTTTGGAGTACACACTTCAAGAGTCTAAATATCCCATCAAATGATCAATTTGTAGAAATTGGCAAAATAGGAAGAAGTTTCATGAGCATGGAAAGTTGGATTCTGACACCCTGGACCATGACACTGATTTAAGTGCTGGGGCGGTAGAAGATTACAGCTCTGTGTGAAAAGTGATCCCCTGTTTCTTGACTCTCTGCAAGGTGAAGGTGTGACCACTAGCTTCAGGGTCTGGCTAGGGTGACTTTAGTCCCTCTCGTGGTATGTAACCCTAATGTCACAAACTATTTGTCCATTTGTGTTGTAAAGCCATGCATGTGTACATTTGAATCCATTGAACGATCTGAGAGGTTTTTAATGTGCATATTTTAACTGCATTCTTTGTTTGATAAATTGTCATCAGCTAATGTTCATTGTTTTTTCAATGATTCCGTGTTTTATGATACATAAATTACCACTATACTAATCGAAAGTAAATACTGTATGTCCTTACATAGTCGAAGGTTTTGAAATTGAATTTGACTAAGCGCATTCAGTTTTCAGCCTGTGATTGTTTCTAAAGTTATATCATGTCTGGGAAATCTGTAAGCGAATGAATAAGGGGTACGTTATTGCAAGATATCGGTGTCTGTATGCATTGCATTACATAAACCAAAAATGGTATGTTTTTAACATTTGTGCGTCGATGCAATTGTATCTGTTCTCTTTCTCTTAAATGTGCTATAATATATTTCACACACAGGGTATTTTTCAACTCGTTAATACTATGCAGAGTTGTAAATTCATTTGAAGCATATGGAATCACAATGCAGTTGCTATTATGAATGTTGGAATAAAGTTTAGTGGATTTCAACATTGTTTGTGTAGGATGTCTGCATTTATAACTTTATAGATATAAGATAGAATACAATGAACGAGGTTACATACATTTTATTTCCTTCCTTGAGCAAGGCTAGGTGCATAACTTACTGGAGACAAACCCTTGCATGAGTCATGAACCTCTTCCAGACACACTAAAAGTTGAAATATAGGCAGTAAAAATATAAGCAGAGAATACAGCTCACTGGTTTGTATTCTATAGGACTGGCTGCTATATGGCATGGTGAGCAAAACATATATGGACTGAAATGCAGCTTCATTATTTACCTGTGGTTGGGGTTAATCCAAGCATTCCATCCATCACTTTTTTGTTTTTCAAATTGAGACACCCCAAGTACGATGGTTATGTACAGATGTGGGTCTTCTGCTCACAGTGCTATAGGACTTACACTACAACTCACTGAGGAGGGTTAATAGGGCCAAAACTGGAGTAGTAGGGTAATCTTTTTTTCCTCTTCTAGAGGGGACCTGGCAGGGCGGTTTGAGCTGGACTGTACCTAATAGAGCAGGACCAAATCTAATTTCAGGATTGGGAACAAGTCATATTTCAGTACGGCTAGTCACTGTCTGGAGTAGCATAGTGGGCAAAGTAATTTTGTGTGGAATTCAGTCCTGGGTAATTAATAGTGGTTGAGATAAACTCAAGCACCCCATCCATCACTTTTTTCTTTTTCTGCTGTATTATACTTTTGATTTACTGAGTGGAGAATGTGTATACTGTAACTGTGTGAACAAAATAAATCCTGAGCACTATAACCAATCCCACAAAGTTAACAAAATTGAGAAGTAAAAGATTATTATCTTATGTGACGTTAATGATTTCCTTGACATAAAGGTAATCTTAGAAAGTTCAGGCTTATGTTGTGAAAATTAGCATCTCTGGATTTTGAATCTCCACCCTCTATGGAAGGGACACTGATGATTAGGGCTTAACTGAGCACATTGTTAAAACATAACCTACAACAATAGTTTGTTAAATTAGAAAATTAGGTTATGCAAAAGTGTGTTGAAAAAGGAATTGAGCTCTAATTTAGTTGCAAATGGCTTGTGTTGTTTAGGGGATGTATGATACATTCTCTACCAACTTATCATGCATTAACAACAACATCCTCTGTCATCTGACCATTTAAATTATCTCTACTATTTAACTAAAAATATTCAAGAAGTCTTAATAAAAACAAGAAAATGAACAGCCTCTCCATCATAGCAGAAGCTCACTGGGCTGACACACACTCTGTTGTCAAGTTACCTTCTGCCAGCTTGACTCAGTAGCTGCCACAAAACACTCACCAGAATAAATACAAGACAGATGCAAAAGAAGGTGGAAGCAAGAAGCCGTCATTAATAATAGCAACATCATCATCAGCAACCTAGTGTGGCCATAACTCAATCTCTTCAGCCCCACACCCCATCTTCTTCAGCTATTCGGTGACATAGAGAGGACTACCTATCAAGATAAACTATTGGCTCTCGCTCAAGATTCGTACTCAACCCTTAATCAGTGACATAGAGTAGACTACCTACCAAGATAAACTATTGGCTCTCGCTCAAGTTTTGTACTCAACCCTCAATCGGTGATGTAGAGCAGACTACCTACAAAGATAAACTATTGGCTCTCGCTCAAGATTCATACTCAACCCTCAATCGGTGACATAGAGCAGACTACCTACCAAGATAAAATATTGGCTCTCGCTCAAGATTCGTACTCAAGCCTCAATCGGTGACATAAAGCAGACTACCTACCAAGATAAACTATTGGCTCTCGCTCAAGATGTGGTCTCAACCCTCAATCATAAATCGGAGCTACTTGGGTGTATTTAGGCTTTTACCAATTTTGTCACATGGAAACTATCTGCAAATGATGTTGTCCTAATAGCCTGCTGCAGTTTCCCATTCAGGTAGTTTGTGGCTAGTTGAGCACTTGGCAGAAGTATAGTGTCTGTTTACCGCCAAGTTCCAACCGATACTTCTTGACGGAATGATCGGTAAAGGGCTTAAGTAGAGAATAGATGCCTTATTCAAAGTATGTGTGAGAGTGAATCACAGATGTGGTAGCTGAGTGGATAATTAGTATCACTGTTAACAGAACCTGACAGTACATCTCTATCCACCACCAATGTGTGACTTTGGCTTCCGGGTTATGAGTGTCAGGGAAAACAGGTACATTCCTGATGATGTATGTGGCAAATCCTATGGTGGCAATACAGCCATTGTGATTGTACGGTGCCCATGCTCCTGCCACAAATTTTCATACAGCCATAAACATCATGGCTCTGTTGTGTTGTTTCTTAGAGAAAACACTTCTCCCAGCAGACTAATACTTATTATAAAAAACATAAACACCTTGGAGCCACTTTACTAGAGCATTTATGAATAAGTGAAGTTTGCTTCACATACTTATACATGCATTCGAAATTATCCCCCATAATCCTCAAATTGACCCTGAATTAAATTTCGCTTTTGGAGGCTTGCTTTTTTTTAAAAATAATGTCAGTTTTAGCACACATGAAAAACTGTTTTTCAATCTCGTCTGTATTTCAAACCATGTTAAATCGGCCCCTTACGCCTTTCAGTCCCAGACAGGATGCAGTGTGAAATGCACTTGTCATAAGTGACGTCTGACGCCCATGAAATGGGTGACATCCGGTGGTATGATGGTTTCCCACAACCACTGACTAGGTTGGTCTCTGCGGTGGAGTGTTCTGCCCTGACAGCATAATGTATTAAAACATTGTCAAACCTTAGATAACAATAAGGGTTCCTGAACTGAACAGACGGGACGTTTTATTTGATGGATTTTCATAATTTTACTGTCACAAGAAATCACACAAGTGCATAAGCCCCTTAAGTCTGAACAGTTGACAAGCACTTGAAAGGCTATTTAGCAGCGACTTGCCTCCTGGCGACAAACTTGCACGGCGTTAGTCACGCACCCTATGTCGATGCTTCTGTCTTTTTGTAGAATGATTAGGAAAACGGTGAAAGGACTGGAGGTCCCAGTTAATATAAACGTGACTTCATAGGTTGCCATCGTGAATAAATCAAAGTTCATAAGGATGATTTTATGAGAAAAAAAATATTGCCATTATTACAGAGCACCTTTAGTCATAAAACTGGTTAATATTTTTCAGACTTCCATTTCTAAGTTGATCTCTACGCTGTCGAATGGAAATAAAGAGACCCAACAGATAGCAAAGCTGTCATGCGCCTTAATGCAAGTAAAGAAAAGCCCCGCTAACCCCTGACTTGCCAATAAATAACTAAAAAGTTAGGGTGAAGTGGGGCTCCCACACCCCTGTTCCCTTGGCCCTACTAACCCGCTGCACTATTAATAGTAAGCAACTCCCAGGCAGCTCATCTGTGTGGTTTCCTTCACCCACAGAATTGCCTTAACGCTGTACATTGTCGTAGTTAGTTGCCTTCAGGCCATGTTTGTTTAGCTCCTCGGTACACTGCCTTTTGGTAATGCTTTGTGGAGAAGTCATAAATCCATTGTCTGGTAATTTACACTGTAGCAAGTGGGCCAACCTATGTACTTAACATTTGAGCAACAGGGAGAAAATCTAAAATACTGTGCTTGGAACTCAAAACAGTCAATTTTCAGTTTCAGTTATGCCTCGCTGCTCTTCTGGTAATAAATGTTCTCCGTGTGTGATGTCATGTTGGTTTTCTGTTAAAATATACCATTCTGTATTTTTTTGTCTGTGGTCCGTGTATCGTTGTATTATTGCAGTAGTTTTGGTTACAAATCCAGGTACGTGATGCTGTATGTCCAAAAACACAAAGGGGCTCATTACGATGTAGAACGGAATTGCCTCCGACCGACACGTCTCGAGCTCTGGACCGACCGACCTCTGGTCGGCGGTTCTGACCGCCTCATTATGATGCGACCGAACACTGTTCGGTTGCCTACTCACTTTTCTCTATGGGAGCTTGTGTCACGTCCGTAAACCGGCCTTAATACAGGCTCCTATAGGGAAATGGGTGTGTGTGTAAAACCCTGCACCCTGTGGCAGGCACCCCATGGTGCCTGCCACACAGTGCATGGATTTACAAGGGGTACCCCCTCGACCACCAACCGTAGGCCGCAGAAGCAAGGGGGCCCTGCTAGGAGCCCCCAAAGTCACTTTCCGATTGCCTTTCCGTATCAGAAAGGCCGGCACAGAAAGGCTGTGGGAAACCAACATCGTAATCTCGACGGTGGGAACGCCGTCCATGGAGGATTACGGTGCGGTTCAGACCGGCTGGAAGACTCCGATAGCCGGTCAGAACCGAGTCGGAATGACCGGCCGGTTTAGGTTCCAACCGCCGACATCGTAATCGGGCGGTCGAACCGTAAACCGACCGTGACGGTCGAAAAGCCTCCGACTGCGATCGGAAAGCTTTCGACTAGCGGTCGAAGGCTTTCCGACCGACATCGTAATCGGCCCCAAAATGTAATGCGTCATGATGCCATGCCGGGCTTTAAGTGGGATGAAAAAAGTGGGGGGATCTCTAAAGGGACGTGGCATATGTAGAATAGGCGTGGCTTAATAAACGCCTGACCAACATTTTGGTGTTTCTCTGAGCTTTCTGTTATTGCATCCATACATATTAACATAGCAACTGACCTACACCTAAAACCAGCCAGGACTATTGGTCTTGTCAATGGTTGTCTGTGTGCGCTGTGGAGAAAAGCAAAGGATTGGATGGCCATGTATTCTGAACACCTTTTTGACCCACTGACAGGCACTGCAAGAAACTTGCGGTGCCTTCATCCTGTACCCTGCACCTCTTAAATATAGCTGTTATAAATACCTGGAGAACCCATCCACTATATAAGAGTAATATGCTGAATGAACAAAAAAATACAAAAAAACCACAAAATCCTTGCAATAGCTAACACTTTAATGGAGTGCAAGATTCAATTAAACATTTGAAAATATAAATGAGAACTAATCATTGACATGGATTACCTGAAAATGTTTATTACACTAATTGTTCAGAAATCAGCAGTGGTTTTCACAGTAACGTTAAGGACATGAATAAAGGGCCCGATAGGGACCTTTTTCAATGTGTGTTCTGAAATACTTCCATGTCTGAGACCCAGAAGGACCCAGCTTAAGGCCCTGGTGCAATGTGCTACAAGGCACTGGAGGTTCCCTTCCAAAATACTATAATGGTACAACATTAATGTTGGTCACTCACGTTTCCCTATAAACATGCTCACAGTCATGAGTTTCAACTAAACGACATGGTGGTACTATCAGTGCATACTGCAGCATTCTCAATATAGTCAGTTAGATGTCATCAGTGCTAGAATAGAGACACTTCAAATTAATAACCAGGTTATTGTGTGTTCTAGAGCCTCTAGGTAGAAAAACAAGTATTGTATCTAGATTGACTGGGAGTGAAGGGACAAACAGCAGGCAGTGCCTTTCAATGAAGGGTATTGATGTGGCAGATATTAAAATGGGATCTTTTTCTAGGTTGGGGGAAAGAAAGCCAGGAAGTTCTATGGTGCTGGGAAGCTGGACGAGCAAACTATCCAGGAACTGTATGCATCAGATGTAGCACTGAAGAGCCATGGCCTATGAAGGAGCCGGTGGAGGCAAGAGGAAAGGCCAGTTGAGCTTGAGTTGGAGAACCAAACACTGTTTGTGATGGTTGGTGAATTGAGCATATTTGAGTGTGGTACATTGTGTGTGTTTATGTGTGTGTGTTGCTGTGTGTGTGTCTATGTCTGTGTGTGTGTGTTTTTCCAGTACTGCTTGGGCAAAATGAAATGCATTCCAAGGTATGCTTGTTTAGGGGTGCTGATGCTGGAAAACAGGGTAGTGTGTGTAGAAGTTTCTAAATCCTAGGAATAGTTTGAGTGAGGTTAGGGCTGTATCCATCAGAACAGAGTGTTTGTGCTAGCCATGAGAAGTTTGGAGAGGAGTAGAGGAAGCGGAGTAGGTTGTACTGTGTGGGGCTACAGCGTTATGGAATCTGCCTGCTCATATATGAAGCTAAGCACTGTAGGTGGGGTTTGTGCCAAAGAAAATAGTGCTGTCAAAAGAGATATGCTGTTAGGATGTCTCCCCACCAGTGTGCTATACAACCCTCACATCAATGTGATAGTGTCCTGCTCACACAATAGGTTTACCGTGGTAGATGTTCAGCTTTTCCTCCCCATCTGTGGTCCCATTTTCAAGTTAGTGTGCTGGGACAATATTTACTCATTCCTCCTTCACTTCAGCCAGATGCCTTCTTCATGCACTCAGTAGTAGATAATCCACAGTCCTAGCAGCAAAACAGGCAGAGTCAGTGAGAAGACTGGGATGATATCTGAAAACTTGCCATGCACTGAATTTCAGTGTAGATGGAAGTGCATACTCATATATTCAGAATGAACGGGCCAATGGATTTTACACTATGATCACTTGACCTTCCCATCCCAAACATTTTAGCCCCGTTGATCTATATGTACCAATAAATTGTGCAGTGGTGGCTGCTGCTTAATGGTGGTGGTGGGGCGGAGATTAAAAAAAACCACTTATCTGCAGGCTGGCCGCTGCTCTCAGTTCTCTTCAGTCGTCGACACGCAGGAAGCAGTAAGCACACAGGTTCCCCTAGCCAATCACAACACTGCTGTCAGCAGCGTAGTGATTGATATGAGCACCGTGGTTAAGCGATCAGACGGGGACTATGAGCCTGTGCATGTTCTCCACCTAGGCTGTGCAATACAGGCGGTGGAGAACATGCAAAGTGACGCAAGACGGGCTGCCAAACCGTTATGTGCACTTAGAGAGTGCTCACCACTGCTCCCCCTGGCCCCTGCTCTGGCCAGCTCAGCCCCACCCCGCCCCTCACCTAAGCCAGTACGTAAAAATAAAATGATAACTTTGCGTTATTATATATTTATTTTTTTAACTGCTTACAGAGCAGTGGGGTGATGCAGTTCCACCTTAGCGGAGGAGCTGCTGCTGAAATTATGTTTTAAAAAACAATTGAGCCTTCGGGTCGTAGTATGTGAATTGCTCTTGAAAAGTAAGGTGCCTTTGTTAAGCAAAATTGACTAACCATGGCACTTTTTTGAGTGTTAAAGCAATTTGCTATAAAAGAAGGGGCCATGACGCAAAGCGTTCCCACCAAGTCCAGCTCTGCCCATTGCTCTCTGAGACTTATCCCATCACCTGTGGTGGCAACCAAGGTTCTTCTCTTTATCCCCACCTCAATCCACTAGCACACATCATGGATTCCCAAAACGTCTGCTCTCACATGTTCATGGACAACACAGATCCTCCTGAAATTGGAAGGAGGCACGGTGCTTCATCATCAGGTCACTAATTACTTAAAGCAAGTGCAAAGTTGGATGAGCCACAGCTGTCTATGTCTCAACAGACAGAAGATAAAAATCCTGCTTCGGGCTGCATGGTCTCCTCACTGATGCCTTTCTCCTGGGCAGATACTCTGAGTCCACCTCCAAGACAAGTTCAAAGGGTTTGCAATCTGGATGACGCCTTTAACAGCAACCTTACCTTTATCCAATGTGTGAAATCAGACACTAACACTGCATTTCTGCAGTTGTCTGTCTCAGTGCTTACTCCATTTTCTTTCATTCCCCCAAAAGATTGCCTTAGTGCTCTTGTCTAGATTACTATAGCAGCTTCTTTACTGGCCTCACTAAGAATCTGATTTACAAACGGCAAAGAATCTAAAACCATGCAACAATGCCCACATGTGGACATGGGCACAAAGATCACATCATCACATCTTCAGATCTCTCCATTGTCTATCCATCAAAATGAGATCCCACATTAAAATGCTGTGTATTGTACATACATATGTTCATAAACATGCACCAGACTAAGCTCTTTCAGCCCTATCATCTACCCAGGCACATGAGATCTCCCTCTGCTAATCTGGTGGCTGCTTATCCACCTAAGCTGAAAGGATTTTGGGGCAGAGCTCTCCATGTTCATCACGTGCTCTTTTTCAAATCCCTTCATCAGCTAAGATCGTAAGAAAATGTCTTAAAGTTTTGGAAAATGAGTAAAGACTCACATGTCCTGCCCCTCATATGGTTTGCCTGACCCATCAGCATCTAAGATCTAGGGCTTGTGTTGGTTCACAATGAAATATTAATGTTAATGGTTTTAATGCCCGTCTGGGCAAATAACATGCACAGTAAAGGATTATGTTTTGTATTTTAAATATGTTCTGCAAGGGCGATTTAAAGACTTTGTGAATAATAAAGAAGCAGAATAATTGGATGAAATTTTGCTGCTTTCTCATGAAGCATTTATTTGTGTGTAAGAAAGTTATCCTTTGAATGCTTGTGATATAGAGTGTTAAGAATATGAATTACAGCGTAACTGAAGTAAAGGATGCTCTATTTAATTTATCCTGAAGAGAAATAAGTCCAGCCTTGGAGTATACATAAACGTGCCTTATTTTATCCCCATATGATAATGCACATATGAGATAATGCCTCATGTATTTAAGCACAAGGATTGCATCTGTTTCATCTTATTTTAACTTACTTGACCAAGCAAATTTTCTTTACTTATCAGTCAGATTCATTTTCTGAAATAGAAACAATTTAATTGTAAGAGCTGATGCTCAGTTGTGCTAATGAAACAAACCTTTAGCGGTATAAGGAAACCTGAGTTATCTGAAAATTGTCCAGGTTCACCTCTCTTCCGTTTACTCAGTGGTTTGTGTGAATGTCCATCTGAGACATGAGTTATCATCTCATAACCATCCCCTTCAAGATCTTGGTACTTTGTATCCTAACTTTAGAAGTGAAGTGCTGTCAGATGGGAGGTGGATCAAGTGAAATGCATTTGTGTTATTTGACAGCTTTTCGAAAGGATGTACATACTGCACCACCAGTTTCATACCTATGTTCATGTTTAAGGTACTTCCAGGACTTACTTCGAGGCATTGAAAAAATTGTGTCATATAAAGTAGGTTAAATCTATTAATGTCTACGGTGATAGGTTTTGAAATGTATGCTTGAAGTGGTGCATCGAAACGTAGACCACCTGACATGAATTTATTTCATGTATTTTCTTTTTCTCCTTGGTGTTGTTTCAAAGTTCAAAGGACAGTTTAAAGGGGAGTGATGATGCTGAATTCCTTGCATACATTTGAGAAACAAACAACTCTGTAGTCATCCTGCCAATATGGCCTTCTTCAGCTACACCATCGGGTCTGGGCAATCAAGCCAGGAAAGATGGCAGAGCAAGCACCGAATCTAGGGAAACTAGATAGGATAGCAATCTGGCACAGTTCAGTCCATTAACTTCCTCGATAGAAGGTGTATTAGACTTTCATCAAAATGTATGCATTGATCCTGACATGCTAGGAAGCCACCTTCTCATTATATTACGAAGGCTAGACATATCTGTGCTGACAAGGTCCCCTATTTGGCGGTACATTCAAAGTGCCAACAGTCAATCAATCAGTCAATCAGGATTTATAAAGCGCTGCTAATCACCCGATAGGGTATCCAGGCTCTTGCATGCCCCTGAGGCTTATTCGAACAACCAGGTCTTGAGGGCCATTTGGAAATCCGGAAGTGAGGTGATGGTCTAGAGGTGTGTAGGGAGGCTGTTCAATGTCTTTGCTGCGATGTGGGAGAAGGAGCGTCCTCTACGTCTGCCTCGGTAGATGCAGGGAGTATGGGCACGTAAAAGGGAGGCGGAGCACAGTCTTCTCGATGATTTCATTCTGGGATGCCTGGCAAAAATGTTTCAGTTTCCAAGCTCTACTCTATTTCTGTCCTATTGCCTATATGTTGATATAGGAGGAACCCCTTAATCTACCCAGACTCTCAATATTTACAGATCTCATTTGGAGATTATTCTTTTGCTGGGTTAATATTTTGATTAGTGATTACATACATATTTAAGACAGAGCATAGGTAAAATGTATCCACAATATCAGCAACAGAAAACACTAATATTCAAAGAAGGATTAAGTGGGATATGAAGGGAGGCACTAAAGTCAGATAGAAGTGTACCAGGAATTAGATAAAGTATACAGTGTCATAGTGTTTCAGGAATACAGATCATATGTTTCCAGATCTTGGTCAATATTTCTGAACCTGTAGATAACCTGTTTGATTTTGGAAGACATAGAAGTCATTGATCAATCTTCCATCGAAGGAGGTCCAGTTGATTTCTATATTATTTGAATATGTTTCTCTTCTGCCAATTTCAGATGTTTGAAATGGGTGTGGGAGTAGAAGGCAATCACTGTTTCCTTCTGAAATGAGTAATTTTGAGAAGTGTTTTGAAATATGTAAGATCTTTCAAAAAAGGATGATAATGTTTAGATTTCTGCTCACTGTCAACTACAATATAAGATATTATTTAGTGGTAATGCCCCCTTAATAGATTTGTTGGAGAATTGTTTCAAGCATTGTTTCCAAATTCGTGAAACATCATCAAATCCTCTCTTGTCCCTTGTACAGAATATGAGACCCATACTCATGATCTAATTGACATAATTTGTTGTGCACTAAGTGGAGTGTACGTGCGCAAAAAAATGGATGAGAATTCACCCAATCAGATTTAGCAGAAATTTAGTCCTGCAGATCATGCATACTCCTGCAAGCGGTTATTCAGATGATCTGTAACCAGAGGAAGGAAAGTGGGTATTTCTGTGTGGTTGGATGGTTGCACAAACATAAACTGTAAGTGTGTGCATAGTCACAAAAGGTTTGAAGATCCAGTCCTATCATGGAATATTACTTTTGCCAAGACGAGTTGTAAGTTCATTTCCATAATGGGAAGCAAATAAGTACATTGCACATTACATAGGGATGAAGAAGAAGGTGTTTCTCTTTGGACATCAATAAATGGTAGCCAGGATTAGCAGCTACTGCCCCAGGCATGCCATTTGGTACACCCGCCACTGTACTTGCTGCCATTGCTCTCACGGGTCATGAAGACAGCAACAAGAACAGAATTATAAAGGGAATCTCTAAACTCTGCTTACTTTCTGTATATTTCCCTTCTTGATCTCCACCTAGAACCTCAGTAGCAAATAGAAGGTTGATGAGTGGATAAAGATGGCACAATTTTAGCCATTCATGGATCAAAGGTGCATGACATCACTTCTATTATGCCCTTATGTTTTGGTGAATCAATATCTATTGATTTTGGAATAGGGAAGTGTTTACCTATTGAAGGAAAAAAGTAAAGAAGAAAAAAGAAAAGTAACAATGTTTGCCAAGCAGTAAATTCATTAAAGTACACTTGAAGGAGTAGGAGTATGACTGGGGTTTCCGGCACAACAAAAGAAATAAATCTATGCAAGTCTGTGATGCGTATTATTTCACTTTTTGTGATAAGGCCTTCTATAGGCTGTCAACACTGCAGCAATTTGACCCATGGAGCCAATTATTACATTATAATACTAACGGACCGGTCTAAATACCAGGAAAAAAATCAAGTGCATAAAATGCCTGGGGAAAATCAGATCCCTGTGTGGTTATAGGTCAATTTTGGCAACTGATTCCACATTTTTGCCTTTACAGTGGGGAAGAACATGTGGTAAAGGTCTTTGAAATTGGTTTTACGACAGGTATTCCTCTTTTCACACAGTTCTGGTTGCACAATTCCCCCAGGTAATACCTGGTTGTTTCTCAGGAGGAAACCTGCCACGAAGCACAATTTGTAGGCAGCCCTGTAAGGTAAAATCGGCCTGAGCATCATAAGAGCACGATTTTGCAGTTACAGTAGCTCTCAGAAAGAATTTGGAAAAAGGCAGTCACCATACCGAGCCCACATTCAAAGCTTCCTTTAAGAGGTGAGCAAATATTGACACTCAAAACAGAGGTAATTCTCCAGTTTTCTCTTCATTTCATGCACTGAAGTAGTTTGCAACAGAATCATTTCTTGTTATACTACATACAAAATGGCGTCCCGCTGCGGTGCCGCAGTGACCTTTCAGTGCGACTCACTCCTAAGAGTTTCCTAAACAAACAGCTCTGAGTGGGAGAATAAATTATAGGTTTTTGCATGTTTGAAGTGGTCTGCGTGTATCTAATAATTTCTAACATTTCCTCAGCACTCAATGCGAAGCCGCATTGCACAGAGAGCGGCTTTGTGGCCTTCAGACCATAAACAGTGGGTTTACGCCCCAAATTGTTTTTAGGGGCACTTAGCTTTAATAGACTACATGTTGATCTAAATTGTTTTCCGAACAAATATTAAAGTAGTTCCACATTTTTTACTGTTTCATGCTTGGTGTAAAAAATACCAACTAAGGGAGAAGGAATAGGAAGGTAAGATGTGAAAGCAGTTACAAAGGGAGCAAACGGATGAAAAAGCACATACAATAATGAGATAAATAGGAAGTGCAAGAAAAAGGCATGACGTGGAATCAAGAGAACGCTGCCTTGGTATTTGGCAAATTCAGCATTCTGCAGCACTAGCGGAGTCGTCCAAAAAAGAATTGTGCCCTGTTTTAAGAAATAAAGTTCTGCCAATAGCATCTGTTACACTACAGTGGCATGAAACTTTAAGTGAAAGTGTGCTTAACAATTCATTCAATGTAACTTATTTTTACAATATATTCTCAAATATGTATCAGTTTTTATAGCACCAATCGCCTTTTTGAAGCCTCTTTAGAGAACTTTGCAAGAAGCATTGTGGGTAAAACCTGTTAACATCAGCATTCTACAGAGATGGCTGTTGTATCTTTGGACTAATGTGCTATGTGTCAGCATCAGGACCTCTTGGGGTGTAAGCCCACTGTAGCGCATACATTTGAGATAGCGTAGATGATTGAATATATATTAATTGCTTCTGATTTTGAGAAGGATAGTTGAGGGATGGGGGAAAAGTTTATGCGATGATATATAAAGGACCTGCAACAATGGCCATTATTGTGCCAGTGTGCTTGAGGCTGACACCTGATAGTTAAATTCATAACTGTTATATAACTTTTCCCCTTTCCACTCGTTTGAAAACAGTACTTCTTCTTAAGCTGCTAAAGCCATCATTAGTCTTCTGGCATGCTTGTGATATAAGCTGAAAATGTTATAAGCAAACTCCCTTTTTTAAAACAATTAAGTAGTTTCTCTATTTTAATAGTGTGCTTTTTGTCTGATAATCAAGACCCTGAAACTCTCTAACACTGCATAATTTGAGCCGGTAGTTGCAAGTGGCAGGTTTGCTTAACCATGGAACATGAAGTGATGAAGAGGTTCAAGTGACTTTCTGATCTCCTCTAAGGAGGAAGCTATCACAATTAAGACTGGGTGAAACTCACATAATGTCCTTTGTAGAAATTTCGCAAAGTGCCTAAAAATTAAGTGAAATTATGTGTTATTGCACAAAATGCCAGTTTCGCATTTTTTGCTATTTTGTAGTGCAAAATGCTTCTTCACTTCTTAAATGCTAGAACACATATAACAATAGCCACTCACATTTGGTTAATTTGTTATGTTCCTATGCACCTGCAATAGGATTTTTACCTGAGCCAAATCTCAATTAAGTCAAGTGGCATTTCGGGTAACAATCATTAAAGTGAAATTCCAGAAACTGCGCAAATTACGGAAGTATAAATGAAATTTCGTACAGGCTTAATCATAATAAGAATGTTTATAGGAACTTTGTTGATACTTCAGGATTGAAGGTTTTGGACATTTGAACATAATGGCCAAGGGTGGAAAAAAATGGGAGGATTTTCCTGGGATTCCTCTCTCCCCGCTGCCCAAAATATACCTATTTCAGTCTTACTAATTAATTTGGATATGCCATTCAAGATGCTCAATCCTTGCATGTGAACCTTTTAGTATGCCATTATTTTGAGGCCATCTTCACCAGGACTCAAATAATAAGTATAGATGAACCGCTGAAAAATCAACAAAGCTAGTTACAAAAGGCCCTCAAAATCTTCAAACAATACTGGAAGGATCTATTGTGATTTTCGTGATTCACT